>JACEII010000020.1:5026383-5126967 GCA_014332785.1 Antheraea mylitta
TTATTCGAAATTTTTCGAATTATTCGAAATTTTTCGAATTATTCGAAGAATTTCGAATAATTCGAAAATTCGAATTATTCGATTCGAATTTCGAATCGAATATTGATATTCGATTCGATTCGATTCGAACGGTATTCGCACACCCCTAGTTTTCAGTATAAAACGTTGCGCATCTAGTGTAACATGGAAGCTTTTTTTTTTCGATCTGACTACCCTATTGACTTAGCAAGGTCTTAACAGCTTCACCAGACTACATGGAAATCATTACTACAATCAGCATCGTAGTAAAATTATAATGATTTAATTTTTACGAGTATATTTAGTAATATTTGTTGTGTTCTCGAAAGTAACTTATTTCAATTGATTTTCAATAACTTTTGTTAAATAATAATTTATAGGTAACTGTTAAAATTATAATTTAATGATTAAATAATTAATGTGCCATATAAAGAGATAATTCATCTATGATAAAAATATAGTAAATATATTTAAAAAATTGTTGAAGTTAAAATATTCATAAATGATCCTTCGATAATTAAAATAATATAAATTCATGTCACTTCGCAAATTTACATTAAGCATGATTACCTCCTCATAATCAATAATTTCAATAGAGACAAAAAATCTAATTTTAAAATTAGTTTGAAAGACAAGCCATCAACTAAACAAAACAATCGATAACTCGTTTTTATCTCGTCGAAAATCCAAAAATAGTCTGCAGTCAGACATGAAAAACAAACAAACAAGATTGGATGTTTACATCGGCTACACATGGGCAAGTTAGAAATTCCTCGTAACTCAAATGTAATATGGCCTATACATAGTCAAAACATAATAAAATACTATGACATTATTGGTGTTAGGACTATATTTTTCAAAGCTATCTAATCATAGTTATTGGTATATGTAAGAGGCTATTCTGTGTAAAATATATTACATGTTCGCAATTTAAATAGAAAAAAAAATAACTGTGTGTTTACACAGTTATTCAATTGTCTTGAGCTTCCATTTCTACATATTATATTCCTTATAGCTGTCTAGACATTTATCTGTTGCGCGTAATTATAAATCTGTGGTATTTTCTAAGATTCATTGCTTTAAAGTGCACACACACAGACGCATAGCAATCATAGTATGGCTAGTCAGATGGAGAAATACATCATTTGCCAAATGGAAGCTCGAGAGTATCTTTGTTAAAAGAAAACTTAAGTTTAAAAAAGGCTCTTTAGATTAACTTCATTTTCACATTGTTTATATTTAGCTCTTTTGAACGACGAGCTTATCGACCAATGAACTAGTACATAAGTAATATAATTATACTATACTAGCCTCTGCCCGCGACTTCGTTCGCGTTCTCAAAAGGAAAAACATCCCGATTTTGAAACATTTTTCATCTGTGCTCCGGTCCTGTTGGTCTTAGCGTGATGTTATATGGCCTATAACCATCCTCGATGAATGAGCTATATAACACTGAAAGAATTATTCAAATCGGACCAGTAGTTCCTGAGATTACCCCCTACAACATCACAACATCACAACGTCACAAACTCACAAACTTTACCTCTTTATAATATTAGTATAGATTATAAAACCGCACTGTGTAAACACAACCGTATCTAAATACAATCTCTTTAGTCCATGTTCAACTTAACCTATTCATAACTTCTGTGTTAATGTTAACAAACACGAGCAAAGTTACGCGAGTAAATAGCTTATCTAGATTAACTTAAGCAATAATAAATACTTAAGCCATGAATAAACATTCTATTTGATAGATTTACTTTGTATTATAAAATATGTGCTTAATTAAATCAGCTTAAAATCAGCTGAGTGCCTTAAGCGCCCGCCTTAGTAGTCCGTTAAAGCTGTTACATCCTTGCTAGGTCAACAGAGTAGTCAGTTAAAAAAAAAATAGATTTTCGTACCAACAAATGTTTATTTCGTATGTGTATATATAGAAATCAACGCACGTGAAGCTATCCGAGTCAATTTTTACAATATAAGAGTTTGTAACAATAAAATAGAGTTTAGCGCCACCTACTGGTGAATTTTAACAATATTTTTAAAGACCTTTTCCATGAGGAAAGAGAAATACCGACTTCCAACGTGTTCGAACGAAAAATGTAGGGTTTATTTACCTACACATAGGTAATGTTTTAAATAAAGCTTTTTTTTAGTTTTATTTCTAGCAACAAATTTTCTAATAGATTTATACTGCCCTTGTCGAGTTGGTAATTATATTTATTACAAGATCAACTCAAACGATCTTCATAAAAGTTGACATTTATGTATAATTTACATTAATAGCCTCAATATTTTTTAATAACAAATTAAATGATTGTCAATGTTGATTATTTTCAGTAATTGTAAATCTATTCAGTCAGGAACAGATGACGCTTTACATTAGTTTGTTTACAGAAAACTTTAGGACCTACTGAGAAATCTCCCATAAATGGCGCCACGTATTAATTTTGCATGTCCTTTTCAACTCTATTTTATTTTATGTACCACGTATTCTGTTAAGCTATTTACTTCGTAACCTTGCTGTTTTCTGTATACCAAATAGTTTATCATAATATTAATGTAACATGTAATAACTGAGCCACAGCAACGCGTGGTTGGGTCTGGTAGTACATTATATAGTTCGCCGTAGCGCAATCGTACTGTATGTGGGCCTTTGGCGTATCGACAGAGACGTTGGTTCGAATCTCACCGGTCACCCTTTTTATCGGGGAGGGCAACTCTCGTCCTCTTCTGAGTGGTCTACGATTTTGGCCCCTCGACCGCGACGAGGCCCGTAATGAGGGGCCGACACCTGCCGGGGAGGAGACGCAATGCCAGTTCGTCAACTCCATCTCCCCCGCCTATAGGTGATTGAAGGCACCATGTGGTTTTAGTCCGTGCCGTGGTTTTAGTCGGACATACCCCATCCTCAGCTGTCAGGGTATCCGTAGGGATTTCCCCATGTAAAAAAAGATTGGTAGTAAGTACTTTATATATAAATCTCTCATACAGTCATTTGATTGATAATTTAACATAAATATAGTAACCAAACATATATATATATATATATATATACACACCTTAATAAACAGTCAGACAAATAACAATCGTGTTTATCTCATTTTCGACTTAGTTTTAACTGTTACCAAACCACAAAACTGGCCTTATATTTAAGAATTTTGTTACAACAAAATGTATAATATATGGTAAAGTTTGCCCTTTTCTGTAGACTTTTTTGTGATAGGAGACAAACAAACAGACGGGTCACCTGATTGTCAGTGATCTCCGTTATACATCGACAACTGCAACACGATTGTGCAGTCCATCATATTTTTGATTAATTAATAAACTGTATTAAATGTATATAATTATTGTTCTAAAGGTGTGAATACTGAGATAACATTTGATAAGAGAGAGTGGAAAAAGAAAAGATGTTGTGCCGACCCTACTTAAGGGATACTTAAGGATAAGGGTATTGATGATGATGTATATAATTATTGTTCTGAGTGCCAATAGATGTGAAAACGAGACTAATGATAATGATTTCAATTTACAAATTGAAATGTTTCACACTAATTAATGTAAAAAATTCAAAACAGAACACAGTTATTCTATTGTATTGACTTTTCACTTCTATCTGTAGTTCTTATGACTGCTTCGATTTTTTTTATAAAAGGAAAGAATAATCTTTATGGACAATAAATATTAGCTATATACGTAAGAAATAGTTGTATCCGAATGTATTATCTATATTTGGGTCCTATTTGGGCTTTAACTCATGTTTGTATTTATCCTAGAGACATGTTTATCGTCAAACGATAAGAAGCTATTGATAATAAATATACAGAGTAAAGGTATTCTTAGTTTTTTTTTTTTTCAAATTATGAATGTCATTGGAGTTTTAGATTGGAAATAAATTATAATATTAAAGGAATAAAGTTCACTTTTCAACAAATATGGGTAGAAACAGTTCATAAAACGCTATGACCTTTGCGTTATGGTAGATACACAATTCAATAATTTCAGCTTGATAAGTGTTCGGTTTAGGTGAGAGAATATCATGTTTATAATACATTATACATTCTAATTTAGGAGTTATAATATAATGTCTGTTAATGAAATTAAAAAAAAAAATGTGATGATTGTGGGATCAAGCACATTCCACCTACATATATTTATAACTATATGTTATTAAAACCAAGGCATCTAGGAAATATTAAGCTGTAAGTTTTCTAGGGGGCTACGTAAAAAACGGTAATGTTTTTCCAGTATATTCTTTTTTGTACACTTTGTAGCCAAAATAATTCGTTAGATAATATAACGCATAAGTTGTTGCTTTATTCGTTATAATTATGTCAAGCAGAATCATAATTATCATTCACACGTATCTATTGAATGATCTAAGATATTTATATTTGTATTTCTTAGGAATATCTCACGTTCAGTGGGCCAGCTGCACCAAGTTTATTGTGGTACGAACGACATTATTCCTCCTGACATTAACTTGTTACGATTATAAGATGTTATTTGTAATATAAATAAACATCCAGAATGTTAAATACATTGGATCATTTCTATAATACAAAATTATTGTTATTTTTTGTTATATGAGTGTTGAGTGTCTTTTGGAAGTATTTATTTACGTACAAATGTGTGTAATAACATTTAATGTATTTTTTTCTTTATTTTCAATTTAAGATTATTAATTTGTCAGTTGGGTACTAGTAGGTTTAAGATTTCAAAATAAATTTCTTTTTAATTGAAATTTTACAAAAATTTCACTCGAACTACATAGCTATCATTGGTGAAGTTATTTATCTCTTTTGATATATTTTAACTTATCCTTTATGATTAAGTATATGCGATGTGTATCTAATCTAATACCTTTAAACGAGCAATCCTTGTATATTTTTATATTGTTATATTATTCAGGATCTCGGAAACGGCGTCAGCGATTTCCATGAAATGGTATGGTATGTAGGTGGTTTCGGGGACGATAAATCGATATAACTAGATTTCATTCATACAAAAGTTTTTTATCTGAGTTTTCAGGCAATGAAAAAATACAACTAGAATATAAAGGTAAATTTAGCCGCCGCTGTCAAAACAAAAATGACTCAGATGGAAAAAATGTTAAATGCTAATTTTGTGAGGCAAACCTAACAGATTATTTTAATTTAAAAATGTTTCTAAAGAACCGAGATAGGCTCGGTTATCCAGGTATTATTATATATTTCTAAATGTGAGAAAGGGTTTTTGCATATCATGAACGATGTCTGCGTGGGCGTAAAGTAGGAGTCAATTCGATGTAGAACAACTCAAGTTGATTCCTTTCACATAAATCTTGTGGTTGTCTTTATTACCTTGCCATAGTGAATCTATATAACTAAAATATGATTTTATCAACTAATCTATACCTCTAAGTAACACTGAAGTTTCATTTGTTCATTTTCGATAACTCGGAATCGGTTAAACCGATTTTGACGACATTTTTTGAGGCTACATTTAATTACGATTTTCCAATGGGTCAATAACAGCTCAAAATAAACTAAATAAAACATATAGTTTACATGAAAAAAAAAACCGAAAGCCAAGTCGTGGGCACCACTTAGTAATACAACTAATTAATTCTGTTAAAATACTGTATGATCCTTACAGTGTAAATGGTTTCGTCATGAGATAACATGTACATTAATGAAACATTGTAAAAAATTGGGCCATAAATATTTATTTAATAGCACACAGTGTCACTCGCAGATTATCTATGCAATATTATATTGTAAAGGCACTAACGCCACATACATATTTCTTCTTCAACGTATCAGTGCTCTTTCTACTAAGTCCAGTTGGGAAGAGCATGTTTGAGAATATGTATCATAACGCGCGATTTGCCAACTCGCTCTTTATGAGTATCAAGCGATTGACCCGAAACTATAATTCTATGCTAATATTATAAAGCTGAAGAGTTTGTTTGCTTGAACGCGCTAATCCCAGGAACTACTAGAACGATTTTTGACCCGCATGTTCCTTTGCCACCAATGGTATAAAAATCACAGAAACAGCTTAATCGATTTGAAATAACTTTTTACTAGAATTTATAAAAGGGTTTTTAAAGTTGGTGAAGGAGTGAATTTGTAAGGATTAGATAAGATTTAAGAAAATAGAAGTCAAGCGTAAATTATTTCAGAGTAAACAAGTCGTTCTTATGAAACAACAAGTCCATTTTTAAGAAACGAAATCAAAATCACCGATTAGTTTGGGGTACGGTACATAGATTATACAAACAGGTTACGTTAAAAGAAAAAGTAACAGGTAACATAAATACTAGTTTCAACATGATTCCTAATCGAAGTTACGTAATGAATTAATGCGACGTGATAAAAACTAAAAAACTACGTGAAAAAAAATAACTCGTAAATCTGTACTTATCACATCGACACGAAATGGAAGTTTTTCGAGCATTCTCGAAGTTAATTCTAGTAATATATTAAATTCTAAATAATTGATTAATTAAATGTTTTGTCTCACTTTTGTTTTCGAACTTACTAACCATAAAAATACTTTATATGTTTTATCATAAGACAACAATCTCACCCGATGTTAATTGACGATGCATTATAGGATAGAAAATACGCTAAACCTAGGGAGACTAGCTCTCAAGTGCAGCTACCAAAATACAACTATGACGACAGCTTCTTAGCAAGGTAGCATGGGTTAGATAAACCCCTACCATTTATATAGCGGTCTGAGATAGACGAAGCCTTCTTAATATTATTCACTAGCTGTTACCCGCGGCTCCGCACGCGTTTTTTGAATGTATTAAATAAATGTAAAATTGTTATTAGATGTGTAAATAACAATAATACTCTTTCAAAAATATTTGTAAGTATGACACGCACATCATCTACAGTAATAGGTAAATGGGATGGAATTTATCATAAGCCACATAGCTGGAACTTTAAACTACTATCTATGTATCAGCCTCATTGCTCACTTACACTATATAAGAAAGTAATGAAAATATTAAGCTATACATTATCGAACAATATGTGTTCAATCTTTTATTGTATAGATAATAATATCGGGTATCGTCTGCTGAACTGGCTAGCTTCGCTCGCTAAAACAGCTAATTAGTTGGTTATTTGCCCGTAAAATTTCTGTTAAAATATTACTTGTAGTCCGTTGAAGCTGTTAAGACCTTGCTAGGTCAATAGCGTAATCATTTCTAAGAAAACAAAACCGTTCATATAGGTCCAGCTGTTTCGGAGATTACCCGGAACAAATAAACAAACAGATATATCGACAGAATCAAAAAAAAATGTTGATATTTGTAGCACCGCAGATATATGTATTCATCAAAAAGTATTTATTTCAATATTATATACACACGCTTTATTCTTATAATACGTAATACGCAATATATCACAAACCAAAAATTGGAAACAAAACTAACGTAGAATAAAATTTTTGAGGAGTTTTTGACGGGATTTCAGTCAGTGTTATGTAGGGATTTTATATTTTATTCATAATTTTGTATTATTTTACTCTATGTTGTGTTAAATTGGCGGCGTTTTATGTAATATGGTTTGTTTATTATGCATGAGTGAAATAAATGAAAAATAATGCCATGGAGCATGTATTCTGTAAGCTTGAAATTAAGAAGATAAAAATTTACGAAATATTATATAGAAGATTTGGCGTATATGTATAGAGAATACATAAGAACTACCTATACTGACAATTTCAGAATTGGCAGTATGGATTAATTCCTTCGCCTGTATTGTGATGGACGAATATTATTACTACTAACCTTTTAGAATACCAGCACAAAATAAAATTTACAAATGTTTCCGACACAAACGTACCACGTATAATTAAAAATTGAAAACAAAACTAACGTAGAACAAACCTTTTGAGTAGGAACACAAAATAAACCATGAAAATATTTCCGATAGAATGTTATCGCGTTACCATGGCAACGCATATAATACTGACATTAACACGCAGCGGAAGCTTAAAAAATAGCCCGTTTTTTTGACATTCTTAATTAGTGCTCAACTCCTGTTGGTTTTAACGTGATGATATGTAGCCTATAGCCATCCTCGATAAATGAGCTATCTAACACTAAAAGAAACTTTTAAATTGGATCTGTAGTTCTTGAGATCATAGCGTTCAACCAAACAAACAAACAAACAAACAAACAAACAAACAAACTCTTCAGCTTTATATATTAGTATAGAGTATAGATATAAAATTCTAGAGGCATGCAATTTTCCACAAGCATTCTACATATAACATACTGTGTGATATTTAACAATTCTGTGATTTTGTCCAACAAGCTGACAATCGCAATAAGTGGTATCTTAGGCACACCCTTACCGAGATCAATCGATCTATAGTCCGGTGGAGCTGTTAAGACCATGCTGGGTCAATAGTGTAGTCAGTTCGAAAAAAAAAAGATCAATCGATGTATATCCAAATAATCAAACGGGATAGCAAATGTCTGATTTGATCAATTCGATTCGAATATACTTATATTTTAGACACAGTGTCGTCAATCTGTCGTGCTTCAATTAAATCATAGGTAAGATGTCGCAGATAGAAATTATGATCGATTACATAAATGTTATTAGATAAAACTAATATATCCATTACATCATTATTGCTTTTATTATCTGCGTTTATATATAAAAAGATTAAAGGTAAGATAGAATCCTTTGAAATTTAATCAACCGATCAACGCCCACGAAAATCAAGTTAAACACTTCCATGTTACATCAAAATGATTTACGCGTGCACACGTACGTTTTAATCATTTACCCAGATTCGGCTATCAAATAACGGTGCAAAGATTTATTATACGGTACTTGATAAAGCGATTAAATTCATCTATGTTGTTGTCATTATCACCGCTTTGTATGAACTCCGACAGATCTTACATTATCGTGGATATTAGATCTAAGGACGATCAGTTTAGCGTCATAGGTACCACATATATAAACTCTGACGAATTCTTCCTATTTATTTATTCTTTAATTCATATGAATTACCTATATAATACTGATTTATTACTTTGTTGTGTAAATCTAGTTATTCACATATAAATTTATTAACTCCATATTTGTAATTTTATTATAGTTATAATGTTTAATCGCACTTGGCCACAATTTAAAATCAGCGCTGGGATACCAGCCAGTATATAGTAAATTGTGCACCATTGTAGGAATACCATGGTATAATTTTAATATGCTCTAACGTTTAACTTATTTATGTTATACATATCTTTGTAACTCTATTTTTTAACTATTATATTGTCCTTGTATTTACTACAATCAATGTATTGACTTTCTTTCTTCCTTTCGTATATAATTGTAATCAACCATACCTTAACACTGTAGTGTTAAATAGTGTTCCTGCACTAACATAGTTCGGTGGAGCTGTAAAGACCTTTCAAGGTCAACAGAGTTTTCATTTCGAAAAAAAAAAGTTCCTGCACTAAGGTCATAACTTCTGACGTCCTTTAGAAGATTCGAAGTATTTTGCTTAAATGTTTTTAAGTTTATGAACAGATCTAAAATATAGAAAGTGTAGGATGTTATTCATTGTTATACAAAGTTATTTGTGAACTTGAGATATAGTCGTCAAGTAAAAGGTAATGTAATTACAAAACCTTAAATTAAAATAATCACTAACACTTATACAATTAGAACATTTCTTCCCGTTATGTACACTTAAGTGCTGCGAACAAGAAAGTGGTATTTATTTCTATTAATGATATACAATTATCAATGTAGTGTTTATTCTATTATCATTATTGAACATATTATAAAATTCTTACTGATCCTGCTGCATAGAAACGAGCTATTATATACGAGAGTATCGACCTTCCACGTG
The DNA here is from genome assembly GCA_014332785.1 of Antheraea mylitta. Lineage (NCBI taxonomy): Eukaryota > Metazoa > Arthropoda > Insecta > Lepidoptera > Saturniidae > Antheraea > Antheraea mylitta. Next base: position 5,036,281 of record JACEII010000020.1, read on the forward strand.
GTGTTCCAATATTGTGAAAGACCTAAAGAAACCCCATTTGCAAGAATCCAAACCCAAGACAGATTGGCTTAGTCAAAGAATACGAGAAGACCCGACCTCAAATAACGAGGGAAGGGATGGACAAAGAAGAAGATCAATCAGCAACACGAACAGTTCTTAGAATTTACGACAAAATTCTTGTCCCAAACTATTTGTCTATTATTCATATTAAGATGTGTGTTGGTAAATATGAAAGCGATAAACTTGTTGGTGATAGGTTTTTTTAATACTTTATAGTTTTTGGTGTTTGACCACAATCGTATGCTATATTAGATGACGATGGGATCTATGATGAAAAATATGGCAAACCTACAGAGGACTAACTCTCTCAAATACAACTCGAGAACACATCAATAGGCTTAGAAGGTGATAGAGCCACGCTGAAGCTATTACTGGTTTCATCATGAATGGGTCGGCTCGCCCCCGGTACTGCCATCCTACCTACAGAAAGACCCACGTGAAGTAACAGTGCTTGCTTTATTTTTTTTCGTTCAAACAGTGAGAGCGGTGGAGGCCCATCTTCCCCCTTTCCCTTCCCTCTCTTCACCATAAACACAGGTTGGCAGCGCCCTTGCGGCTCCTGGTGTTTCTGGTGTCTATGGACGGTGATGATCACTTAACATCAAGTGACCCACCTGTTCGTTTGCAACATATGATATAAAAAAGGTGCTTCACGACAGATTTTCAAGCTATATTCTATAGTTAGTACTCTATAGTATCTAGTTTCTATAACTCGGCAATAGATAGTGCCAGACAGTTTTTTTTTAATAGTTTTTATCGTAATTTAACACATAAGAAGTCCTTTAAGGAAGTTAATAGTCCTAACAAAAACCGATATAAATTCGCTGTTAACCTTGTATGAGCTAAAAAAGAGAAGGGACGATTGAGACTTCAACATTTCCACCTCACGATTCGAGATATCTTGAAAATAAATAAACTAATCGTTTGCAAAAGCGTCTGGCTCCGATCCACTGTCATGTGAATGCTCACGATCAATCATTTAAAAGGATCGAACGCCTTGGAATTGATTTAATAAAATTGCGTATTGCAATGACGAATCGACGTTCGCTTCATTTGAGAATAAATGTATTAACCAAGATATATAGCGACATCGTCTGATAATAATTAATGATTCTTTTACTGGAATCCTGTCTCTGGTGTAAGGGGTTAAAGTACTGATTAAAAATTTATTTATTTATATGGTGTTCATAAGATTCAGCTTAATAGATGTTCAGTAGTTCATGTCCATGCGGAACTCATTTGGTTATCATCGTGTATAAAAAAGAGGTAGTATTAGATAATACTTTAGTTACTATGAATAGCGATTAACTTATTGTAATGGCTAGCTATCTATATCTTAGTTAATAGCGTGGTTCAGGCACAGCGTCGACGGACTTAGGTTCTAATACTTGCAACTGAGTTGGAGCTCTCGGTAAAGGAAAACATCGCGATGAAACCAGGGCATGATAGTAGGACTTTTTCTAAATCCGTCAGGCTAGCTACCACTCTCAAATCCATAATCTGACGTTAAGCGCCTGTTGGTATGTTCCAGCAGCTGCACTTGAGTGTCAGTCTTACAGGTTTAGTATATTTACCATTTTGGATCAAATCATCAATTAATATTAGATAAGATAGTGGTCAAACGCTAAAACATATAAAGTATAAAAAAACGGTGTGCATAAACAAAAGGACATATTAGATAACATCAAAGCTTTAAATTAGTATAAACTGCAAGAAGAAAATGACGGTAGATCAAACATTTAATGTACCTTTTACTTAGTCAGAGTTAGGGTAACCATAAATGAATTTATCAATCTTAATACGAAGGATATTAAAAAAGAGATACTACATGTATACAGAACAATGTTGGCCTATGTTATATATTCCTATTTGCAAATCGAAGGTTTAACTAAACAACTACCTACACGTGAAAAACAGTTTTTGACAAAGGACAGTCTTTGGATAAAGTTGTGATAATTTCATAAAACTGCCTCCCATTTGTATGTAAACTTTATATCAGTCATACTTTCTAGGTAACCATAATAATCTAAAATTACATTACACCAAAATGTTAGCAGCAAGAAAGTACGACGATTGTTAACGCAAAATAAAAAAAAAAAACAAATCGTTATATATAAGGTATATATTCTTTTGAAATTGTTCTACTGTTTCCAATAGTCTTCATGAAGATGTATTTAAGAAAACCTTTTTTCAACCAAATTTTACACAATATTGAAGCTTCTGCCAGTGATGAATAAAATTACATTTGTATAAATTTGCATCTTCCGAGACAACACTCTAACTGAAGCCAGTAATTTTGGATATACATGTAAAGAAAATGTTCCATTTTCTTTAGTTTATTTATCTGTGTACTTGTCTATAACGGAGTCTATGACATAATAGGATAGAATCTGTGGTGTTATGGTGAAAAGACGTTTTTTTATAAGTGTTCAGATTTAATATTTAAATAAGTGGAAAATGATATCTATAGAAAGTCAGCTTTAATGTCGTTTCGAATTATATCTCAGGGAGGATTAAGATGTTACTTATAAATTTTAGTTATAGTAAAATGAATGTTTAAATAATGCTCCACGAATTATATTTCAGAAACTCAGTACTGTTTGATTTCATAATATAATTTCCTGAATCAATAAAGAAGACTTATATACATATGTGATAAGTAGGCTATATGTTCTAGGTTTTATTCAGCTCCTCTATTCTCCACTTCCATCATATTCATTCATTGTGTAATTCGGACCTTTGTTTCCATTACAAACACAACAGTATATAATGAAACGTTACGTATAAAGTTCATGATATACCCAATAACAGAATGACGCGATGATAATTGGTATTCGCTTCATCGAGCACATAACATCAATAGGCTCAATTAGATGCGAACTCGCCGCACTATCATATTGTACCAATCACGTTTCATAATCACGCCAATCGATTCCAAGAAGTATACATGTCTCTTGTTTAACCCTTAGGCTGATTTTTTAAGAACCAAATTTCAAAATTGGCGGTCATGTTTGTAAATATTGACTATCACATCTCACTACAAAAAAAAGTTTGAGTTCATTGAAAACACAACATAGTACTTATTAATATCTTCGTGCAATTGTAACAGTTTGTGTCGCGCAGATAAATTACAGGATTTTATCAAAGTTCGATTGTTATTTTATCGTTATATCTTTACTACTGTAAAGAATATTAACCTAATGTTTTCCCAAAATACGTCTAATAGTTATCGCGTGAAAAAGTAACAAACAGCTATCTATTCTGACATACTTTCTCGTAATATTATTAAAATATATACCAAATAAAAGTAAACAACTTTTTCAAAGCGCATATTGCACCCACCGTATCCTTTTCACACTTCAGTTTACAAACAACGCCGTTCTGGTTAATAGTCCACGTGTTATGACTACAAAGGAACGTCCGTAGGCTTAAGTAAGCAAGTTCTTTTATAACTCGCACCCGTGAGTGCATACCGCTTACGACTATGAGAAATCCTTGAAGTACTCGCGGTAATGGAAAAAAGTTTTTATTCAGTTATCTTTATGTATAGTCCGAGATTCAAGGGGCAATATATTAAATAGAATGGAGATTAAAAAAAAAATCTACTAATCGAAACTTTATCACATGCAGTTTTCTACGTCAATGGAGGGTTACTCAAGTATATGCTTTACGATTTTCCTGGGTTTTTTTTTTCGAACTGACTACGCTATTGACCTATCTTAACAGCTTCACCGGACTACTAAGGCGAGCGCTTGCGGCACTCAGCCTATTCCATTTGGGCAACTAGCTCAAAGGTGCACGGAACACCTCGACTTGGGCTGTTCCCTGATACGTGCAATTCGCGATCTATCTGAGCTGACCTAAGCTAACTATTCATACATATATGACTTGTTGGAGTTGTATACCAAACATGCATACCTCAATAACTCTTATATATATATCGTATCGGATAATTTTCCAAACTAGTTCAGTTCGATAAGGGAATAAAACAAAACCCTTCCACTTTCATGTGTAAGCGTGTATGCGTGCACGTGCGTGGGTATGATATGTGTACTGTTGTAGCAGTGATGTAAGATTTTGTGTCACTGTATCGTGCAAGCAGCGAACTCGAGGGCTCCACGCCGAGGGAACAGGTTGCTGCGGAGGGGGCCTAATCTGGCTACCGAGGGGGCCTAATCTGGTTACCGAGGTGAGCCTAATCTGGCCTTTTCCTGAGGCTTTATCATGAACGTAGTACTATAGCATTACCGCATATTCATACATACAGACTGACAGGCATTTGTGAAAATGATTGAAATGTATTTTATTAATTATTGATAGACACATGCAACATTTTTTTCATAAAAATCCAAAATATACAGACATGTCTGGTTTACATTCTTATTATATGTATGGATATTAATTATTTTCGCTATAAATTGCCCCATTTATAACTAAGTAATAAAAATATCAAGCAGGTAACGTTTATACAAAATAACTAGGATTATTTATTAGCAGCGGATCATTTGATAAGTAAATCATACCATATTTAATTTCTGCGAAGGATAAAAACCTCTTTATCCTACGCTGTTAAACACAAACTTGCTTAAACAGCATACTACATTTTATATGCTGCTATTCAAAATACATCTCAACAAAAAATTGATACAATTTAGAAAATACATCGTTATTCACAACATCCTTTACTAATCTACACTTACGTCTCTATTACGTTTATTGCGTAAATTAACTGAACATTTAGCAAAAATGTTTAGCAGACAATTTCCAGATACAGATATATGTATGTACTAAATAAAAAAATCTGCACGCTTCATCGAAACAACTTTAACAGACAAATAGACCGTACCCTTATAACATTTCAATAAGATGTATGTATTACTGGCATCTGCCCGCGACTTCGTTCGCGTGGAATAGAAACACTAACACTGACACGCAGAAGTTCTCAAAAGGAAAAAACATCCCGATTTTGAAACATTTTTCATTGGCACTCCGCTCCTACTGGTCTTAGCGTGATGAATGATATGTAGCCTATAACCATTTTCGATGAATGAGCTATATAACACTGACAAAAAAATAAATTGTATTCCGGTGAACCTGTTAAGACCTTACGGGGTCAATAGCGTAGTCAGATCGAAAAAAAAAACTGACAAAAATATTCAAATCGGACCAGTCGTTTCTGAAATTACCCCCTACAACGTCACAACATCACAAACTTTACCTCTTTATAATATTATTATTATAGATTTAGATACTGTGTAGATATTATAAAAACCAGCGGCCCGACTATGCAAGGTTACATCCATAATGTCTTCTCGTAATAATAAACTTTGATGACCAACCATTTGGCCAATAGATTGAATACAATTTGATCTCATTTAATGTTTCTACGACACGTACATTACGTACATAGATCTATACAATGCTTATAATGTCCTTGCGCGATACGGTGACACACAAATATACATCACTGCTACAACACTACACGATCACCCCCACACACGTGCACTCTTACACGCTTACACATGAAAGTGGAAGGGTTTACTTTTTTCCCTTATCGAACTGAAAAACTCTCAATTTTCCGATAATAAATATATGAAGGAGTTGTTGAGGCGTGTATGCTTGGTACACATATACGTTTCAACAACTCATACACATATGAATAGTCAGCTAGGTTAGCTGAGATAGATCGCGATTTTGCATGCAACAGGCAACAGCCAAGCCGAGGTGTGCCGTGCACCCTTGAGCTGGTTGCCATAATGAAATCGGCTGAGTGCCTTAAGCGCTCGCCTTAGTAGTCCGGTGAAGCTGTTAAGACCTTGCTGGGTCAATAGCGTAGACATTTCGAAAAAAAAAAAACTTATAATGTACAGTCCTCGTCAATATTTTAAATCGCTCAAAATACACCCGGAAGCTCGGATTTGCTCGTAATATAGTAAAAAGATTAATACGAAACAAATAAATGTTATTAAAGGCATCTAATATTAGCATTTAATTATCTTTAAGTTATCAATAATTCGCAAGTATATTTAAATCGATCAAGAAATTTGTCAGGGAATGTATATAATTAACAGTGTGTAGTAATTAACATCACTAAACGTATTTCGTTAAAAAGAACTTCAAACAAATCTAAACTATACTTTCATAAATTTTACTATCTGATGCCCACCAACCAGCTTCGGTAAGCAGTTGAAGAATGTCATAGGATCAGTCAAAATCAAAGAATAAGCAGTGTGAAGTCATTTACAAAAGAAATCATATCGTATGGTCATAATCTTTTTTTTAGACATATCTCCTTTTTCTTTTGAAAAAGACATTGTGTAAACGCGATTATCTCTGAAACTACTTGTTACGTTATGATTTTTTCTCTTCTGCATTTTATATCTTAGTACGAAGACGACCGTGCTTCGTTTGTTTGTATAACAGAATAATCCCGTATAACAGAATAATTCCACGTGAGTGTAGAAATTAAATTGTTATTAGAGAGAAACTGTTACTATATGAATCTTAGCATTTGTATACTATCACAGTTTAAGATATGAGACCAAATATGAATAATTGAATAACATTTCGTTGTGTTTGATCAATACTGTCGTTGTAAAGATTCTCCCATGTTTCACTATTTTGTCACCACAATACTAGTAGTCCGATGAAGCTGTTAAGACCTTGCTAGGTCAATAGCGTGGTCAGTTCGAGAAAAAAAAATTCACCACAATACAACTATACTTAATTGGTTAATGTAACTGATTTAATAACCAACAATCACTTTGTTAATAAAATACTTATTTCTTGGTTTTGTGACTTTCAGGAGTTCATTTTAATAGGTAAAGAAAATTTTATCAAAATAAAATGTAGGAGTTATTTGGTGTTACTTGACCAGGCAAAAGTACAAAGAAGAAAATGGCCATAATATATTTAACAACAAATTAATTTATGTCCCATTTGTACTCTAAATGCAAGGTAGGCCGCGTGCGAAAGCGAGTTATGTTGATAAGCAAGTATAAATCTTAATCATGGAGACAACATCTCACAATTTGCGTTCACATCACGATCTTAGCGCAGTGTTCTGCATAATATATAGGAGTTATCTCGACACGGATCTAAACAGCAACACAGATGTACTCATCTTCATGTACTGTACATTCAAATAGTATATTTTGAGTAGCTTATTCTCGTGGTTTCGCTCACATTCACGTAGAGTGCATCTATTCCTCGAGAACAATAAATTTCTCAAGATTAAGGTATTTTATAACTATTTGTGTATTTATGTGTCTGGTCTTTACGTTCATGAAAAATTCCGTGATCATCAGTTAAGTACTTACTTACTTACGGCTTGAAAGCATGATAAAAGAAACACACTTTCGCATTTTGTAACATTAGTTCGAATATGGTAAGAATGAAGCGGTATAATTGTAGCAAACTCATATAGGTCCAGAGCACCGTTACATGCTGGTAGGATTTTTTCAAACTTCTGCCTGCTAAACCACCCTCAAGGAGAACAATGCCAAACACGTATATTTCTGTTCCAGATGGTCCTTTAAATGTAGCGTATTGCCCACATTATCATATAATATGATAGAAAGAAATATATTTATTGTCATACAACCGTACAAAAAACGTATAAACATACAAAGTATAAAACTACGACAATGAGGCCAGGCGTCAGACACCACCAACCAATTCGCATATTTTTTATGAACTGTCACAATATGATTGTTATATACATTTTGTATGACAATAGCGACTATATTGTATCTGTCAACAAACCAAGGTATAATGGTGAAGATGTTCTGGTATGTTTTTTAAAGTACATTTTTTGAAGTCGGTGTTATTTATTTTATGTTTTTTTTTTACCTGATGTTAAGCGACCACCGCCGTTTATAAACACAACACCATGGGAGTCGCAAGTGCGTTGCCAGCCCGTGTTTTGGGGGGATGGGGAAATGGACGATGTGGAGAGGTGTAAGAAGGGGGAAATAAGAGGGAAGGGGAGAGGATGAGAAATGGGCCTCCGACGCTCTCAAATGTAATTGATTATTAGTTATTACCTGTCTATTTCCTAAGCTCTCCTGAACAAAAATCTTCTTTCTCCAATCACATATACAAGCAACTGATTTGTACTTGACTAATGTGTCAGAGGCGCGTCAATCTTATAGTTTCTGCCTCATATCAAAGTGATAACACCGTGCTTTTAATAAAACCTATCTATACATAACACTAGACATTCAATCTAACCAATAAAACACGAGGTCGTTACCCGCGTGCTGCGTATAGACCAAACAGGCGTTGAAAAAAATCAAATCTCGTGATATGAATAGATTCCCCTCATATACATCCGAAACGTATGGTTTAATTACGTATACAAATTGAACTCTTTTGAAATCGATGATTATTATACTGTAATTAATGAGTTTTAAATTACAAATTCCTTGTTGCTATAAAGATTCTAATTGGGAAGGTTTTATGAGTTGTTTTATCTTTACTAGTACTTACAATCTTTTATTGCTACTTTCGCAACGAATCCTCTTTATTAAGACTAGCCTTTAGTCGACGCTACGCTCGCGTTACTGTATTTTTAATCTATCTCTCAACAACAGTATATTTTTCAGTAAAGGAGGGAACTGGCAAGAAATCGCGAAGAATTTTCAGAATCTTATCATTAATTGTACAAATTAATTAGTACATATCGAACTGACTATACTATTAGTCTAGCAAGACCGTAACAGCTTGACCAGACTAAGAACTGTTAGAGCAGTCTTAGTCTATCGTATAATAGCTTTTATTTTTCATTAATAACTAGTTTATGCCAGAGGTTTCGCTTACATCAATGTAGATTTGACCTATCAGTGTTTTTTTTATGGGTGAGAGGTACCCTATGTCTTCTTGTGTACCCGTAACGTGTATGCAATAATTTAACGGCAATCGGCGAGTAAAATGTATAATAAAAGTAAACAAATCCACGTTTGCATTAAATATTATAGTGGACGCTACTTTACACTTCCATCTATTTTGTTACGCATTCACACCTTATCTAGTCAACAGATCATCATGAAATTTTACATTGGTACAATGCCAGGAGTTTAGAAAAGGGCATAAAACATCTTTCATACTGGTTATGAATAAAGAATAAAAGGTCACATAGGATAAACTAAGACCGTTCTAAATATTTTGACTACACATAGAGTCAAAGTTTATATGTAGAAATTAAACTATTGATCAGATTGTGAAAATTATTTGCGACTTGTTTCCTCTTTTCTCCGGAGACATTTCAGAATCAGAAACAATACAAATCATAAATTAGTAAGGCATATACCATTAAACAATTCACTCAAAGTCAAAAATACTTTATTAAATTACGACATTGCTGTAGACAGAGGTCTATACTAAATCCTTCCTACGAGTAAATCATTTGCATGGTAGTGGGGCATTTTCTAAGCCCGGCTGGCTAGATACCAACTCGATTTGAAAATCTCTCCTCAAGCACCTATTAGTGTATTCCAGCAGCTTTATTTAAGAGCCAGCCCTCTCTAGGTTTTCCGTGTTTTTACATCTTAGAGCACATCGCCACTTATATCAATGGAGTTTATGGTCAGATGCTAATTAATACCTGTAAAGCCCGCAGGCCTCATACGACCCTTGGCCAAAGTGCGTGCGGCCAGTAGAATAGCAAAAAATAAACGCATTAACACTGCTCTGCATGTTTGCACTCGGAGCGAATGAAACTAAATTTTATTAAGTGGTTTTACACATTTATAAAGTAGTTTTAATTCATAGGCTTGAACCCATAGTCTGTGAGAGTAGCCCCTAATTCCAAACAGTCTGTTCCCCCATGCTATAAAGCATTTAAAAAAAATGTTTAGCCATTTTTTCCCATCTTGTGAGATAAGTAATTATGGCTGTGAAATTTATGACATCAAAGAACTTAGTACTTAGAAACTTCATATCAAAGTCGATATGGTCTTTAAATAACACTTCGTTTAAATTGATTTTAACGATCACCGACAGCAAAACGACACAACACAAGGAGCCGCGGAACTCAATCGAGTAACTTAGTTTTGCAAATTTTACATCAGACTGTAAAATATATATAGCCTACTTATACCCAAATTTCGAGACATCAATATTTAAAAGAGTTTTAAAGGTCATTTAAACATTTTCTGAGCGAAAGATTCGGGAAATCATTTAAGTGAGAATTTAAAATTAAGAAGAATAAAAATCGATTGGAGATCAAAGTGGATTTGTTTAACTACCCATTTCAAATAAAAAACTTGAATATCAGAACCGGACACTTTAAATTAATATAAAATTTAATATTTTAAAATCGCTACCATATTTTTTTTTCTAAGTTACCTATCTCGTTTTTCATATTATCGGTTAGGTAATGCGTTTAAAGAAATCGCGCTAGAAGCTAATTAATATTCATAACAGTTCTGCATTAATACAAATGCGTTTCTATTGCTGATCTAAATATATAATTACTATTAATTACCAGTGTCATGATCTTTGTTCACGATGAACTCCGAACTAAGTACTCAACCGATCTTTGTGATTGATTGTGATGAAAATTGGCATTTATGTATAACTACCGGGCACTATGGAAGTTGTTTTGCCCTGATAATAAAAAAAAGTTGATAAATTGTATACCTAAACTTTCGTCATTAATCACTTTATCGACTATGAAAACCGGGAGAAAATCCGTTCAGTAGTTTTTGAGTTGATCACGAACAGACAGACGGGAAAAGGACTCTGTTTTATAATATATAGTGATTTAGTACTTTTTTATGTACAAATTAAATGATTGTCAATGTTTATTATTGTTATTAATTGTAAGTTTTATCAGTCTCGAACAGATGGCGCTTTAAATTAGTTTGTTTACAGAAAACTGTAGGAGCGACTGTTATAGATATCTCATAGATGACGCCACCTTTTAATTTTGGATTTCTTTCTCGATATCGGTTTATTTTATGATGCACGTTTTCTGTTGATCTATTTACTACATAATCTCGTTTATCTGTATTAAGTTTTAGTTCGGTTTAGTAGTTCGGTGAAGCTGTTAAGACCTTGCTAGGTCAATAGCGTAGTCAGTTAAAAAAAAATGTATTAAGTTTTTAGACAGACACATCGCCTCATAAGTGGAGGGAGAGCCACGCTTAAACCTATACTGATTTCAGCATGGTCGGTTCGCCTGGGGTAGTACCACCCTCTCACAACAAAACCGACGTGAAGTAACAGTGCTTGCATTGTTACGTTTTGTTCGGTCAGTGAGAGCACCGGAGGACCATCACCCTTTACTTCACCTCTTCTGTCCCCTCTTCTCTCCTGTCCTGATTCCCCTTTCCCAATAAAAAAAAAACTGAACAATAGCAAAGCGTGGTTAGGTCAACTGGTACATTATGAAGTTAGAATCAAAACATAAGAAAAGATTACAGCCGGCCATTAATTCAGAGATAATACAGTTTCCATGACACAAATGCTACACTATTCTCACGCAAACGAATACGCGGTTAACAGCTAGTTATAAATATGCATAAGTCCTCACAAGGAAGAATCACATTAAAATTTGTATTCGTTTCATCTAAATGGCAACCAATCTGTCAAAATACATATGAATATCTTCATACGTTGATTTTTTTCAATAAATTTATTTCGTGCAATCTCTGTCCTGACAATAAAGATAACAAAAAAGAATTAGCCAAATCTAGACGTGTTAAAGTGATGCACGTACGTATGTAATGCATTCGATTTTTATTCGTATGGATTTTCTAACCTAGCAAAAACATGTTATCCGTTTTGAATTAGATACGGGAATCGTATTCACATAATAAAGGCTTAATGAAATGCCCGTTAAAGACGAATGAAACGCGGATAACTGTTGAGTTTTTATTTAAAAAGTCTCTATTGTCGCTGATTTCGCGGTGGTTTCAACTGATAGTCGTAATTGCGGATCGGTTATTTGATTGTACTATTTTGTATATTGGGTATATTTATATTTGAGAAAGTTTTCCGTAAAATTTTTATTTGTACAAATATAAAATTAGATGTTTAAATAGTAATCATAGCGATTAAGTCAATAGTTCGAATCCTTGCAATTAAGTCGGATCTTTCGGTGGTAAGAAATAATAAGTAGGTACTTTGAAATTTAAAAATAAGAAATATTCACAATTGTCCTGAAGTTAGTGGTTTACTTGTGACAGATATGTTCATGTAATAATTTTTTTTCAGAATGTTAAATAATTTCAAATTCTCTACTATCATTATATAAATAATATATTTAATAAATAAAACTAATATAAATGTGAAAATAAATTAGTTACACTATCACGTCTTAATTACTCAGTCAATCATGTTGAAATTTTGGATACATGTTGTCAGGGGTACAGAAGAGTACATAGGATACTTTCATCCAAAAAAAGTAGGATTTTTTTTTCTCGAAATGACTACGCAATTGACCCATCAAGGTCTTAACAGCTTTACCGGACTACTAAGGCGAGCGCTTAAGGCACTCAGCCGATTTTATTATGGCAACCAGCTCAAGGGTGCACGGCACACCTCGGCTTGGCTGTTGCCTGTTGCATGCAAAATCGCGACCTATCTTAGCTAGCCTAGCTAACTATTCATATATGTATGAGTTGTTGAACCGTATATGTGTACCAAGCATACACGCCTCAACAATTCTTCCATATATTTATTATCGGAAAATTGAGAGTTTTTCAGTTCGATAAGGGAAAAAAAGTAAACCCTTCCACTTTCATGTGTAAGCGTGTAGGCGTGCACGTGTGTGGGGGTGATCGTGAAGTGTTGTAGCGGTGATGTATATTTGTGTGTCACCGTATCGCGCAAGCAACGCACTCAAGAGCTCCATACCGAGGGTTCGAACCTAGGCTTGAGCCGCTGCCGTGGGAGGCCTAAAAAAGGAGGAGGTCAAATCTAAATAAATGTTAATGAAACTGCAGACGATTGCTATTTATTACAATATTTTTCATTTATCAATACATTATATACATATAAATGACACACATAATCATAAGCACCGTTCTAATTAATATTCTGATTAAAAATATTTATAAAACACCTGCGCAGGAACACATTATCGTTTGGGTAAAGTTAATAAAAAAATTTGATTTACGATTAATACTTTCTTGAGATTAATTTGAATAATTGCCTCGGATGCAGGATGCTGTAACGGGGCCTTAGGATTAATATTTTTTAATCTCATTAATTGGTAATGGAAAATTCTTTACACGATTTTCAACCTTATAATACAATAGTTATAAAATCATATTAATATTTTAACGAGAAAGCTTGTGAGATTATGAATGTAGTTTCTGTAATGTAGGTTATACATCTTAATAGTTGAAATTTATGAACAAGTCCAATTAGAGATCTTAATATAGCCAACCATCCTTTGGTCACATAATTAATAGGTAGCCTATAGGTTTTATTAGCCTGATTCATATTTGGACTATTTTTATCATCTCTTAAACTATCCGTCACAAAACCAAATTTGTATTTCGAGAACAAAAGAAATGGTTAGAGTATCGTCTATGAAGTAATAAATTCAGACAATGTTCCTACTCGTTATAAATTGGCCCTATATGTACAATTTTCTCTACCGCTGCTGCCCCTATCACAACGTCAGACCTAGGTCCAATCATCTGGCATGTTTGCTAGCTAGCTCGAGCCCGTGTCGCCCCATCAAGGAAGTAGAGGTACATCGGGGTGTTTTAGTCCGTGGGAGTCAGACATGACCCACTCTCTCCCCTGGAGGGGTGGGTATCCGTAACGGATTTTCCCTCGTTAATAAAAAAAAGGTCCAATCCTCTGCCTTGAAGCCTCCAACGACGTTGCTTGTTCGATACAGTGCATTCAGTTGCCGACACTACGCATCACACTGCACCCCACTCACGTGCACTCGCAACAGGTAAGGTAGTTACTGTAAGAGACCTTTTTTAGGTTCGTTATGCTTAGCCAAAATTGTCAAATCACAAATACATTTACGGGTCCGTGAAGCATATGTGTGGATACACATATATGTCGCACTAAAGTATATACAAATCCTCGTTATGTGCATTCAAGGCAGCAACCCACGCAAAGGTTCAGCTATTTTGACGACCCTAAACTAGTTATCATTTCGGCAAGTTGCCTTTTATATTCGCCTCCAAGCTCAGTGAAGCTGTACAAGCTGGTCCGACCAAACAACACTTGTTTATAGCCTTTACTCTTAAGATAATTGTGATGTTACTACGTATTTTTGTCAATTTTTTAAAGCGTTTTTATGAGTGGAACATGATGTGAATTTGCCATTTAGAAAACGACTTTTATCAATTTCTGTAGTCGTAACGCTTTAATTGCCCTATCACGGTTAAAGAAGTACAAAAGTAAAACAGGAAGCATAGCGTAGTAGCGAGTAATGGAGCCGTTTTCTGACAAAAGGAATCCTAAAAACACGTTTCATTTAAATTATTTTAACCTGGTTCGTGAAGGACGAACTTAAATTTAACGTAGTGTGTGAGCAATTACCATATGGGGCGAGCGAATGTCGCGATACGGTGTCTGTGCACGCGACGCCATCCGGTGACTCACGCCGTGTTTAAGACATATTATGCTGTCATGTTACACTTTCAGCGCAAACATTAAGTAGACTGATCAATTTTTTACTTTCTAGCGTTTGATCACAATCTTACCTGATTTTAAATAACGATATGGTCTATAACCTAACACGCTTAAGCTAGCTAGACAACTAGCTGTAAACTACAGCTGCCTGGATTATAGGATGCTTGACGACAGATTTTCACTTTGAGTTCTGTAATCACACGAGCGGGCAATGTATAAAAAAAATGTATAACTCTGCTACGGATTTATTAAGTAGTTTTTTTTTTTCACCGAAAGCACTGAATTGTTTTAAGATTCAAAATTACGCTATGGATACATTTTCCAGCACGCTGCTACTGGAACTATAATCACTTCAATCGTTTATCATCTATTTACAATAACACGATTTTTTTTCCAATTTTTGGTAATATTCTTGACATTAATTTCTTGTGATAATAAAGTGAGTTTTGATTCACGGCCAAAAATATTCTGCAATTTTTTCAAGTTTTGTTACTATGCGATATTATTGTTCTTAATATTTAGTTCGCTATAGTGACAAATATTCAACTCAAAGATGGTGGTTCATTCGACAAAGACTAAAAGATACACCGCCATTGTGGTTTTGTTTCATTAATAATTTATTGAAAACTAAAAGCCTCTCGAATATTGATAACTTATGAGGGTATGCCTATCGTGGTTGCGAATGTCTCTATTCTGTTATCGCCTTTTCATAACCTATGAATTAAACCAGAATCTAAAATAAAGTTGTAATAAAAATATTAAAAAAGTCGAGGCAGTCGTAAGAACTCCCGCAAAACAATGAAATAAATGTATTCTCTTTTGAATTATCATATAAGTTATCGTGTGTCTGACGCGAAATTATAAATTTATCTCCTCCCAAAAATATCGCTCAACGCGCCTAAAGAAGCTTTCTCTTCAAAAATGTAGTCATTACGATTTACCATTAGAATTTTGCGACAATATGTCATATAAAGTAAACCCTTGTCAAAGGAATACAATACATTTTATTATGAAACTCATCTGTTGACTCATGTTAAAAACGTACAACTTAAAGTAAAATAAAATCACAGTACATAATTTACGATATCTTAAATGTCAAGATTTTTAAAAATATTTAAAATATTCGTGTGTTTATTTATACTTTACTTAACATATCGAATCGCTAAAAGCTTGTGTATATCCTAAAAAGGTACTAAGTAAAGCATTTAGGTACCGTTAAAATTCCAAGGATGCATGCACAGTGTCGCCTGTTGGAAAACGTCAATGTGTAGACGAAGTTACGTCCACGCAAATATTCTCAGTTCATACAAACGACACATGCGTGGAAATACTAATTTTTGCAATGTGTGACGCTTGTGTTAGCGTTTTTTGATAATCATTATATTGTTACCATTTTAGAAACTGCAAAATATTTCCCTAATCACTACTGTACATTTTGATATTGTTAATATCTGTACATATATTACGGATTAAAGTGAGTTATATATAAATTACATTGCGCAAGACGACTATTTTGTTCCTATTAGAAGTAGAATTGTAAACCAAGAAATGTATTATTTTTTAATACATACGTCATACTTAAGTATTGGTAATTTTTATTCTTAATAGTCTATGTTACTCTCACAATTTTAAGCAAGGCCTTCAGTGCTTCATATGTTAAAATTTATCAAACTATTTAGGCTAGAAAGTTTGCAAAAGACATACATTTTGTCGAAAAACATTACTCTCTTTTGTGGAGTTTGAAAGAAAATAATGTTACATTAACAACGTTTACAATACGGATTAGCTTAGATAGAATAATTCAAAGGTTTTAATATTTAATACATAATTTTGTATTTTTACCAAAAAAATCACAAGCTTGTATTACTTGATACTATCTTGTCATAATTTATCAGTTTCGGAATCATTGTACCTGTATTTATTTACTCTATAATTTCAAATGCTTTTCACGTCTTTATCTCTTCCTTATTTATGGCTTGAATATTGACTACCATAAACTAATAAAAAATTTAAATATTACATACACCATCCGCTTCATAAATAACAGGTCTGATCGCTTTCAGTGCTGCCCCACTACACCTACGTATTTTAAATGGAACAATTGAATAAGTAGCCAGTGGGCGAGATGTGAACGTGGCACTTTTGCTTTCATTCAACAATATATATATATATATGCCGACGACTATCATAAGTTAATACAATGACCTCATAGACTCGACCTGAATAAAAGATCCGCTCTTCCAAAAACGGTTATGTTTGGTATGAGCGATTGTTAGGGTTATGTCTATGGCATTAGTTTTTACGAAATCCCTCATTTCTGAAACGACGCTACAATTTTATAAATACTCACTCGCCTGTAAGAGAACCACAGGATGGCTAGAAGTCTCTACCAGAAAGAATGTATGGGTTATAATCACTATACTAGCCGACGACGTATTAGCGATATTCAATTCCAAAAAATTCACTACTCTATAGTTTCCGACATACGATGGTACTACAACAACATTTCTCAGGTTCAGGTTTTCTCACGATGGTTTTCTTCACCATCAGCCGATAGTGTTACTGATTTAAATTACCACCTGTTGACAAATTCGTATGTACTGGAGGCATAACCTGCGGACATCGAATTAGTATGAAACTAGTAGAATTTTCGAAATATTTTGACATTTACAATTTAGTGCACTTATACAATAAATACAACAGTATTCGGAAAATTATGATGACCTATTTTTGATTATTTTGTGATTATTTAAAAAAATATTCATATGCAGATATATAGAGCGATAGAATCTCAAGTGCCGACTGTGGAAGCATTACCACAACATCTATTTATGCTGCAAAATAAAATTGCCGGTTCTACTGTGTTCTAGTCCAAAGGAAAGTAATTAGCAACGTATACTGGCACACAAGACAACACAATTTAGTCTCCAAGTTTAGCACCTTAATTTCCAAGAGTAGCAGCCTTACAGAGGCGTTACTTATTGTAATTTGTAATTAAGATACTTTATTAAAGCTAACAATTACTCGACCGTTCGCGACAACTGTCTTCATTTGTTAGAACCGTGCAAGAAGATGTTTGGTTTATGGTTAACATTATACTTACATAGAGTAACACTATTGACAAAATATAAAGTAGGTACCTTAAGTAATACATGGAAGACTCGACCGGTGGAACGCCTGCATTTTTGTGTGAATCACCGCTTCAATAATAATGTGCAAGCTACAAAATGATTCACACGAGAAAAATTTGATGGGATGCAGCAAACGTTTTTTCTCTCAGTTCTATATTCCTATAATGCTAATTATACCGGAGTCAATTTCGAACAAAAATGGCTTATATATTTGATTGTTACAGATACTATTTGCTACTTCAATCTTTGGTATAATATTGTTAAACTACAGATATTGTTCCGCCGACAAAGATTTTCATATTATCCATTTTACTGTAATCCCACACTAGGTCGGACTAGGTTATATTTTATTATTAACTAGCTAATCCCCACGACTTCGTCGCCTTCGTATTATCACAACTGTTCTATTATGTATCAAATGCATTAGGCATCGCATTTGAGGGAAGCTCCCAGGCGGCTTGACTTTTTCCGACACTTCCAACAATAATTGTTATATTACAACCAATTTACAAGACATCAATACAAATCATATAGAAAAGAGAGAAGAAAGAAAGAAAAGAAATATTTATTGTCATGAAGCGTACAAAAAAAAATACAAATACCCTTAAACAGAAGTAAATCTGATGACAAAGAAACCGTCCTCGTTAATCAATCTATCTATTAGTGAAAACAGCATGAAAATCCGCTCAGTAGTTTGTGAGTTTATCGCGAACAAACAGATAGATGTGTGGAGGACTTTCGTTTTATGATATGTAGTGTTAAATATTGTTGTAATTTATCATAAAGTAATTAATTAGCGATTGGTAATTATGTAATTAAATATATAATATACGGAACACTGCGTATACTGATACTGTTCGAACTTGATTTACCACCTCATTAAAAAATTATACACTAATGACCTCAAGACAAATTGAATAACAGTATACATTTATTTATTAACACATTACCATAACCGTTTTAAAACACTTGCGTTTTCCACAGTTTATACTCGAAAATCAATTTTATATCGATATTATTTACTTAAAAGTTATAAAAAAATCCATCGAAATTAAAAAAAAGAACCGTAAGACCCTTGATATTTCGCAATGTTAATTGTTATACGCTGTTTTCTCATATATTCTCAGGTATAAACACACTATAGATGCTAAATTATTGTCTGGGTATTTTATTAAAATCGTTTTTAAATTCACAGACACCTTTCAAATGTAATAAACATTTATTTTATATGTTAACTTTATGACGGTCATTAGCGAAATGACCGATACTGTTGTTTATGTAAGTTCTTTCTTTTTTCTCTCGAAATAACACACTTTACCTGTGACTCCTCCTACGCATCTTTCTTTAACTTTCGTAAGCAGTCGTTGTGGTTAATCTGAACAGGGAGTTTATTTAAATACAAGGAATTGATTTTATTTTTTTTTTTTCGAGCTGACTACGCTATCAGCCTCGCAAGGTCTTTACAGCTTCATCGGACTATTAAGGCGAGCGCTTAGCACTCAGCCGATTTCAATTGATTCTGCATTTCTCTGTACCGCTTCTAATATCACATGCTTTCTTCTTCGGTTTTGTGTCTTTATTAGGAGACGGTACATTGCATGAGAGTAATTGAGACATCAATATCGTTGCTATGCTGTGTTTGGCTGATTTTTTTTTATACGGAGCCTTTGCAAGATGGTACGGATTTTTCTAACTCCACCTCGCCAACTACCACATACAAATTGAAAATCTATTCCTAAGAATCCGTCGGTTTGTTACCGCAGTTGCAATTAAAGGCAGTGGCGGATTTGACATTGACTTAACAAAGTCTTAACAGCTTCACCGGGCTACTAAGGCGAGTGTCTAACCTATAAAAAACTGTTTTCGCCAGTATATAAAAGGAGGAAGGTTCTGATATGTAATTTGTCACGTATAGTTCAAACAAGAACCACCAATTAGATCTTATTATTATTATACACAAGGAAGTCTGAGTATGGATGGATGTTGCCTTTTCACGCAAGATCGAAATATAAATACTACTATCACTTAGGTGTGACAACTTACAGGATGATCTAATTAGAAGATTTTTGAGTTTATCGAATCGATTTGATTTGTATAAATATATAGAGTAAGGAATGGGTTCTTTATAAAATACGTCACAAATAGAGATTGTAATTGGGAATTGTTAACGTATATATCATGCTCATAACAGAATTATAAAATAAAAAACAAAACAACCTGTAGACGCAAACAACCGACTTCTTTAACAACAATGAGTCAGAAGACAATGATCGTACAGTCACGTCTCCTTCAACGTTAAAATCTTCTATAAACAAACGATCATCCGAACTAGAACCCGGTAATGGTTCACCTGGGTAAATAGACGGGTTACGTGGGACGGGTACGTATCACAAGGGACTCTCAATTCTAATGGTATTTGGTATATAAAGTTAGAGATTTGTACCCGAGTGCATTATGACCATCATACAAAAGGTGACAAACCTGTATCTGTGACTGACTTTTAGTTTTTCGCGTTTCAGTGTCAGACACTGTCTATTCAAAGCTTTGTCGCATTACAATACAAACAATTTTCAAAGTAGCCAGCTCGTGCATTAAGTATGAGTTAGTGAATTCGACTCTGTTCTCTTGTAAAATATTTTATTTATTTTTGTGCGTGTTGAGTTTTATATGAAAGAGTAGCAAACATCCTAACAAACTTTCTCTTTTATTATATTACTAGGATTTTAGTATCTACAATTGCAATGATTTTTTTTTTAATTTTGTTGGTTTCACACAAAGATGTATGGAATTAGCAATATAAAAGGAGAGACGAGTGGTCGCAATTTGATACGAGTCACTTCTTATTCCCTTGACGCGTTGCATGAGCGTTATATAAAAAGTCACCATGATTTATCATTCTTCTAAGCAAGTCGTGGTAAATTTAAAATCCGTTAAATGCCATGAGATTCATGATCATACGCTTACCAAAATTATCAAACAATTTGATAGCAGAATCCTTCTCCATCATGCGCTTTTGTGTACCAACTTCAACGTTGTCTGACAGGTCTTTAGTTTTAAAAGTTTCAGGCCTCTATCCAACTTTTTTTTTTTAACTGACTACTCTATTGATCTATTAAGGTCTTAACAGCTTCACCGAACTACTAAGGCGAGCGTTAAGACACTTAGCCGATTTTATTTGGGCAACTAGCTCAAGGGTGCACGGCACACCTCGGCTTGACTGTTGCGTGTTACATACAAACGGGACCTATCTTAGCTAACCTAGCTAACTATTCATATATGTTTGAGTTGTTGAGACGCATATGTGTACCAAGCATACACGCCTTAACAACCCCTCCATATATTTGCTATCCAACTTAGTTTTAACGTAATATCCATTAATATATACACATATTTTGCCCATGTTCATTCAAGGAGTTGATGTTTAATAATAAAAAAAATAGACAACAATAAATAAACTGGAACAGGTTACATTTTGGCCCCGTTTCTCTGAGTCGGTTATTCGGTGTGATTAATTGTCGTGTTAAATCAGAAATATGGTTATGTTGCGGGAGTGTATACTAAGCGACAATGGGCAGACGCTGGAATATTTATAAATGGAATTGTCCCTTAAGTAGAAAGAACATCATTTTATTGGTTTCGGCTTGAAAATTTACAATGTTATTATTATTTTTATATATGACTAGCAATTACTTGAGGCTTCGTGCGCGTCAATGTAAGTCTAATTTGTCCTTTAAGAGTAGTACATTTTTTAGGATGGAAGGTAATGTCCTTTTCCGGACCATTACAATTTGCATTTTTTTTTCAAGAAAATGGTCTACTCCTTTCTCAAGGCTCAGCAACGCATCTGTGGTTTCCCTCGTGTTGCAGATGTCAGAGGGCAGCGGTCATCACTTGCCATCAAGTGACCCGCATGTTCGTTTGCCAGTAATGATATAAAAAAATAAAATTAAGGCGTGAGAACGTAACCAAGTGCGAGTTTTGTCGCATTTATGACATTAGTTAGGATTTATTGAATTATAATTTACCTCAAGTTTGGATATGATCGCTATGTAAATAATATACATACGTATTACCACTGTAATGAAATATACAAACATGGAAAAAAGCATTTTATGTATATGTGTCTATAAATAGATTTGAAAGCAATTTATATAAATTAAATTACTGTTCGTTCATAAGAGCTTATATATTATTTGCAAAAGTATTCATTAAATACGTAGTAAATTGAACACAATTTAGTGTTGATATAATTCATGTTTTTTGTGTACTGTTATATTTAATAATGTTTTGTATTTTGTTTCAGGTAAAATATATATTAATCTACTACAAGAAAATCATGTGAAGTTATTCCAAGACATTGAAGCTTCAATATAATTTTCTAATATTTATTCATTCTTACTGGACTTCGTAAACGCTTCAGAACTGTTATATGTATGTAGAACTTGTGTATTACTCTTTATAGCCTTCCCATTAATATCATATTTATTTAAATGTGAAACATAAATAATCAACTTTATAAAGAAATATTAATACAACAAATTTCATCCAAGCAATTTAATCTTAAGTAAGATTAAAAAGAACCAACTCGAAGCACTCATGATATTTAACTTACAAATTTAAAAGATAATTTTAAATATACCTACTATATTAAATCGATTCATATTAACACCTTATGATTATATGTATTACGTATTTACAGTGAGTACCAAATGAAACCACAAAGTGCGAACAGTTTGCTAATACGACACGCTTTTCAGATTAAACTGCGTAATAACTGGTATTACTTAATTTAACTTGGAATTAAGTTGCGTAGGTATTAACTTAAACATGAAGTGTAACGTTTTGTAGATTTTATAACGACCTGTCAAACGTGGTAATCATTGGCATCCCGGTTACATTTTCCGTACTACATGTATTCTGTAATTTTTTGGCTTAACACAAATTCATATCAATTGTAATCATGAGATGTTACGTTTCTGAGATGACTAGATTGAATTTAAGAAATGTACAAGATATAAAATAATTTTACAAATTAGTTATAAGCTTGAAGGTTATGGACCTTTCTTCTATAAAGCTGTTTTAGCGCCATCTATTGATGCTTTGTCTGTATCACATTAACAACAATGTTGTCGGAAGTTGTTATAATAATCAATTCACTACAATACTCATAAATCCAAGGATTATGGTCGTTGTTATTGAAACATGAATCGTCGTTACATGCACTCGATGTCTGATTATCACTTAAACCCGACATTAATTTTCAAACTCGCCAGTTGTGAAATGAAGATACTTACGGTCTTATTATGAAAACAAAAATGAGCAAACGTTCAACACAAGTTTTACTAAACGGTGTCCAAAATTTTAAATCATACTGAACACATATTTAAATCTCCGAAAAAAAAAAACATTGTCAAATACCAATTTTATCAATTAAACAATGTTTAAATTTAAATAGTGTCTAGTTCTAAACAAAGGTAAAACACTCGTGATTTGATTTTTTAAGCAAGTTTCCAATGCATCTATGATAAAAGTTAAGTTTTTGTTATAACACGGTTAATGTTTAATGTCATTAAAATTAATTTAATCATGAAATGCCACCAACAATGTTTGACCTTTCACTAGATAAATTAAGGATATGACTTTAAAAAACGTTATAAATTATCTGGTCTAGTATTCAAAATTGGATCTAATTTGATTATAACACTATACTATATTGTTGTCTTAACGAAATACAGGTTATCTCTGATATATACTAATATAATTCAAACAGTATCAAAACTTCTTATATACTGACATAATTTTGTTTCACATCACTTTCGTCATTATGGCCGGTATGACAGCGGCGACTGCCGATGGATAATCTGTCTCTCGGTGTTCGCCACTGTTTTTGGATTGTACTATGCTTACCATCAGGCATAGTGCAGTCACTATGTCGTGCTTCAATAAAAAAAAAAAACAACAGTATCTAAAACATATGTGTGATGTATTTAGATTTGGCATTCAGTTGATTAATGAACTCTACTATAGTATCTAGATTGTTGTCAGATACTATTGCGAAGTAAATAATTAATCGTCCAACATATTTGTATATGTTAAAGCTAAAAATATACAATCATTTATATCATTCAAAAAACTCGTCTGATGTAAAGTCCTCATCCGTTTTGATTTGTTTCTGGTTGATGAGATAAAATGATTATTCCAAAGAATCTAGACCACAAAAATAACATCGTATTGTTCATAGTCTCAGCACGTACATCATCGACGCGGTAAGCCAATTGCAGACGGTAAATTTTGACCACATTATAAGCTTAATAGAGTTTTCCTTTCAAATCATATTCGCCATATCGTTAATATATTGTGAAACTTAAGCCAAAGTTATACGGTTGGTTTTACTTTACTAGATCGTGAATTGTTTTAGCAGGGAGCAAGCGCCAGCGCGAGTCTAGATATAATTGAATAATTTCAGTCTATTCGGAACACCGCTACCGGAGAATGTTAGAGGTGTTGTCGCAACACGAGCGGATGAACCAACAATAACAAAATATGTTTAACAAAATATACTTTTGTTAGCATGTTCAGAGCTCTGAAAGCATTAATTTAATAATATTTTGCCGTACCATGAAGTTGTAGAATAATCTTCCGGCCAGTATTTTCCTTTTTTTCTATCATATAGGGTTTTTCGAGCGTAACGTGACAAGACATGTACAAGTAGTGGACTTACAATAGATACTTTCTGTGTTATTACAAAAAAGTTAAATGCGTATTGAATACTTGCTTTAAAAAAGTTTAGGTACTTACGTATTAAATGCACCACGGTCGCCGACCGCTGCTGCGGTAAGCTCTTATTATTCTTTTTCGTAAGTCTAACCTAACCAAACGTAGATAAAAGAGAGCAAGATGTCCAACTTTCGGCGAGCGCAGTGCATTTAATACATAAGTACCCAAACTTTTATAAAACAAGTATTCAATACGTATTAAACTTTTTTGTAATAACCCGGTGTGTGTCTCGAATATCACCTTTGTTTTTAAATTGTACTGTGCTTACCATCAAACATAACACTGTCACTTTACCGTGTAATAGGTAAAAGACTGTTTAAAGTATTCAATTTAACTATCGCTCTAAATGCGCTGTAAGCCCAAGACCGTATTCCTCGCGTTAAAATCTAAATAAATAAAAGTGATGATTATCAACGTTACCTATAAAATGAAAACATATAGTTAAAAATTTTGTTGCTCTGTTTCAAAACTTTTTTGTGTCTTTTTTTACTCAAATGCGTATTTGAAGGTTACTACAAATATAGTAGGAAGAAAGCAATGCTTTCCTAGTATTTGTATTATGTCCTAGTATGTCCTTTGTATGTCATTTTTTGACACACTTTGTTGCCTAAACGTGTTCACGGATTTTAAAAAAGACCTAATGTCTTTCAGTTCCTCTTAATTATTTGAGTATTTATCCAAACGCGAGCGCCGTTGCAGGCAAAAGCTAGTCTTCAATATTATCTTAAAATGTGAATGAATTATAAAATTAATGTGTGATTTTAGAAAACCTAGGTCTTATAGCTCATATCTTTTACTTGTACAGAACAAAAATATATTAAAATGTGTTCGTGTATAGACTGCTTTTGTGCACTTTCTCGACTTGACAATAAACACCAGTCACCTGTCTAAAGCACGATAGTGGTGTCATACTTCCGCCTTTCCTATTACTCTTCTCACAAATATTACTAAGTACTTCTAAAAAAATGCTCCCTTTTTTTTTACGAGGGAGAAATCCCTTATAGATGCCCACCCTCCCGGGGGAGAGGGTAGGTTATGTCCGATTCGCACGGACTAAAACCCCACGGTGTACCGACCGACAGTAGTGTTGGGGGCGGCAAGGGATCGTTCTAAGCTATTCCCCTTAGATAGCCGCCCCAACGGTTCGCCCGGCGGACCTGTGCAATGAAGGAATGAGCAATGTTCCCCTGCCCCACTTCTAATAACATAGTGCAACTTTAAAACAAGTTGATATTATTATACTATGACAGCATCGATCTAATCTCATGAAATAGAAACTTTTTTATGTTATACTTTATATGGCCATAAACTTGCTAAGTATAACAGAAAGGAAAGAGTTTTTATGTGAGCTGACAAAGTACTAAAGCACAGTTCAAATGGTAAAGTCCCACTTTTCGGTCATTATGCTAAGTTTCCATCGTGACATATTCTTCTTGGTAAATATTTCTTTATATATTATTTACAGAAGTAATATGGAAAAATATGTGTAATGTTTAAGATCAATAATAGTAACGTACTATACTAGAGAAGGCTGACTCTCAAGTTCCCGGCAGTTCCCGGAAGTTCAAGGCAGACTCTCAAGTAGAGATGACATATCTGAACACTATACCACGTGATATAGCGTTCAGATATGTCATCTCTATACATTTTTCCGTTTTCTATTTGCGTTAGTGATTGTAGATAAGCAACTTGGCTAGGCCCCCTGGTTACATAAAATATAAGTGAATGCATGCTTCAAGTATCATTTTCCATCTAAGCTTACCATAAACCCATCGCTATTTCAATAACAGATAAATCTTAATAACAAAGTATTTCGCTACAAGTTATTGTCGTGTAAATAATTCACAAACAATAATACGATTGCCGTAATTCAAGCAAACAACTACTTATACCATATACAAAGCATTGGTATTGACATACCGAGCAATTTCAATTATAATAAGATTTATGTTAAGTCAAAACGTTATTAAGTTCTCGATGAATGTTAAGTAAATTTGTTTAAACCAAGCTTTATTGAACAATAACTCCTTCTATTACAATAATAATAATACAATTACATAGCAGTTTTTTAATAGTATGTTGAATACATTGAAAGACTTAAAGAAAAAGACAAAAAAAAATTGGAAGTAACATTTAGGCCGGCAACGAACTTGCGACTTCCCTAGTGTTGTGTCTATGAAAAGGTGGTGATCACTTACCATCAGGTGATTCACCTGTTCGTTTACCCCCTATGATATAAAAATGTAGAATAAAGTAATAAAAAAAAAAACAAATCGCTAAAAGATTTTCGTTACATTAATATAGTTGTTCAATTGAGTACTTGAAAATAAATAACTTAATTTTATCCTTCTTCTATTTTTTAGTCTACAAACCTAAATATTACATAGATTGTTAGCTTTTACCAACGTTTCCACTCCCGTTGAGATTTATTCAGCGCTAACAATATTTTTCTGTTAGATTATGTTATTTTAAAGACGTACGGTTCAGTAGTTAAGGTGTCAAAACATGATAAACAAATTCATATTCACATCTATAATATTTGATAGTAAGGACATGGATAGGGGAGTGTCCTAAAAATAGACATACACAAAGGGTGTAAAAACATAAAACAGTCGAGTAAAAAAAATGTTTCAATGTTACAAGTCTATTAAAGAGATAGTAAAAATATATAAAGTCGCCACAGCTCGTTATTATATATAAACATTTATTATACACATGCACAGGAATATTTTTTTTTATATCATAGGAGGCAAACGAACAGATGGGTCACCTGATGTTAAGTGATCACCACCGTCCATAGACACCAGTAACCCTAAAGGAGTTGCAAGTGCGTTGCCAGCCTGTGTTTGGGAGGAGGACGGGGGGGACAAGAAGGGAAGTAGGAAAGGGAAGGGGAGGGTAGGTGGGTCTCCGGCTCTCTCACTGACCGAACGAAACGCAACAATGCAAGCACTGTTACTTCACGTCGGTTTTCTGTGAGAGGGTGGTGCTTCCCCGGACGAGCCGACCCATTCGTGCTGAAAACAATAATAGCTTCAGCTTGGCTCTACCACTACTATAATATAAGCATAGTAATAAACTAAACTGTCCGCTTTTGATTTATCGACAAACCATTTCATAATTAATATGAAGTTTTATTTTTATGACAACAATATTGATGTGAGAGTGATCATTTGTTTTTTAATGACGTTATTATCTGTATAACTCATTATCAACGGCATGA
The DNA here is from genome assembly GCA_014332785.1 of Antheraea mylitta. Lineage (NCBI taxonomy): Eukaryota > Metazoa > Arthropoda > Insecta > Lepidoptera > Saturniidae > Antheraea > Antheraea mylitta. The sequence continues at coordinate 5,064,082 of JACEII010000020.1, forward strand.
CATTATGATATTCAAAATGTACCGTATGTTTTGCATATTTAGATAGATTGAAGAAATCGAGCTGGTTCAATTAAACGAACGATTAGTTTAAACCATAGATAGAATATATTCTGTAAATCTACGATTAGAACATACTTCTAGAATGATTATACTAAGCCAGGAGTTAAATCTAAAATATTTATTTAGCTTACGTCATTTAATTCAATAGTTACGTTAAAATGTCTATCAAAGTACATATAAATAGTTCAGGCATTATATTTAACAAATTAGGCACTCTTTAAGTTCGCATTTTATCTATTTTCTTAATTATCACTTAACGTAACGTTAAATTATAGTAATTGATAGCTAAAATAGAGTAAAAAAGACCAAGTAAAAGTATATAACGTAGCAATTAATTTAATCGATTGTTGTGATCAAATCGATATGATACAGTTGCAATAATTACTTGTGTTAATGTTTTCATAATAGCTTACTATGTAAAATGGGTATTCAAATTAGAGTGAATGACCTTCATTTGAGTATGTACCATAAGTAGTACACGAGAGGAGGAAAAAGAATGGTTTTTAAGAAATATTGTTAGCATCGCACGATTCATTTATAATTATTCACTAAATTATGGTGGAAAATTTACAAAAGCACGCGTGTAATGTTATATTGATTTAAAAAAATACGTTATTCGTAATATTATGTATATCGTTAAATAACTTTTCTATTAAAGTAATAAGGAGGTCTTTGGTTGAGAAATAATACTTTGTATTCTTTTTCTTATCTACATTGTCAAAACCTTTCTTAATTAACACCGCCCCGCTAACTAACTATTTAGGTCGTTAGTATTAGTATTTTTCTAAGCTCTCCTGGTTAGACATCACCCTTAAGTTGATAATCTATTGCCAAGTATCTGTTGGTGATTAGTAGTCCGGTGAAGCTGTTAAGACATTGCTAGGTCAATAGCGTAGTCATTTCGAAGAAAAAAAGCATCTGTTGGTGTGTTCTTGCAACTCCACTTGAGAACCATTCCTAGGTTTCTGCACGTCCTATTCTAACACCACCTGAGATTGTTGTCAAACGCCAAAAACTTATAAAGTATAAAAAAATGAAGCTAGTAAATGAGCTTTATTAAAGGCGCTTCATTGGTTAAGTATTAAGTCTATCTGTTGTTACTTTGTATTGTTATAAAGAACCATTAAAATAAATAATGTTTTCATTCGATAATTATCCTTGATATTTGTATCCACATGACAAACATGACCCTCATCTAAGGAGATAGTAGTATTAAAAAGTATATCCTTGGCGCCAGTTAGTTATTCATCTTCAACATATAAAATTAATTCATTTATAAAATGGATTTAAATGTGTTTTACGATCAGATTAATTAATACAAAAAACTTGACGCCTTTAAAATGTGGTAATAACATACATAACACAAGTATAAACTTTTTTAATTTGTGTATAGATTAAAAACCAGTTTGTATTTTGTTATTTTGATAGATTTAAACGTTGTTTAATATTATAATGAATTACGTCATTTTGAATTCCTCTGAAAATAGTCATCTTTATTTAAATATATCGGTATTTTTAATCTTTAAAGACCAGTGTTAAATACTATTTATAATTTATATATTTTGTAAGGGCAGATTCTATGTCACTGTGATTCAGAAACAAGCTAGGAAAGCGAAAGCAATGCTAATTTGTAATCAGCAAATTTATTATTTTAGTTTATAATCTAACGTAAATTTTCTGATTAACTAACCACAACTACGAACTTGAAATTACAAAAAATATGAGATTATAAACCACTTAGAAGATATATCATCCAAATTGTGTAAACGTTTATGTTGGGTTCCGTGGTTGTTTAGAAAACAAGCTGGTAAGCAAAAATCTCTAATGTATTGAACACAACAAAGCGGTACTTTATTCCTGGTTAAAGATTATTGTTGTACAGATCGCAGTTGCCATATGGAATATTACTAACATCTCTTGATGGGAGCACGCAAATACCAGGATCAATTAACTTGGATCAAAGACGAGCTTTAAGTACTGTTATTACAAGTTACAAGCAGTATTGAACCTTCAAATCTAAGATGAGAATTCGTTTCCTTGTATTTGTCCTACTGTTTGTGTATTCCATCTATATTCCGAGGAATCGTTTGACACCTTGCCTGCGACAGTACGTCTTGATTTCATCATATCACCGCTCGCTATAGGTAAAACATTTTTCACACCTTGAAAGCAATGATCATAGATATTCGGATTTTATCATGTTCAGGTTTTGGAATAATTGTCCTGCTGAGATTGTATCAAGAAACTGTAGAAAGAGGTTCTTCAAGACAAAAATAAACAGGTTTCTAAAAAGACTGCAACGTGCATCTAGCATTATAAACCTCGATAGGCTGCAGAGAATATTTGCACTTACTTAAGTGAATCTCACTCTTTGTTTGTCATCATGGTTGAAAATACTTCTCGGAGTCTTTGATATTATAAAAACGCAGAGGGCATTCTTGCTTATTTTGCTGTTTTAATAAGCACGTTTCAATAGATATACAGCTACGATATTAGTAGGACATTAAATTCATTATCTAAACATATCATATTTCACAACTTTCTTTATAATAAACAATTTCGTATTCAAATAGTCCAGTACGATAGTAGCACGACCGTTATATGAAACCAGATCTAGGTCTAAGTGACCTGGAAGATAATCTTTGCTTTAAACTTTATAAAAACTCGCTCAACTGTGCACAAGATAACTGATCAGATATTGCTTTCGTTGTAGTTGTCAAATCATTTAACCAACTTCATAGTGATTTGATCGGCTTCATTTTAATTTTAATTATGGTACTAGTGGCATACGGGATAAACAATTTATATATACCAACTTGAGTAACAAACAATACCATTAAATGAAACGGTGATGTTTCCGAGCTTATCATGTTCAGATACTGTGTCGATTGATGTAGATGACATCCTTGTGAATGTGCTGTGCGCTTTGGGAGAAGAAAAAACATCGTCATGATATCAGAGTACGATGGCAGCGCCAGGACTTTTTTAAACCCGCTTGGGAAGCTACCGCTTTCCAGTTGAAAATGCGATGCCAAGCAGCGCCAAAGTGCGCACCGGCAGCTGTACTTGAAGCTGTATCAATTCCAAGACTTAGCGTTTTTACTATCTTAGACTAAAGTAATTTAACTTCAGATTAGATTGTAGTCGTAAAAGCTAAACTCTATAAAGTATTTTAAAAAGTTAAACATTGTTCGTTCCTCAACCTCATTACCGTTCTAAACTCGTACCTTCCCCCGCTGGTTGGTTGGTCATAGTAATAATCGCCATAAGGGTGAAATCTGAAATCATGAAGTCCAGAGTTTAAAATTTTAGTCGCAAGCCTAGCATTCTTTAGCTTGTGCTGAAATAAGTTAAGTCATCAAATTCAACGACTTGGGTATTACTTTTGCGAATAAAAAAGTAGGACAAAATAATAATGTCACAGTGACATTTCTAGATTTTTGTGGATTCTCATTATTAATTGATTGTTATCGGCTTGCAGAAAATCATTGCAAAGGTGTCAAGAAGGCTTCCATTGTTTATTTCATTCTCGGTTGACTTATTTCTTTCATCTTTTCAATATTCTTTATATTTAATTAGATTTCCAAATGGATTTTCAATTAGATTATAAATTCAAACCTAAGTAGTATGAGTAACTTCTTACTACTGAGCTAAGAATAAGATAAGATTTCACACTAAGATTGTATAGGATCTTACTGATGCGCACATTAGAGCTGTGGATTACCAAGCACGGTTCCCCTATGATTAGGACATTGGGCTGTTTAGAAAGGAACTAAAATAAGCTACTGGAGCTTGACAATACAGTAACTCTCTTGATGTTGTAGTTATCCTTAGGCCAACGGACTCAACCTTCAGCAAAAAAGTAAAATCAATTTGCTATTTGATAAAAAACAATAATCTTTGGAATTTGTTCTGTACCGTTAACGGACGTATTATCTTCAGTATGAAATCAGTATTGTTAGTCTATTTATCTCTGCATATATTAGAAAGGCACCAACGGTCCCACATGTCACATTACTCCAGTTAAACACCCTACTCTTCCACCGGCAGACGTTCTCAGACAAAAACTAAACGGGTTCGGATTCATATAAGCAAACGCACGCGTTTCATTCTAAGAACTACCGACGTAAATTAAAACAGGTTGGCCGTTTTATGGACTGTATTTCACGAAAATGTAACATTGAATTATATTTCCTTTTTTATTACGACTCTGTAGTTGCTGTTGCAAAAGGTAGAAGAACATTACAAACCAGAGACGCACGTCATTATTTTGACCTGTGACCTAGTCTTAGAAACGATGTATACAATCTTTTTATATATTTTTTGTCCTATGACCGTAGTCATTCAATTGAATGATTTTTATCATACATATTTAGAGGTTATCTTCTTAAACATAGATTCCTTAAACTTAAATATTTCATCCATATTAATATGATAAATCTCAGGAAATTTCTATTTGTTTGTTTAAACATAACTGATAATTAATTGGAAAGCAATTCATAATTTTAAAAATTTAAACCGCAGCTACAACTTGTCCTGTTACTACGTATGTAATATATGTATTTATAGTAACTTGTGTACTAAAATATAGTTTTAATAATCTGAATACTTGTATATATAATTGTATATACTTGTATCGATATTTTATAATGCAGTTCTAATCAATTAATCAGTCTATTTTTAAGTAACATTATAAAGAAAATCAGTCAAAATGCTTCATTCATTTTTTTTTTATTCACAATCTTTAAATCCGGTAAAAAAGTTTCTCTAAACAGTTGACCGTACGTTTTGGCCGTGTGTCACTCATAAAACGCTGCAGCGGAATGTGCTGCGTGCCCTTAACGACGCTTTTTGTTTTTACATTTGTTTTACTGCCTACTTTATAGCACTGCTCTAGAATTGTGATCTTAAAAAATGGACGAACGCCGGGAAAATTTAGACAAATATTATCATTTTTATGTGGATAATTATTTTGATTCGGTTATTGTGATTGCTGGAGTGATTGGCTACGCCTTTGTCTTGGTTGTGAGTACTCACTTTATGCGCTGTGTGATTATTATTTCTATTTTTCTAATCTAAATAGGCGCTCTTTTGTACTTATTGGTTTATTTAAACATCGTTTGTTGGTGCTTTTTAATTTGCATTATTATTATAAAAACCCGGCTCCAACATCGCACGAGTGTACTAAACTACTAACTGAGAAAATAAGGAAAATCTTCCGTTTATAGTATGACTATGTAATGGAAACTCTCCAAATTTTCCGATAAAAATATATGGAGGAGTTGTTGAGGCGGATATGCTGGTACTCATATACGTTTCAACAACTCAAACATATATGATTAGTTAGCTAGGTTAGCTAAGTTAGGTCGCGATTTTTGCATGCAACGGGTAACAGCCAAGCCGAGGTGTGCCGTGCACCCTTGAGCTAGTTACCATTATAAAATCGGCTGAGTGCCTTAAGCGCTCGCCTTAGTAGTTCGGTGAAGCTGTTAAGACCTTGCTAGGTCAATAGCGTAGTCAGTTCGAGAAAAAAAAAAAAAAAAAAACTATGTAATGGAAACTAAACTATCAATCTGTCAATGTTGTTGAAAATCCCCCTACTGTTTTATTCGATCACTTTTAATGTGAAGATTTTTAACACAATTTTTTCCTATTATCGGTCGATTTTTTGAAACATTTTATCGTACAAACCTTTGCCTTCTTTTTAACTTGGGAGAAACTATTACTTAAGACCGTCACCACAACGCGGGGCAGCGGAGGTGGGTATATTAGAATCTAACTGACTCAAAACTCGATGGTGTTCTTCACACACCTTTTGGCTGGGGAGTAGGGGTTACTATGCACTTCATCCCCTCGACCGAGTAGCTGTCGGCCCCTCATCAGTGGCCTCGATAATTACAAACGACAAATAAAATAATTAGCCAATTAGGTGCAACCCCTTCATAGTGATACACTGACTTATACTTGGCAATCGATTTTTCTATGTAAATAAATCACACTTAATTATTAATGACTTCGTACTTACCTTAAATTTTTTATAGCTTTTCTCGCTAATGATATCTCAGAATATTAATGATATCTAATTAAAACAAAATCATAAATATTTATTTTTTATGTGTTCTGTATAACTTTTAATGTCTTGGTTATCAAGTTATTAATATATCACGATCATTTTTTTTATAAATAAACATCTAAATATATAGAAATCCATTGTCATGATGTTTGTTCACGATCAACTCCGAATCGACTCACCGATCTTCATGAAAGTTGGTTAAATGTATTATTTTGGTTCAACTTGAACAATCTATATTTCGATTAATGGCCTCCATATTTTTTACTCGCAAATTAAATGGTTGTCAATGTTAATGATTGTTATTAAGTGTGAGTTTTATCATTCTTAAACAGATGGCGCTTTAAATTAGTTTGTTGTTAGTAAACTGTGGGACAGACTGTTATAGATTTCTCATAGATGGCGCCACGTTTTAATTTTGAATTTCTTTTTCAATAAATGAGCCACAGGAACGCGTGGCTGGATCAGCAAGTATGATATATATTATAGGACTTACAAGCAATGTCTACCCACATCTGTCGCTTAACACCGCGAATAGAGAGCAGGAAGACCTAATAATACTCGTCTGACTACTAGAGATGTGATTACACCGATAAAACTCAGATCTCGACATCGATAACAGGTGATTGACGCGCTTGTTAGTGTAGCTCGCTCGGTCTAGATTAAGGACGTCGAGTTTTTTTTTTACTTTATTTATTTCTCATACGAGACCGTCTGTAGATATTATGCTGCATGGTTTTTGTGTTATATTTATAAGACGTAAATTAGGGATATGGTAGTGCGATATGGTACAGTCAAAACATCGCGTTAGTTCCTTTAAGCATGCTTCAATTATAATTTCCTTCTTCTAGTACAAGGTAATTTATTTAAAATGTACGACATTTTGGATAAGCCATTACCGTGATTTTGTTCACGTAACATGATTTTATTATTACATGCGTATATGAATTTATCATAGTGTCTTTATTTTTGGTTGTAATTCTGCCATAGCTACTTAACTCTTACGATCATTTTATTGATATCAAGATGCCTTTGCTGAATTTTATTATTATTACTTAGCTATAATAGCCAAGTGTATTCCTAAATATAATATGATGTGATATCTACAAGTAAATTGAAAATTAGTTTGGACAATCAAAATAACATTTCAAATTATTTATATCTATAGATTTCATTATAATGTAATAGAACATTGTCCTTGACTTGAATAGATTACATATATTGATGCTAATAATTGAATAATATATGTTAATGAAGTTAATACTTAAGAACAGTATACAATGTGAAATTAATAACATAAAGATATAAAAAAATAAATGAGCTTTGTCACATATAAGTATCTACTCGAAACATTGACAATAACAACACGAATATGTACATAAATTAATTAATTAAATAAATTAATTATTTTAAGTTATATGATTATAATAAATCTTACTCATTCATGTTTACACACATACTGACTTTCACTCTTCCATACAAACACACGAGTATTACTTTCTTATTGATATCTATTTGCTACTGGTTGCCTGGCCCGGCTTCGCTTAAGTGTACTTATTAAGAGAATGAGATTAAATCTTCCCTGTACTACACAACTATATAATTAAATTAAAAAGAAACTGAAAATCAACTGAAAAATGTAGTGTGAATTCTGTCAATATTTTAAATAAATTTCTGTCTCGTTTACTTCCTCACTTCTGTAGGGAGATTTTTATTTTATGTATTTTGCTTTCCGTACTGTTTTTCGAACATATTCATTAGGGTGGGTCAAAAAAATCAACTATTTTTTTTTTTACAATTAATACGGAAAAATGGGTTACTAGGCACCTTAAAAAAATTCTCACCAAATATGAACTCTTAATTTTAATAGGAAGATCCTCCGCATCGCAGTTTTTCATTTTTTTCTCAGTCCAATAGAAAAAAATTCATTCCTCATCATTAATTGGTCGTACAGAACAATTTTTTTTTAGAATTTTGTAGGAAATTTAATGCTCTACAAAAAAGGTATCTTATGTTTTTTCCGTAAACCTCACCATTTCACTAATATTGAAGATTTAAGATTGATTATTTTAAGTCAAATGTCACTTTTGTTTATGAATTTTATAACTCGACAAGAAATGGCTATTATTGAATGGGCAATAGAAATTTTTGTAGCAAATTAACTGCTCTATAAAAATGGTATCTTATGTTTTGGCGATTAAATTAATCGTTCAAAAGATATTCATCATCAAACTTTCATCCATCAAATCTTATCCTGACGATTACAAACACAATAAAAATGGAATTAGTTAAGTAGGTGTGACCGCTACGAAATTTTGCGCGTGCATACATTTTCTTTTGCTTTTTATTGGCACTACCTACAAAAGTTTTTGACATCAATACCGCTGGTTAGCTGGAAGAAATGCCTCGTGGCATTAAGCTCGCCAGTGTACAAACCAAATGTGTGCAATAAAGTATTCATTCATTCATACATTTGGCTATGTTTTAAACAAAATTAGAGTCAGAAACAGAAGAGAGAGAGATGTTCTTAAACGTTTCCTTACTGTCTATTTATATAACAATAGATTTATAATATATCAATCTTAGTAACAAAGTATTAAGGTTATGAGCCAATCAAAGAGCACCTTTGATGTAGGTAATCAGTTTCGATGTCTATGCCCCAGTTATATCTTAACTTGACATAAATAGTCCATTCCCTATATCGTATCATTCAGACTAGAATCGTATAAAATAAAGATTTATGTGCTCGATAAACTTTGTGCCCCTATAAAGCGGTGGGGTCGTAATTAATCTTCACCATCCAGCCGCGTCGCTTATCGATATTTATTTCATCGATGTTCGGTGTGATAGATGGCGCATCACTACGGGTCTGGAGTTACGACCGGTCGTATCAGTGCCTTATAAAGGTTTATAATACAATGTTTTCACGCAAGAGTTATTCAACTTGAAATAATAGTTTCGAAGAATCAGAAACTTGGATTAGGCACGGCGATTATACGAATGCGCGAATAATTGACACAACGTACAATAGGATGTAAGTATTAAAGGTTATATAAAATTACACTTATATTATCTCACATTGTTATTAGATATGACGTTATACTTAGCTAAAAATAACCTGGGCCTTGAGTTGTTCTGAGACACGTATAGGAAATAAATTTCAAAATTGAAAACAGTGGTAAAGTAGTTTAAGAATACTAGAAAAAAGCTTACCTTAATCTCTACTATTAATCGTTATCTTAACTAATAATAGAAATTCGAATGTGAGTTAGTCTGCTTGTTACACTTTCACGTTGTAACTGTCCAATAGATCATTATAAAATTTTGCATACATGCTGTCAGTTGTACAGAAAATTACACAGAATACCTGTTCGGGCATAAATTGGTTGGAGGGGGTAGGCAAAATTCTTTTTGACACATTGTCAAAATAAAATCGGTCATGATCGGTCACTTGCTCGGAACCTGCACTTACATTCGGACTCGCTTATTGACACGGCAGTCTAGATTTCTATTTTATGTTCATTTTCGAAAACTTGGTGCTTTCACCATCGACAATGGCGGCGGAGAAGGATAATATATCAGGTAAGTGAGCTTTTATCCCGATTATAAGGAAATATCTACCTTCAACCAATTTATATACAGTCCACAGCCTAGGCTAGATACTTCGGTCTGTGTGAGTGTGGTAGTTGCCACCCCAGTACCTTTCAACTAGAAAAAGAGCTCTCCCCAAGGCATAGATCAGATATTATCGCCAGCGAACCCCCGGACAAAATTAAATGTATACTAATATAAAACTGAAGAGTTTGTTTGTGTGTTTGATTGCTTGGTTGAACGCGCTAATCTCAAGCGATCTCAAACTACCGGTCCGATTTGAAAGTTTCTTTTAGTGTTAGATAGCTTATTTATCGAGGATGGCTATATATCAGCACGTTAACCAACCAACTAAATATTTTTGTAATAGTATTATTGTAATTTACACATCTAATAACAATGTTAAATTTATTTAATACATTCAAAAAACGCGTGCGAAGCCGCGGGTAACAGCTAGTCATATTATAAACCAGTCCAATGTGTTACGATGTTTCTTACAATTGTAAGTGTTTTATGTTAAACTAGTGAACAGACTTTGTTAAAACTTTACAGTAAAATATTTTTTGAATATACTGTTTAAACTGGTGAAAATAAAATGATAAGTATCAGTTAAGTTGGAATTAATCCTACTAAGTACTTAGTAATAATACTACTAAGAGAATCATAAAGCATATCATCGAGTAATATTTAGTCCTAGTTTCATTAAAATCGGTTCACTCTATCAAAAGTTATTGTATTTTTTTGACGGCGTGACTTAAGTACGAGAGAAAAGTAGATAAGTAAATAGACTTAATACATTCAGATGATTTTCTTAGTTAAGTAAAATGATAAGTATCAGTTAAGTTGGAATTAATCCTACTAAGTACTTAGTAATAATACTACTAAGAGAATCATAAAGAATATCATCGAGTAAGATTTAGTCTTAGTTACATTAAAATCGGTTCACTCTATCAAAAGTTATTGTAATTTTAATGACGGCGTAACTTAAGTACGAGAGAAGAGTAGATAAGTAAATAGACTTAATACATTCAGATGATTTTATTAGTTAAGTAAAATGATAAGTATCAGTTAGGTTGGAATTAATCCTACTAAGTACTTAGTAATAATACTACTAAGAGAATCATAAAGCATATCATCGAGTAAGATTTAGTCTTAGTTTCATTAAAATCGGTTCACTCTATCAAAAGTTATTGTAATTTTAATGACAGCGTGACTTAAGTACGAGAGAAGAGTAGATAAGTAAATAGACTTAATACATTCAGATGATTTTATTAGTTACTGTCTTTACATTAGGTTCCACGCGGGTACAGCTATAATGAATATGAGTACATGTTTTTTTAATCTCATCCCCTCAAGGGTTTGAAGAGAAATCCCTTCCCTAAGAAGGATTAGTAATATTAACACCATATTTTCAACCTTAACGCACTTTTAATGACATTGCCTACTGAAACATAAGCCTACATGCGTATTTAATAAGTATATAAATAAATAACTACGTATATTTTTTTTCTAATAATAGATCCATCTACTAATAAGAATATAACCCAAAGGCATCGATACCATCTAGACAATATAGTAATTTTATACAGTATGTTATTATAGAGATTTCTGCCCGAGGTCAGAATCGAGAGTCGGTTTTTATAAATCAAGTTTATATGTCAATATAAATTAACGATTTAGTTTCATTACTTACAAGAATCCATTAGGCTTTTTTGTAATATTAAAATTCATATCATTAATTGAATATTAAGGTGACATTGTAAATAGAAAAATATGATTAAGCCGTTGGTAGAACGTAAATTCGTAAATCATATTAATCTGTTACGATTTAGTACATGATAGAGCCACGCTGAAGCTATTACTGGTTTCAGCATGAAAAGGTCGGCTCGCCCGGGATACTACCACCCGACCCACAGAAAACTGACGTGGAGGAACAGTGCTTGCATTGTTGCGTTTCGTTCGAGAGCGCCGGAAGCCCACCTTCCCTCCAATCCCTCACAATCTCATCTAATGTTAAATAACGATATTTTAAGATGGTAAACACTAAATCTAATGGGGGAACTGGATTTCAAATGCAGCCGACGGAATACATAGGTGCTTGGCAACAGGTTGTCAACTTGAGAGTAGAACAGAGACTGATCAGGTAAATTGAGAAAACCCTTTCCCACCAGCTATGCTATGTTTAGTTTTAGTTACAATGTAATCATTTTGTAGTAGTACAAAAGATGCATTGATGAGTTGAACTAGACATTTCCAAAAGTTTCGCAGAACCCTAATAACTTTTCGAAGAAATTCTTGGGTTCCGTTGTACCCATTTAGGGAATAGTTACACTAGACTAGCCAAATTCTACTACCATTAAAATTTGTGTTACAATGATGAGTCATGTGTTACGTAAACGTGGCATGGGGTCGTTGAACCATGTGCTGGTAACCTTGGACCATGGACTCAACCAATAACAGTGCAAAGAACTCTCAAATGAAAAGATAAAACGCAAACAGCGATATTATAACTGAAATTAAAATGAGATGCAAAGAAAATGGCTCGTTATACTTGATCTCCTGGTTTTCTTTTGATGTTTTGGCTGTAAAATGTAACCTCACATATACTATTATTTTATATTGTATCCCCCTTATCATATTTTTTAAAAGGGTTCAACCCACTATGCTTGTGAAAAGAAATTTCTTTGACAATGTCATATTTAACTGCACGGATCGCGTTTGTTTTTAAGCAGTTGTTCGTCTCATTCCACAACTGATTGTTCTAAAGTTGCTTTGTGCCTATTAATTGTATGTTTGTAAGGTCAGAGCTTAATCTTTAATGCAGGATTTACATTCAGAAAATAGTCTGTAAAACAAAAAGTGGTTTAACTTTTAGTAATACTTTACTCTTTTTTGTTGCAGTTTCGCAAAAGTATAATTCCTGACCTTATTTTATTGCCCTATTCTATATCTCTCTTAGTTTATAGCATAGTTTTATACCGTAGCATATCTTTGTCCTTTTTAATGAAAAACCGTTAAAACACTTGACTTTGATATTATTACTGTAAAAATGATTTTAAATTTAAACTCATTTTATAAGTTAGTGTGTGAGACTTTAACACTATTGTTTATTGAAAATAAAATTTTATGCTAACTCAAAGATCGAGGAGTTTTTGGCGGGATTTTAGTCTGTCCTGTAGTGGATTTTATTCATAATCTTGTGTTATTTCACTCTAAATTTTATAAATTTGGTGGTGTTTTACGTAATATGGTTACATGTGCATAAGTGAAGTGAATGGAAAATAATAACACGGAGCATGAAATTCTGAGATACCACAAAAAGTCCCTGGAAGGTCTAACAAGGGAGCCACCATCTTCTTAGAATATGAAAATAAACACACGATGCTTGTAGGTAATATTATTAACTATACGACAATAGCAGTAATAATCTGAAAGATCGGTTGGGGAAAAAAAACTTAATGTTCTATACCCGCATCCAACCTTACAATCGTTCTAAAACCCAACTGATGCGTTTATATCAGTTGTAAATATTATTATTTGAACTGTTACTACATATTGTAAGCGCATAATTATTTTAAAAGATTTTATAGTTACCAAATTCTCAGTTACTTACATTTATTTGCATGTTATATTAAAGTTTTTCCATAATAATGCCAATAAGCAATATTAACAAGAAGAAAAAATTGCGCAAATCACGAGTTTCATTCATTACCTTTATACCTTACCTTACTTTGCTACTGTCCTAGTTTTCGTTCACGGTTTACCTTTGCATAAGCTTCACAAACTACTAATCTCTATTCCTTTTGCGTTTACAGACTAATTTAATTAACATTAGAAAGTTCTGATAACTCGTCACTAGGTGGCAACGTAAAGTTTCAATTGTCGCTCAAGATAACGTCATAAAAAATATATTTGTTTGAATACGGCCCATATTTAAACAATATCCATTTGCAACAAATTCATCTATTAATTATACGTCAAATAGCTTCTGCTCACGAAGTTGTCCGTGTCGAATAGTTACTTTAGCCTAACGCTAACACGCAGCGGAAACTCTAAAAAAACGATTTTTAAACTTTCTTCATTGGTGCTCTGCTTCTATTTGTCTTAGCGTGATGATATAGCCTATAGACTTCCTCGATAAATGAGGTATCTAACACTGGACGAATTTTTCAAATGGATTAGTAGTTCCTGAGAAAGTGCGTTCAAGCAAATGAACTCTTCAGTTTTATAACATTAGTAAGTATAGATAAGATACTCTTGGAATATAGTTGTGAAGTTTTATAAATTTTGATAGTTTTTTAATAAATAATCAAACTTACCTTGTCCTATTTAGACTCTGGGAAAGTGCTTATGAGCGTGGGATCACTATCTGAAACTAAATATAATATCTAACAGCATAGTATCTGACGAGAAAACATTGGAGCTAAAATTGGTATTAAAATGGATACTGGCTTTAAAATTTATCAAAGTCCAGACTAGAACCGCACTGTTTTTTTATCTGTAGAAAATTTTTACACGCCACTAATGAGTGTGATTACACACGTTACGCTCGTCGCTTGATCCGTCACGTTATTAGCTCCCAAACAAAGCCCGCTTGAAACAGCGTATCAAAGCTCTCCGCCGCGGGCTCGAAAGCGCTGACATGACAATTACGATTTCAATTGCCCTCCGCGATTGCCGCTCGCCAACATCAAGTCAGTGTTTACGCCGTTTTGTATGTTTTCCTAGTATGATTTTATTACATTTACATGGTTGTAACTCTTAAATGAGAAAACTTTGTTTGCTGCAAGTTGTACGATGATTCATTGTTGAAGTATTCTATAGATACCTTATAGATTTAACGTATTTTTTGAAGTGAAAACGTCTTTAGGCGCATTGAGTTGTATTTTTGGTAGGAGATAAATTTTAGGAGATAAATGACGCGCATGACATGCCATTTAAGACTAGCGACGCGTAGTATAGGGTCCTGTGTACATGTAATATTGATGTTTTTCAGCTCATGATACGTTTGATTGATTAATAAACTTTATAAAAATGTATATAATAATTGGTCCGAGTGTCAACAAACATGAAAACCACCCTAATCTTAATAATGTCAATGAATACATTTTGAAATTTAAATATTTTCATTCACGCTATAATTAATAAGAAAATTCAAAAGAAAACACAGTTATTCTATTGTAATGAGTATGCACTTCTGTAGGCAGTACTTATGAGAGCATCTATTTAGTTTGTAACAATGATAATCACCTAGTTATTTTTTTCTCGAACTGACTACGCTATTGACCCAGCAAGGTTTTAACAGCTTCACCGAACTATTAAGGCGAGCGCTTAGGGCACTCAGCCGATTTAGTTTGACAACTAACTCAGGGGTGCACGGTACACCTCGGCTTGGTCTGTTGCTTGACACGTGCAATTCGCGGCCTATCTGAGCTGACCTAAGCTAACTATTCATACATATATGAATTGTTGTAACATATATGTGTACCAAGTATACATACCTCGACAACTCTTATATATAATTCGTATCGGATAATTTTCTAAAATATTTCAATTCGATAAGAGAAACAAGCAAAAACCCTTTCAGTTTCATGTGTAATCGTGCACGTGTGTGGGGGTGATATCTGTAATGTTGTTGATGTAAGATTTTGTGTGAGTGTATCGCTCAAGCATCGCACTCAAGGGCTCCACGCCGAGGGAACGGACCTAGGCTTGAGCCGCTGCCGAAGGGGCCTAATCTGGTGTGCGGGAGCGATAATCACCTGGTTATATAATGTTGTGGCAAGAGGTAGAGGTATTTTTACCAGATGGTTGTCTGGTCTCACTTTAACCTAACTCTGTTCCCGTTACAAGTCACGTCAGATTGTATTAAAACAATTTTAAAAGTTATAATTATATGCAGTTTGTATTATTAAATCAATTTGCCAGCTCTGTGAATGACTCTAGATAATTGTTAGTTATCCACATTATACTAATCAAAATTGATGATCCATAAATACAGTAGGTAACTAAAAAACTTGACCATTAAACGAGATATATTCGCTACTGGATTTCGTTAGGTATTTATATATCTTTTTTATTACACTTTACCAAACATAATTATAGGTCAGTTGTGAAATATAGCTAACTGACCTTTGTGCGTTAGATTAAAATATAACTACATATTCGTTGCCATTCATTACCAAATGTATGAATATTTATTTAAATTTTGCCTTTTGCCTTAATGCTTGTAAATGTAAGGAGGTCGATACATTCATCCTGGCAGATTTGCAAGGAACGCTTTGTTAAAAAAGAAAAAGAAGAAATATCTAAAAACTGGAAGTTTTCGGCAGAGTGAACCAGCAACACAGATGCATCGCAAACTGTTTTCTTCGCATTTATTTTAAACACTATTTGAAATAGATTACAGAAATACGTTTAGGTATATCGTCTAAAGTCCTATATTTGTTAATAAAAATATCTTCAGCCGTTTTACAGATTTGAATATTATACTTAGTTTTCATTTATATCGTAAGCCCTTTAAAAAAGGTATTTTTAATTGAACCTTTTTCGATCGCCTCTACTTTTTTTTCGATCTATTACATGTCTTATTACAGCCGGCCGTGGAGTACCAAAGTTAAGGTAAAAGGCGCTTGGCAGAGCAGCCAAAGCCATTTAGCATGCGTCTATAAATTCAAATAATAATATAATAAAAAAAAAAATACGTGTGGCACTAGGGGACTGCCGCGGTAAAGCTATTTATTGCATAGCATTTATTATTCACTTATGCAATTATAACTATTTATTTATTTTATTTATGCAGTATTTTTTTTCCTTTGTTTTTTTTTCTTTGATATTCAAGTTACACTTTTTGAGCGTGGTGACCGATAAGAATTTTTTTTTTCTTTTATTAAATAAATGAGAAGTTAATATTGTACAAAAAATTTTTATTATCTTACAATACATGTAGGTTATTCAGGAAAACACTTTGTACACAAATTATACGAGTACAGATGTTCACTGTTGTACATAGATGATAAATACCTATACACCAGTATACTTTCTCACAAACAGCTGATTACGTATTCGTCCGATTTCCGAGCAGCTCGTCTCGATCCGCACCCGATTAGGCCTCCCTCGGCAGTGGCTCAAGCCTAGGTTCGATCCCTCGGTAGGGAGCCCTTGAGTGCGTTGCTTGGGCGATACGGTGACACATAAATATACATCACTGCTACAACACTACACGATCACCCCCACACACGTGCACGCTTACACGCTTACACATGAAAGTGGAAGGGTTTACTTTTTTTTCCTTATCGAACTGAAAAACTCCCAATTTTCCGATAATAAATATATGGAGGAGTTGTTGAGGCGTGTATGCTTGGTACATATATACGTTTCAACAACTCATACATATATGAATAGTTAGCTAGGTTAGCTAAGATAGGTGGCGATTTTGCATGCAACAGGCAACAGCCAAGCCGAGGTGTGCCTTGCACCCTTGAGCTGGTTGCCAAAATAAAATCGGCTGAGTGCCTTAAGCGCTCGCCTTAGTAGTCCGGTGACGTTGTTAAGACCTTGCTGGGTCAATAGCGTAGTCATTTCGAAAAAAAAAGTCTCGATCCGTTCGAGCTTTGTACAGTCGTACCATATATACGTTAAGCGAACGCTCGGACGAGCTACATGGTAGGCAGAGTGGGGGTGTTAGGTTTTTTCGTTACGGAATTTTTGGATTCGGTTTCCACGCTCAAGGCCCGCGATAGAAGCTATGCAATAGCTTTAAACTTTGTGTTTCGTTAAAACTAATAAACATATATTTTTAGACAGTTTCAATTAATAATAAATATCTTAAACGTAACCTACTCAGGTTATTAATTTTAACATGTAAATACTTGTATGTATTTTTTTATCTACTTTATATTTCTAGAACCCCTTTTCGGATAAAGGCATCCTTAAAAGATTTCCATTATTTCTTATTTTGGGCTTTGTCTATCCAGTCATGATCAGCTGTCTTGACTATCTCATCTTGTCACTTCGTAAGAGGTCTACCTCTATAGCGTTTACCCATACAATACTATTCCGTACAATTAATACGTAAATTGAATTCAAAATATATACTTAGATATCTTATCCATTATTGTAGTCCCATTTATTTTATATATAATAATACATACATAATACATACACAATATATATAATACATAATTACTTGGTAAGATTAAACCCGACATTTTAATACCATATATTAGAATAATTTTGCGAAACTGTCTGTTAAAAGTCTATATTTCGAAAAAAGTTTCACCCGTATCATTGTTTTATAACACCACACATTTTTTTCCCCTGCGCTAATATATATATTATGCCGAAAGATGTTGCACGATCATTTAATCAACTTCACCCTTTTACGACTGTATTTAAAGTGTTAGAGACGGTAAGCTTAAACGCATTTAAAATCGTTTACAGAGTTATTCCTCCGTAGATAATTTAGAGCGACCGCAGTGACGTGCGATCCCGGGATACCGCGCCGTCCACTTCGAAACATTCCCTGGGACAAAACAAGGAATGCATTGTGCTGGTCTAATGAGTTTTTAGCTGTCCAAGGCTGCGGCCACGAAATTGACCTTCGTTGACTTGAACAGTATTCGAGATGTGAATTTAGGGGCAATAAAATTCCTTTAAGATCGTTTCATGTCCCCTATACTCAAGAATTGAGGTATTAGATTGTTATGTAAATGACACATTCTCATACGAGTTTTCTTATGTGTTACTGAAATTGAACACTGAAGAGATAGTTGTTAAATAAAAGTCTGAGAGTATGTTCTAAAATAATGTGTTAAGGGTGATAGAGCATGTAGAAGATTTGTTATTCCAGAAGCACCACCGTCACACCTACTGTTTCAACAAAGTGGCGATGTTTGATGCTGGCACCACACATATTTATACGAGTTTTTCCAACTCATCTTAAATGGTATGCATCTACTACTTCTAGCCTCTTCTGGACTACCAAACATCAAGTATCATGTTTAAGCGTATGTTTAGTATTCAAGCGGGAAGATAGGATATTTGTAGTTGACTATTTCTCTACCGCTATAATCAAGTTTGTGCCAAAAACTCTCTTTAGGCTTGTTGAGTTTGGGGATCAGTCATCAGGCACTGTATATCAAGCTAATGAGAGGCAGATCGGAAGGATAGCGGTGACAGTGACAAAAAGCTAGGTATAGACTGTACTGACCACTTCGTAACACAATCTGTCACCAAACACTTACAGGTATGTTCTGGCAAAGCCGGACATCTGTAGATTAAGCGTGTTTACCATCTTAGGTAGCACATCGTTATTTAATATTAGGTGAGATTGTGGTCAAACTCCAAAACCCCATAAAATATTATGTTGGATTTTCATGTGTGATGTGATCGCTGTCCAATGACTTTATTTGGTGAGTAGTTTTGATCAAGTATGGTTTTGTTTGTTTTTAATCGTAACTAATAATAACATTTCAACATATATATTGAAATTTATGATAAAATCACAAATAAATGAATCCCGGCCCCCCGTTGTCGATCGATCGGGTACATTTTTCCTTATGGTGCCCCATAATTTTAGTCATTATTACAAAATTTACTCGCCAAATGAATTTTGAAACTCGATACACACAGAGCACTTTTATAATAAAGGGGCGTTTGATAAACGAGTTTATTGACCATGGGATCTGAGGTTATTTAAGGAAGTCCACCTTTAAAAGCGGTGTGGTAAGTTTATTACACTTATATTCTCTTATTCGAATTTGGTTTGGAGCTAACGAATTTCAGAAATAGGTAAGATTATATATGTCGTTGAGAAATCTCTTTGCATTAAAAAAATGTTAATTTTGTCTTTTTCGTTCAAATAAAACCTTGTATTTATTCATTCGGGTACTCGTCCAATGGTCGAACTTTGACCATAGAGAAAAAAACCTTCTCAATTTTTACTCAGAACGGGATATTTATTGTGGATCGCCTACGTAAGAGAAGGGAATATTCATTAATTTTTAACAAAAGCAATTTTGTTATAAAATTAAATAGCAATAAAAGAAGAATTATATTCTTTGTATTGATTTTTAAATCAAAACATGATTGCAATACAAAAAAGTAATGAATTATTAAGTAAAACAGGGCTCATCATGTTTATAAAATTTTTTAAACACATATTTATTTGGTATAAATAAGAAAGACATCATTGACAGTAATTTAATTATCTGAATCGTTTTAAACGCAGAGATATTTAAATTTTTGAATAGTTTGGACGAAAGGATATAATTCTACGTCCCGAAATTTTCCTCAAAGACTCCAAACGGGGCACCGAAGAAAAGGGCTTTCCTGTTCAAATCAAGGTGTATCGTCGCATTAGTTAAAGTTCGTACAGAGACAGTTGGCAACGCAATTAAAACAACCTCGGATGTCATGAACAAGTTGGATGTTAAACGAATACAGAAAGTTTAAAATTGTAAGACGTAAATGTCACTATGCAATTTTATTAAATAATCAAACTACTTTTCTAAGACTTTAGTAACATAATCTCCCCAATGGTTGAAAATAAAACTTAGCTTATAATTCATTATTATTTTCTAATTATTTGTAATATCTGAGTCGTTACATTTCAAGATAAGCTAAATCTAAATTTAATCGTTCACAAGGAATTGTTTGATTTTTTTTAGATTTCCGGTTTGTATACACTTAGACTGAAGTTCAAATATTGCAGTTCATAAGTTTTTTAGTTCTTTTTATGGTCTTCATATTTTACATTTACAAAATTTGCTGATTGAAAAAGCACGTAAAGAATTCATCATCATCTCAGCCTATAGTCGTCCACTGCTGGACAAAGGCCTCACCACACGTTCTCCACAGCGTACGGCTCTGTGCCGCCTGTAACCAACGGCTTCCCGCGACCTTTATAATGTCATCGGTCGATCTGGTGGGGGGCCGTCCCACGCTGCGCTTTCCGGTGCGTGGTCGTCACTCTAGGACTTTTTTGCCCCATCGCTCATCAGTCCTTCGAGCTATGTGCCCTGCCCAATTCCACTTCAACTTCGATATTCGGTGAGCTATGTCGGCAACTTTAGTTCTCCTACGGATCTCCTCATTTCTGATTCGATCACGTAGAGAAACCCCGAGCATTGCTCTTTCCATCGCTCGTTGGGTGATATTGAGCTTTCTTATGAGGCCCACAGTTAGCGGCCACGTCTCAGTGCCGTAAGTCATCACTGGCAACACGCATTGGTTGAAGACTTTAGTCTTCAAGCACTGGGGTATTAAGGAAGAGAAAACAGTTCTGAGTTTCCCAAACGCTGCCCAACCAAGTTGGATTCGGCGATTTACCTCTTTCTCGAAGTTGGACCTACCAAGTCGAATAGTTTGTCCTAGGTATATGTAGGTGTATGTAAAGAATTAGGAACGGCTAAAACTGGATTTAACTTAATCCGAAATGTAATGACACTTGTACGGGTACAGGACGAAATTCGCGTCATATGTGAGTTTATCTAAAAAAATGATCTTTTAACTTTATAAAAATTAAATGGTCAAAGTTTTTATTTTTATTTTAAAGAACTAAAATGCTGAATTTCTATAAGATAACACCTTTTTTGATACAAGTTAACCACTTATTATTAACTGTACTTTCAATAATAATTTAAATTCAAGTTGATTAAACTTTGATTGCATCTATCGTTTTCCCACACGTTCTTATTCACATATATATTACTCAAATTGTATATAACTAGTATGAGTGATTCCGGCTATGCATTTCGCACAGTTGTTGGGTATTTTTTTATATTTCTAATACAGTAAAACAAACAAGGCTTTATCGACGTTACAAAATCATTACTCTCGATCAGTATTTTTATAATCTTACCTGCGTACGCCTGGAGCCTCGTAATTTCTGTTTTTTATTTGCCTTACATTTATCCATTCGAGCCGTGATAACGCGTGTGTGGTCCCAACGGAATCGAATTCGCTCCCATAAAAATTCGATAAAATTAGCAATTGAATTTAGTTATTGCAAATATCTGAGTTCGAATGGAGTCATGGAGTCAGAGTTAAGTTCATTTTGTATTGAGGTTTTCGGCATGTGCTTTTACTGTATGTATGCTAATCGATTAATAGTACAAGCCTCAAATGTATACTTTAAGTGGCTAAACTAATTGTATGTATATAACCTTACATCACCATATTACAAAACTATCGCTTTTAAAATATTACCATATAAAGAAGCTACTACAATAGGTCTTTAAAGAATTATTTCAACAAAATTTTATTTATTTTTGATCACCCTTTCCCGCTAATTAACGAAACTACGTAACATTCTTACCACCACACTCACTCTGTATTTTATGTATGTGTAAGTCTTGGCATATTTTTAACAAAAGCACTTTGTACAAAAAATAGTATTTACTTATGCTGAAGTAATTACTTTTACTTACCTTATGTTTGGATTATACCTTGGCGCAGTACAGTGTCGCCATTTTGTCGTAATACAAAAAACTATAACATAAAAAAACGTATAAACATAGGACACAAGCTCTTCAAACAACATGATCTGTTTGACTTTCAATATAAACATACAATTACAGCGAAAACATAAGAGACCATACTCCAATGTTAATCTCAGAGCTATCCTGTCTTTAACTAGTCTTATATATTATTAGCGTACAACTCCAATTAGACTGTATCCCCGGCAGTTGTAATCTTGCCTTTACCCAAATACTTCGAAACGAACGGCACTTAATCGTAGTAATTATAATATATGTATAACATACAATATAGAATGTATACAGGTCGTGATTGAGTTGCTGTGGTTGGCGTATTGCATATTGACAGATTCCTCACGATTTAATACAAGATTCTTAGTATGTTACACGTTTTACACAATCTTATAAATACATGTTTAATTTATCAAAGAGCTAATAGCACAAGAATGTACGGGCGTATGTTAAATATAGTTTGTTTTGAATTACGCCTCCCTAATTTTTTATGAAAATATTACCATAATTAAACATACTAAGATGATATCTTATTGTTTCTTTTAAAAATGATTTCATTCTCATTTCATACAATCTATACTAATGTTATAAATCTGGAAGGTTTCTTTGCTTGTGAGTGTTTGGTTGAACGCGCTAATCTCAGGAACTACCGGGATGATTTGAAAAATTATTTCAGTGTCAGATAGCTAATTTATTGAGAAAGGTTATTAGGCTGTATATAATCGGAATTTGAGAGCTTTACCACCTGTTCTTTTATTTCAAAGTTATAATTAATTTCAATTTTCATTTACACATAGATTTTTTTAAATGTTTATATGATTAAAGATCATGGAAAATGGCAAATAACTAAGCAGTCATGATGAAAACCTTTGATTATAGAAGTATACCCTTTGACAAAAGAACCCTAATAAAGTTCAAACTTTAAAAAATCAATTAACTATGGTCGAATATCGACCACTGGGCGCCCACTAGTAATCGCTAAAAGCAATAGGAGTGGAGTACCAATGAAAAATGTTTGAAATTTTTTTTCTTTCCGTTTGACAACTTACGCTGCGTGTTAGTTAGCACAAAGAAGCTATTCCACGCGGACGAAGTCGCGAACAGAAGCTAGTATCATATAAAGATTGAAAACACAAATGAAAAAAGAATACACAGGAACAACGACGATAAATCATAACATCGCACGAATTGTCACACTATTTAATGCATTATTCAAACATATAATTAATATAATGCGCTATTAATAGGTTACGATTTACGACTCAGTTATTCAATACTAGCTTTCACCCGCGGCTTCGCCCACGTTAATATAGGATACAGTACTTTTTTTGCGAAGGTACCATATTTTCTTTTTTGTATCCCTGACAACGTCCATAATCTTATTTTGAATACCGGAAAGCGATGTAAACAAACAAACTGATACTCGAAAATATTATATCAGTTTATTCTAGTAAACTTTGCGTACAAACTATTACGATACGTCAGACGTGGTTGTTAATAACATTTAGCACGTACCTAAATAATATTAACACCAAGTCGTATAATTAACTTATTGGTTATTAAAAATCCATTGCCCGTGAACTATTTACCCTGATTATACTTGTAATCATTTAAACACGTTCACTTTAAGATCCCGCTCAAAATGTTTAAACTAAAAGTATTACTGACTACACCACGTTGTTACACTGGACTATTTGGCATTGAGTTTATAGCGTGTTTCTGTCACTCTTGATATTGGCGAAATTGCCTACAAAGGAAGAGGCTACCCCGAAAAATTAAAAAAAAGACTGTATTACAATCTTCTGTCTTTTGTAACGTACTTACGTATTTATTTATTTTCACACAACACATACACTATATTTTATACAGTTGATTCTTGTATAAATTGTTAACTCAAGGGTCATTCTTGAATTTTATTCTACATAATGTATTCTATCGTTGTGTATATAAATATTGAAATATAAGGAAATTTTAACTAGATTTCTTTTAAATTAATTTTTCCCCTAACGGAATATTTCTACTTATGATTCAAAGGGTAGAAGACATTCGCATTGGTTATGAGTACTATGAGATTAGAACCCCCAAGTGTATGCTGTTATTAATCTTTTATGTAATTTAAATCCATACAATCTAAGATATTGCGAGACGATTTTCTAGGCAGTTTTCTGAATTCCTACATTCCTAATGACCTATTTAATCGTGTGGCTAAATAGGGTATCCATCTTTTTTATCGCCGATCGACTGATTACTCTATTCGTCGCTGCGAAGTTCAATTTCTGTTCATAAGTACAGCGGCCAAAAAATTGTTACCCTTTAGCATCATACGGAGACCATGTACGGTGGAATGAGTGGTACATATTCTGCGGACACGAGTAACATCTGCTTATTCATCAAGAATCTAACCGAATATCGAGATGCGGAATTCGTTAAGAAAACGAAATTTAAAAGTTATTAAAAATAAAACTAACATAAAAATGTATTATACAAATATACAAACTGGAATTTGGCTGTCCCGGAGTACACTAACGTACAATAATTGCAACTGGTCAACCAATGGATGTCATTTCCAATCATGTTCACCTCATATCTTTCTATAATTCCTTTCAACCATTTCAACCTAATATACCGAGCTTTATTAGTAGCTTTTTCTTGTAACGTCACAAACGTATTTTTATACTAACCACTTAATTATTATTTTAATAGTAAAAAATATATATTCAGGATAAATGACTATCTTCTTTTCTAGATTTCTGTCTACAACTATGCGGATATTTATTATGATCGGGTTAGTAATTTGGTCGAGAAAATGTAATAAACACACAGTTATTTTTGCATTCTTATTCGATGAATAGTAAAGGAAGGTTGTATTAAAATTACAATAATGCAATGCGTAGTTAGTGCAAAAAGCTTTCAAAACGCTATCTAACATGCCAAATTAGCGTCTTTCGTGCCGAGAGCGGACGTAAAGTACATTATAAAACATACCCGAGCCTGTTTATCACGGAAAAGGGTGTGGTGTGACTGTGCGCTTAAGATACGTTTCTAATGCATAAAATTACTAATAAGAAGAACCGGAAAGGTATGAATCAGAAATTTAATTGATAACTTTCCTGACTAATATTATAGATAGCAATATTATTTTTATAAAATATCTAAATACAGATAAAGTAATATTTAAGCAACGGCCATTTTTCATAAAACCATTCACAAAACAAGTAAGTATTGGTCCAGGAAAAGCCTACATAACGCTACACTAACATACGTCGCGTATCTAACTCGTAGGCAATTATATAAAAGTCCAAAAGGTTCTATTTTAGAGAGCTCAACGAAACTCGTGTCTAGGTCTGACCGTTGGAAAATCATTTCATACACCAACGAATTTTTCGGAATTCGCGTAAGTTTACTAATTCAAATTGGTAACACTATCGGCTGACGGTGGAGGAAAATATCGTGAGGAAACCGGAAACCGAGTAATATTCTTGTCGTACTACTATATGTGGGAAAAGGTAGAACGTTGGATTTCGCAGAGTTGGAAATCGCCAATACTTCGCGGGTTGGCGTGGCGATTGTGCCCATACGTTCCTTCGGGAAGAGGCCTATGAGTGGGCGAGATTTAACTGTACTGTAAGACGTCTATAATCGGAGAGACAGAAAGATGACAACTTAAAACTACTCACACCAAAATATTACTTCATTTATGTATACTTACATATGTTAAAATTTTATTTTTGTTTGTCACGCGTTTCCGTCTTAACTACTCAACCGGTCATCATGAAATATTACGTACACGTTGTCTAGGACACAGGAACACTAGGTCCCCCAACAGTCACGACTAATTTTGGTCAAAAGGTCAAATTTGGTCAAATATTGATAAATCTATATATTAATACGTGAAGCAAAAAAATTGTATCCCTTTTTAACCTATTTCCCGTCAACGGATGAACTTGAAATTTGGCATAGTCAAAGTTTATATGGCGGAGTAGTGCAGAAAGCTGTCTATTTTACATAAAATTCATTAGAAGTACATTAAATTAATTAAAATATGCATTACTCACACTACTACTCGAATTTTACACAACATATACACACATGCAAATAAAAAGACATTTTGTCAGCCGTCAATAAATACGAATTTCAAAAAAGGTTATGAAAGAAGGAGGTTGCTATGCTCGATTGTATGTATTTTTTAACTCTTACGTTCTAATTACCATTTTTTATCCTACATTTAACAATGATATTATAAAATATAACTATGATTGTAATGTTTATTATTTTTTATAGTGAACACACTTCAAATAATGAATTAATAAAAAAAGCCAAATAACACTTTGTATAATCAATATAAGAACTCTGTTCATAAAAATAATAAATGACTTAGACCTCCGCGGTTACAATGTTGCAATTCAGCCTCATATATCAACAAAAAAGAATTTATTTTCAAAAACTAATGATAGTATTAAAAACGTCTTTGTCTTGGATTCACCATTTCATTGTATTGTTGATCCATTACTTTTCCAAACGATGATACTGGGCATATCACTATTTCTCATAATGAACAGACTACATTTAATTCAATATCACCCAGAAATACCACTCCATAGTGTCGTGTAAAATTAATTGAAAATTGTGTCATAGGTTGCGATAAATATTTTTATTTTCGTAATGTTATGTTTGGTTAAAGTTTGAGCTTTACTATGTGGTTTTTGTTTCAAATTTATAATTAATTTTCATTTTCATTTACACATAAATTTTTTTAAATGGTTATATAATAAAGATAATGGGAAATAACTGAGTAGCCATGATATAAACCTTTGATTATAGACTTTTGATTATATACCGTTTGAAAAAAAAAAACCCTAATAAAGTTCAAACTTAAACTTTAACTTAACTATGGTCGAATGTCGACTACTGGGCGCCCACTAGTATTGATAAAAACGCCGCAAGTATGACCGCTAAGTTTATTTTGTTATTTCACGTCAATATTATACAATCTGACTCCCGTTTTACATTTTAATGAAAACACGAATAAATTATTATCGAATGTATAAATAAGAGGCAAATATTTTAATGAGTTCTCAGCGATATACAAATAAATATTATTTTCTCATAAATTATAATAATAACAGTCTGTCGTTTAGCACGTAATACGCAAAAACTACTGAATAGAGTAAGTCCGGTGAAGCTGTTAAGACCTTGCTGGGTCAATAGCGTAATCAGTTCGAAAAAAAAAAATACTGTATAGATAATCATTTTTTTTGTTTTATTTTTTAAGCTCTGGCACAAACATCTTCGCGGGTAACAACTAGTTACAAAATAATATAAAAAAAATGTGGTGTCGTGGGACACCAGGTAGGAACGAAGTTCCTTCGGCTAATGTAAAAAAAAAGAAATAAAAAAAAACAATCGTGCTCAATTTTATGTAATCGTAATTCAAATTATTAATTAAAATAACAAAATATGTCTCTTTATTTTTGTTTGACAACATAAAATTACATAGAAATAGAAATAATTACAAAAAAGGAGAAAGAGAAAGGTAGTATACACTACTCGCTTGTGTATACGACTGTCGCGCCTACGTACGTCTCATTTAACGGTTTTATTCCACGCAATTTTCGTTATGGTTTTACTATCACATTTTTTTCAGTTCGGTCGCGCAGCAAAATCCCTATCTCCTCCAAGCCTGCCGTAAGGAACTTCGTTCCAATAATAATAGCATCGTTACAAAGACCTGTGCAGTTGTGACGACTCGTTAGGATAGCAGCGGATAGCAGTTTGAAAAAAAATACTACTAAATCTATAAAATTGGATACTTTAGATAAGTTTAGAATTGACAGAAACAAAATTGATAACACATATTTATTATGAATAAACCTTTCAAAACATGATGATTGGTCCGACCGTTTCGGCCATGGCGACCACTTTGACCCCTAAACTTATAAATGGCGTTGGTGTGCTCGAAGATGGCTTATGTAGCCTATCTTTGCGGCGAAACTTTGTGAACATTGAGGACACGTGAGTACGCCGTTCTCAGAATGATAACATTTCAAAACATAAAATATCAGTGACAATAAATGTATCAAAAACATATAATTACAGCGTAACAAACAACTAAAACTTGTGACTATGCCTGTTGAATGTTATATGTAAATTCTAAAAATTAATTCACTACTAGAAAACTACATTATCCCTGAGTGCTATGGTTTTATTACTTATTTCTATTGCATTATTGTATGTTATGTTCCCGATAAACGCAAAAGAAGCTGCAACTCATTCCTTGTGAGAAAATAAACCTAATCATAAATAATTATGTTCATTTCTAAATAGATCATAAAACAATTCATAATTACCGTACGTCATAGCTTCTTGTCGGCGTCATAAAAGATTATGCGGAAACTGCATCAATAAATATACTGATACTGTTACTTAGGCAAGTTTAATGGCCGCGGTAGAATATCACTGCAGTTTTATGTTACCTGTTCCATTAATTACGTAGTTAATGGATACCTTCGTTTAAAAGTACACAAAGATAGTAATAAAAACGTGATTTTAGACTTTTACTACACGATATATGTTGTCGTATAACGTCTAAAAACGCTTATAAAACACAAATGAATACGCGGCTACAATGAACAAAGTAATAATTAAAGAATAAGTATATAAAGAACTAGCCCCTGCCCGCGACTTCGTGCGCGTGGAATAATTACTTTGGGCTAACTAACATAGCGGAAGCTCTCAAGACGAAAAAAAATCCCGATTTTTAAACATTATTCATTGGTGCTCCACTCCTATTGGTCTTAGTGTGATGATACCTATAACCATCCTCGATAAATGAGCTATATACCATTGAAAGAATTTTTCAAATCGGACCAGTAGTTTCTGAGATTACCTCCTACAAATTCATAAACACACAAACTTTACCTCTTTATAATATTAGTATAGATAAGTAATTAAAATATTTTCCTATTACAAATATGTTATGTATACATATTAAGTATATATCATAAATGATAAAAATTATAAGTAAATAAATAGATAATTGAGTCACAAAAAAGCAACCAAAAGCTCAATGAAATGTTTAATGTCTATCATAAATGTTTTCTCCCACACATATACACAAACTTATAAGGGCGATGTATTCCAATATTATCAATTAATTATCCGAACAATTTACGTAACAATCTAATTAAATTCAATAAGATAACATTTTTTTATCCAATAAACTAAGTCCGTGTCCAAACAGCGTTCCTCCCACGCGCAGAGCAGACTGTATATTAAACCCGCTCGACATGAACAACTTGTACGATGCAAGTATCACAGTGGCTTATTCAACATGCCACCTCAATAATACTAAAATAATTAACACAAAGATACACTGAGACGTAGGCAGAGTTAAATTTGGGGTTATACAATTTACTGTCATTTTACAACCGTTCGGTAGGGTTGGGGTAATAAGAGTCGATTGTGAGACCCCTAAATATGTTACAGGTTTCTCGTAAACTTTTATTTGTGGCCATTATCATATAAGTGATAATTTTGATATAAATAAATAACTTCTTATGGTTTAAATTATAGTTTATAATAAAAAGACGCTGTAATGGCCGTTTTGAATGATTACAATAGACCGGTGAATAGTCGATTTATTTTCGCAAAAAAATCTAATATAATGCTTGTTTTTGTAGGCATTGACGCGAGTTTGATGAAGGTGATAGTTGTACTGACCATTCATATGCGTAGTATGACTATATGTAGAATATCTATATACGTGAAGCAAAATTTTTGTACTCCTTTTTAACCTATTTCCCGTCAACGGGTGAACTTGAAATTTGGCATAGTTGAAGTTCCTATGGCGGAGAAGTGCAGAAAGCTGTTTATTTCATATAAAATGCATTAAAAGTACATTAAATTAATTAAAATATGCACTATTCACACTACTACTCGAATTTTACACAACATATACACACAATAAAAAAGACATTTTGACAGCCGTCAATAATTACGAACTTCAAAAAAGGTTGTGAAGGAGGTTGCTATGTTCGATTGTATGTATTTTTTAACTCTTACGTTCCAATTACCATTTTTCATCCTACATTCAACAATGATATTATAAAATGTAACTATTATTGTAATGTTTATTATTTTTTATGGTGAACTCACTTCAAATGATGATTTAATAAAAAAATGAACCAAATAATACTTTGTATAATCAAAATAAGAATTTTGTTTATAAAACTAATCCATGACTTGACCTCTGCGGTTACAATGTTGCAATTCAACCTCATGTATCAACAAAAAAGAACTTATTTTCAAAAGCTAATGGTAGTTTTAAAAACATCTTTGTATTGGATTCATTCACCATTTGATTGTATTGTGGATCCACTACTTTTCCAAACGATGATACTGGGCATATCACTATTTCTCATAATGAACAGACTACATTTAATTCAATATCACCCAAGAAATACCACCCACCCATAGTGTCGTGTAAAATTAATTGAAAATTGTGCCATGGGTTGCGATAAATTTCTTATTTTCGTAAAGTTACGTTTGCTTAAAATTTGAGAGCTTTACCACATCATTTTTGTTTCAAATTTATAATTAATTTCAGTTTTCATTTACACATAGATTATTTTAAATGTTTATATAAATAAAGATCATGGCAAATAACTGAGTAGCCATGATGAAAACCTTTGATTATAGAAGTTATACCCTTTGACAAAAGTACCCTAATAAAGTTCAAACTTAAAAAAATCAAATAACTATGGTCGAATATCGACCACTGGGCGCCCACTAGTAAATATGAATTATATTATATCGAATTTTGAAAAAATTAAATATTTAATCGTAATGTCTATAAGTACACTAATAATTATAATATACAAATTTGTACTTAATAAATTTTGTGTCCTAAAATTGTACATTTGATAAATTTTAGGACTAAATGCACGTCACTATGGACTATAAAGTACAGCCATTTGCTCCTCCAAACGTAGTTATTAATTTATACGAAATTTCTTTAGCGGTTACACGTCGAAGCGGCCATCATAGCCTGCTGCTATTATAATTTTGAAGTAAACAGTTTTTTAGCTGTGTTGAACGATTTTTTATCGAGGAAAAACTTATGGACTATCACCGACAACCTCGGTAGGCTCGTAACATATTACGTTTGTGCCAAGCTAGCGACGCATAGTATAGCGATCTGCGTACATGTAATATTAATATTTTGTACTGAGATTGTACCTCCCATCTTATGTTTAATTAATCAAGAAACTATATAAAAATGTATTTTTAACTATTCCTCGGAATACCAATAGACTTGAAAACTATACTAATATTAAAAACTTCAATTTTCAAATTATGAAATTTAAATAATTCAGTCTATAATTCATTTAAAGGATTCAAAGAAGTTTCCAGTTCATTGTTTTAAGTCTTCATTTCTATCGGCAGTCCTCGACTTTATTTATAAATTTTAGCGTATAATATTTTTCTCGTCTGATATTAGATGTCGATATCTATGATGGTAACACATCGAACCCATAAAGTTGGGTTGGCTAAAAGCACGACCTACAAATTACACACCTTGTATTTGCTTGATGACCGCGTTTCTTTGCTAAAATCCATCACTAAATATAAAGGAAGATTAGCATATCATCTATAGGTGCAAGACGAGGGATTTTATTAGTTATTAATTCGAGGTTAGTAGTTAGCAAGATGTGCAGTAAAAAAGCTCTTTCTCATTATAAGTTAATTATTATTAACAAACATGACGATTTTACTACCTCAATTAACTTCTCAAATGACGATTTTAATAAACATATATTTGACATTTATGTGTGGTACGTGCTCAAAGTAACTATATTCGTCTCGTCTAGTCAAAAATGAATTGAAAAGCGTCAAATGGATAAATAAACGTATTATTTCCGTAATAAAACAAGATTGTATTTGTCTGACACCCACATCTATACACGTGTAGTTAATATATTAGATGTAGTTAAAGATGGCGGTTGTAGTATCGATGTGACGTATAATTCTTTTGAGATGTAATTTTTATCGATTACTAGCGTTTGCTGGCGGGTTCACTCTCACTCTCACCTCAGGAGCAGTATACATTTTTTTTTCATTTTTTTCATGTATGTACCCCTAAGTCTTTTTATGTACCCATCAGGGGTATGTGTATGCGAAATTTCATAATTATCAATTTAGAAGATACGGTACACTTTCCCATTTTCTAATAGTATAGTAAAGATCATACATTTTTACTAGTGTTTTTTTTTTATTTTTTATTGTAGCACGGAAAATCTACTGCTTTGTGACTGCTAGTAAACACAGTACAATCCAAAAACAATGGCAACCACCGAGAAACATGCCATCCCTCGCCGGTCGCCGATGTCATGCCAGCCTGCATAAATGTCTCTTTATGTTACGCTTGATGGATCCCATGTTATAGGAAAGAGGGAACACACTGGCCGGTAGATTGTTCCATAATGTCACAGTAAGGCAAAGATAAGATGTTGCGAACTTTTTAGTTCGTGCCCAGATAGTATTTACCGCAAAACTATAGCACCGAAGCCCAGCGCGCGTGGTTCGGTTATGAAAAAAAGGATTATGTTTACTTATAAATCGAATACTATAATTAATTGTAACTATCAATGGCCAGGGAATGAACTATCGATTTGTCAGTTCCGATATTTATTGGTTATCGATGAAAACTCGCTCATCCCTATACGCAATGACATGGTGCAAGCTTTGTTTGCAAACAACCATTACATAAACTAACCATTTAACCTTTGCTCACTTTCATGTTTCAGCTATTTTGGAACCTATTGTATCCGTTAATTATTTTGTTTATGCTATATTAGTGTGTAACCATTTAAAAAGTTCATTTACTCGGCTTACGATGTATTCTATTACAACTTAGTATGTCTTTTTGTAATACATATTTTATGCTCTTAAAAAGTAGGAAGGTAGGGTTTTTCGAGTACGTACGTGTATGTCTATAGGTAGTAGAGCCACGCTGAAGCTATTACTGGTTTCAGCATGAATGAGTCGGCTTGCCCGGTGTACTATCACCTGACTCACGAACACCGACGTGAAGTAACAGTGCTTACATTGTTGCGTTTCGTTCTGTCAGTGAGAGTGCCGGAGACCCACCTACCCTCCACTCGCCCCCTTCCTCCTACTCTTCCCCCAAATACAGGCTGTTAATGTACCTGCGACTCTCCTGATGTTGCAAGTGTCTATCTATGGACGGCGGTGATTACTTAACATCAGATGACCCACCTGTTCGTTTGTCTCCTATGACATAAAAAAATGTTCTTTTAACCCTTGGACTATCCAAAACCATGACGGTGTTATTACAACAGGTAAACACGTTTTGAACGCTTGCTTTAAAAAGATATCTCGGTAAATGTTCGCCATCTTGCTCTTTTGTCTCGCTTTAGTTAGGTTAAGTTACACATGCGAAGGAGCCTCCGGCTCCCAGGGAAATAAAGGCAAGGAGAAAGATGGAGAGGGGCACAATGATGGAGAGGTGGAGGCAGTACCTGGCGGACGCGCAGTACGACCGATATACAATCGACGCCGTCCTCCCGGTCCTGCTGAAGTGGTGCAATAGACGATGGGGCTCCCTGACGTTCCGTCTGGTGCAGGTGCTAACCGGGCACGCCTGCTTCGGTTGGTACCTGCACCGGATAGCTCGCAGGGAGCCAACCGCCGTATGCCATGTGTGCGGCGTTGACCCGGACACCGCGCAGCACACATAATCTGAGTGTGCTGCGTGGGAGGAGCAGCGCCGCATTTTGGCTGTGGCGGTAGGAGGGGACCTCTCGCTGCCGGGTGTGGTCGAGGATGTATGGAACGCAGTTGCCTCCTTCTGCTAGGAAGTCGTCTCACAGAAGAAGGCGGCGGAGAGGGCCCGCGAGGACGATCCTCTAAGCGGCCCTCTCTGCCAACGGAGGACAGACAGGAGGAGGCGGCAGTTTGATCGCCTCCTCCCGCCACCGTAGCCGGACCTAGGGATAGGTGGGTCGGGGGGCCACTTTCCATTGCACAGGTCCGGCGGACGAAGGAGACGATCGGTGTGTACCCGGCTGTCTGCTTACAAGACGAGGCCCGGCGGAGGCACTTCTGCTGCTGGGCCACAACGCTGGGGCGGCACGATAAAGTCTATAGAGATCTCGTGCCGCCCCAACCATAGCGGAGGACGTACACCGTGGGGTTTTAGTCCGTGCGAGTCGGATATAACCCACCCTCTCCCCCGGGAGGGAGGGTATCCATAAGGGATTTCCCCACGTTAAAAAAAAAAGGTTACACTTGCGAAAAAAGGATAACGTGATCTTGCTTCGGGCGAGCGCGATGCATTTCGTACGAAACCTTTTTTAAACCAAGTATTTAACTTTTTTGTAATAACACCGTGAGGGTTTAAGCACCATAAAAACGAATTTAAAACCTATGATGCACAGATCAACAGACTGCTAGCATCATAAGTTTAGATAATTATGTGTAATGTTATATACAAGAATTAGGGCGTTTCAAAAAAAAAAAAAATATTTTCCTCGGAACCACGTTCAATAGTTTCGTTTTAATGCCAAAATAGGCCTTTGAAAATATGAGCCCTTAATATTAATATTTAGGTTGTCCGCATTGCACTTTTCGATTTCCCATAAGAATAACACAGGAATTTTTTTTTCTTTTGATTTATATAACTAATGAACGATATATCGTATTGCAATACCCATTCATTATTTTTGTAGAGAATTTAATGTTCTACAAAAAAGGTTTGAAGTCAATTTTAGATAAATCTACTCAATCAAAAGTTATTCAAGATTAAAGACAACCTAAATATTAATATTAAGGGCTTATATTTTCAGAGGCCTATTTTGGCATTAAAGCGAAAATTTTGAGCGTGGTTCCGAGGAAAAATATATATTTTTTTTGAAACCCCCTAAATAAGGTTGTATATTTATGACAAAATTTTAACAATAACAAAGTATGTAATGTAAAATATTAATTTTTGCATAGATATTTAAAATATGATCCGTAATTTAGGGATCTGGGTGGATCTTTAAAAATCAGCCGAGGGATTCATACGCTTTAAAGCCTAGACAAGTTGATAGATATTGGCATGTAAGGTGTTTTTACATTTGGCACAATTTCGTGATTAGATTATACATGATGATCAATTGAACAAATTAAACTTGATTTGAAGTAGCGCTATTTTGTGATCAGTGACAGCAAAATGTATGTCATGAAAATCTACATCAGAAACATTTAGATTCGTCAATTTATGGTAAGACTAGCTGTTACCCGCGGCTCCGCACGCGTTTTTTGAATGTATTAATTAAATTTAAAATTGTTATTACATGTGTAAATAACAATAATACTCTTTCAAAAATATTTGTAAGTATGACACGCACATCATCTACAGTAACAGGTAACATGTACATTATATATGTGAATACTAATAGTGTATCGAATGGGATGGGATTTATCATAGGCCACATAGCTGGAACTTTAAACTACTATCTATGTATCACCCTCAGTGCTCACTTACACTATATAAGAAAGTAATGAAAATATTAAGCTATACATTATCGAACAATATGTGTTCAATCTTTTATTATATAGATATAATATCTGGTATCGTCTGCTGAACTCGCTAGCTTAAAATAAAACAGCTAATTAGTTAGTTATTTGCTCGTAAAATTCCCGTTAAATATTACTTGTACTCCGTTGAAGCTGTTAAGCTTGCTAGGTCAATAGCGTAGTCATTTCTAAGAAAACAAAACCGTTCATATAGGTCCAGCTGTTTCGGAGATTACCGGGAACAAATAAACAAACTGATATATCGACAGAATTAAAAAAATATGTTGATATTTGTAGCACCGCAGATAAGCAGTATTCATCAAAAAGTATTTATTTGAATATTATATACACACGCTTTATTTTTATAATACGTAATATATCACAAACTAAAAATTGGGAACAAAACTAACGTAGAATAAACTTTTTGAGGAGTTTTTGACGGGATTTCAGTCTGTTATGTAGGGATTTTATATTTTATTCATAATTTTGTGTTATTTGACTCTATATTGTGTTAAATTGGCGGCGTTTTATGTAATATGGTTAGTTTATTATGCTAAGTGAAACAAATGAAAAATAATACCACGGAGCATGTATTCTGGGGTCTTGAAAATTAAGAAGATAAAAATTTACGAAATATTATATAGAAGATTTGGCGCTTATATATGGAGAATACATAAGAACTACCTACATTGACAATTTCAGAATTGGCAGTATGGATTAATTCCTTCGCCTGTATTGTGATGGACGAATATTATTACTACTGATCTTTTAGAATAGCAGCACAAAATAGACTTTAAAAATGTTTGCGATAGCAACGTTCTACTTATAATCAAAAATTGGAATATATAATAAATAACCTAGAATAAACTTTTGAACAGGAACACAAAATAAACCCTAATAATATTTCCGATAGAATGTTATCATGTTACCATGGCAACGCATATAATACTGACACTGACACGCAGCGGATGCTCTAAAAATAGCCCGATTTTGAGACATTCTTCATTAGTGCTCCGCTCCTATTAGTTTTAACGTGATGATATGTAGCCTATAGCCATCCTCGATAAGTGAACACTGAAAGAAACTTTCAAATCGGACCGATAGTTCTTGAGATTAACGCGTTCAACCAAACAAACAAACAAACAAACTCTTCAGCTTTATAATATTAGTATAGATATCAAGCGGTAGAAATGTAGATCTGAGATATATCAACATTAATTCTAACTATAATCGTGAAAGTGGAAGTGAGTATTTGTTAGGTTTTTAACTCTACGCTAACATAAACGAAGCCGCTAGAAATATGTTAGTTTTTTTTATATATAGGCATACGTAGTACAGATAGAAGAAAAGATGTAGTTTTTCGATGGGAAATTGAATTTACCAAAATTTGAATGTAATTTCAACCGGTTATGTTACGCTCATTAAGAAACGATCGTACGGTATTGCATCGAGTCTTGATTATCACTAACATCTGAAGATTTATCAGGTATTTCTTCGACAGCTTTACGTATTAAATCAACGTCCAATATGATGTGATATAATTTCCTTCGGGTAAAATAAAATTAATGGTGACCATTAAGATCGCAAGTTTATGATATGGTGTCAGTTTATTTATTTTTACGTTTTCGTTGCATCACAACGTAAATGGATAGCAGGTATATCATAATTACTGAATATACGACGGCTTCTAGTTTAGAGTATTTAGAGAAGATTATACAACTGTATAAAATTGAAATATATCTTATACTTTCAGGCTAATCTTTGAAATTGTTAAGCGCTTTTGGCCAGATTTTTACTCAAAACCAAAATCTAAAATACTAAATTAGATTTAAACCCTGAAAAAGCACTTATAAATGTCAAACTCGTACTGGTTTGGAAAACTATTGAATTATTCAAAAGAAGACAAGCCAACATGAGAAATTTGACATCAAAGCCCGTTTAACATTATGTTAAAGTCCGTAGTAACGTGCTTTGGGACTTTGTTGTAGATCCTAACACTATTTATTACCAACAAAACTGTTACTGGCCTTAGTAAATTAGAAAAATGGCCAATTTCTAGTAATAAAACAGTGCCGGTCTTTTACAAGGCTAGCTTTCCAGAATGCTAGTTAGAGAATTTTTCTGAGTATCTAGATCGCCTATCATTAAACTTTCTCATAGGAGCTAAGCAAGAATGATTGAATTTAGCAGAATAACGTAAAATTATTTGGTGTTATTACAAAAAAGTTAAGTACTTATTGAATACTTGCTTTATAAAGGTTACGTTTAAATGCACCGCGATCGTTGAATGTTCGCCATCTTGTTCTTTTGTCTCGCTTTGGTTAGGTTAGGTTAGACTTGTGAAAAAAGGTTAACACAAAATTGCCTCGGGCGAGTGCGGTGCATTTAGTACAAAACCTTTTTAAAGTAGGTAATGAATACGTATTTAACTTTTTTGTAATAACACCGATTAGGTCTACCGTAGGCAGGTATTAGTGAAAAATTACAGTAAAAAATAAAGCATAGGCCACAATTAGTTCCGATAATATACGTAGTTTCCATTAAGAGAATAAAAAAGTATCATGAAAGTTGTAGACATATGTTATTATCCATTATATATTATTGTTTAAAAATAATCAAAAAAGTCCTCGAGTCTTATCATTCTTCGATTTTCCCCAATATAGACTCTAATTAAAGTAGCTGAATTTTATAATGTCTACTAGTTCTATTGTCCAATTCATAAAATGTTTTGAAATAAAAAATAAATGATTACTCATAATTCCCTGAAGTAGAAAGTGTGACAAAGCGCCGCCGCGCTGCTGCGTTCCCCTCACAGAAATTCTGACAAAAGTCGTTGTTTCCGTCGGAACCTGAATTTACTCAGTTAACCGAAGATTTAACTGGCCCTTGTCACGACAACGGTAATCTGTTGTTAATTGTTAAACTGCGTTATTAACTATTTAATGCGACAATTACATAGAAACAGGAAATAAAAGACTTTGTGTCCATTAAACCTGGATCTTTGTAGGTCATTAGAATGAATGTTTAAAGCTTTTATCTGCGGTTATAGGTTTGAATAACAGAATAATTCGTAAGATGCTGTAGCATGGTCGGACATCATGAAGCGATGATGAAGGAGTGATTAGCGTGTTCGGACGCCAGGGACTAAGGTATACTTCTGAATAAGCCGGACTTTTCGCTCAAGGAAACCATTGTGATGAAATCACAGCATAGTGGTAAATTCGTAAGACCTTTTTAAGCCTACCTGATTAGCTACCACCCAATTTGAAACTGTCGTCAAACGCCAAATCGGGTAAGTTGGGTCTTTGTTATAAAACTTAAAAAAAATGTTATTGGTCTTAATGAGCATGAAACATGGAATGACAGATTTGTTACTGGTTTTAGTATTGGAATTATGTTGGTCTTTAATTAAATCCAATTTTTCTTAATTTTTACGGGCGTACATTATAGATTATGAAGAAAATATTCGGATGGCAGAGTTAAGATACCAAATTCCTGAAACTAAGTCTAATTAATATTCAATACGATATTTGTATGTGTGTTGTAAAACATACAATTTTATTGTAAACTTAACCTATGCTCATAGCATTTTCTAATGCTCGGCTGTCTCTCTCTGTATTCAGGCAGAATGAACTTGATAGCCAGTAATTTTGTTTAAACGCGGTCCTATATCACAATAAAGCAGACGTGAAGTCTCCATGCGTGTCTAATAACATATAAAACTTTGTGGGCGTTAGTTAATTAAGTTTAAACGTTAAACAAGTTGGAAAGACATGTGACGTGTCACAGTAATAGTAATAAATAATGTTGCGAAAAACATAATGTTCGTGTACAGAGTGTTGCGGAAAACTTGTTAGGGATCAAAGCGCTGTGTTGCGTAAACCCTGTGTGTAAGTAAGTGAGCATGCCATATCTCATTTGACATTTTAATTTAAATGTCTGAGAATAACTTTAGCATTTTGACAAAATATTCTATTATTTTATTTCATGTATGGTTGTTTGTGTTTACAGTATTTACCCGATATGCATTAATTTCTAGAATGAATGATCTTATCAAAGTATATTGATATTTTTAAACCGACATAATTGTATTTCTTTAACGTTTGTTATCTCATAATTTCGTCATTTATAAACTGATGTGCGATTTTTTTTTACTCAAATGGGAATATTTTCAAGTGGGTTCTATTTTAATTTCATTATAAATAGTTAAATTTCGAAGATTCTTCAGGATATTCCTCGAAATCATATAGGAACTGTATAGAGATTAATATATTAGTAGGTTTATTAAAGTCCAAGCTTTAATGTAGGTACGACGGCCTAATATAGCATGAATTTGAAATAAATATTAAATTCGGAAATTACTAACAATATTAAAAACTAAATAGAATCTCAATCTTCACTATAACCACACCCTTATCGCGTCTTAACTATAGCTAAAAACCATACAAGTGGTCAATTAGTTAAAGGAAAGTCAAGGTACCCATAAGGACTGCCAACAAAAGTGAAAACACAACACATTGGATTTTAAACTTCTTAGTTAAATTTATGAAATTAATTATAGTATGAATGATTTAAACTTCGTAATATGTAAATAGAAATTAACATTTATTTGTCAATAGCCGAGTATTAAGTATATACATTCTAATACTCTTTAATTAATCAAACATATGATGAGTTGCACAAACTCAATACAAAATATCAATATATAATGTTGTACACAGGCCGCTTCACAACACGTTCCTACTCTGACTCAGGTGTGATACATCACGAGCATGTCGAGTTCATCAGTGACGAATTAAGAGCACATCATAGTTGACGCGAACGCATAAGTTTTCCCCTATTAAAATTTGTTTTAATCGCTCGAAGCGGCTAATGAATTTTTACTTCAAAAAATATCAAAATCAATTAAACTTTTCAGAAGAAGACTTACTAATACTGGATTTTATAAATAAATATTTTTTCTTGTAATTTGTGTATAAACGAACAAGTAATAAAAATAATAGATTAATTCCATTTTCAAGCGGCTATACTTTTAAAAGAAGCCATCAGCCTGAACGTAAATCTAATTAGAAGATAGCGGTCGCATGAACCAAATGTTATTTTACAAGGAGCAATAAGCTGTCAGTCAGACAGTGTCTAAAAATATAAGACCTCTCACCTTCCTTTTGAAATGCATAGGAACTCGCATACATATATAAAATATAACGTCGTATTTAGTATTAATGAATGGTACAACAGAAGCTAATGTGTTCCGAGTTCTATTAGTTGATTATTCACGATTGTATTCACCAATGGACTTCATACATCATCGGGAAAGCATTTCATTTGCCCGGGCCATGTGAAAGCAAATGATTTATTACCACTATTGTGAGCTAGTTCGAAGCACGTCTACACTGATTTTCTAAAGGGAATCGGTTGGCTAATGTTTTGTTAACTGTTTTGTAACAACAAATCAAAAATTTCGTCCGTACAAAATAGAACTTTTTAAAATTTTTGGATACATTACACAACAAAGCTACATCAGTTTATTGATTTTTATATTTATAAAAATGCCGCCTTTATTAAAATAATACATTTTATCGTACTATGTTTTTGAATTGAAAACTTTTTAGGCGAGTTAAGCAGTATTTCTGACAGAAGATAAATTTATAATTTCATGTCATGACATGGTAGTAAACGTGACCGATCGTATCGAGTTTGCGCAGCTTGCATAAAACTAGCGACGAGTAGTATAGGGGCCCGTGTACGTCTGTGTAAAGAACAGAACACAGTTATTCTATTGTATTGATTTTTCATTTCTGTCGGCAGTTCTTGTGACTGACTTAACCTTTTTTTAAATAAAACGACATCAATATGTAATATATTTTGTTTAATAATATATAATAACACATACTATATAACAATAATAAACTATAAGAACGAATAAGGACGTTTTCTACAAGATAGTATGTTCAAAATATAAGTAAGTACTTTTGTATATTAACAGTAATGTGTAGGCCACTTTTAAACATACACAGCATATCTAAAAGTTATCGGAACCAAACACTTCTCAGCCAGTTTTGATAATTATTCTTATTTAATTACATCTTAAGACGTCTATATGTTTGGTAAATAGCTTATACCAGCGACGTCATCTGCAAGAAAATACACATATCACTGAAAGCGTAGTAGTTACAAATAGTAGTTGCCTAAATCTGAAACCACTTCAAAATAAAGAGGTTCATACACAATTTGACAAGGGAACCTCAATAGGTTTCAGATAAAAAAAAAATAATAACAGACGAATATCGATTACTAGATTACCACTAACTAATTCTTAGTTCAAGTAAAAACTATTGCTACGTACAGATAGTGTATCGTCCTGTCGTTTCTAACCCCGTGGAAAAAAAAAACAAGACAGGTTTTACTCAGGTCAATTCAAAATAAGAAAACAGGTTTATTTTTAATCAAAAATCATTACTAAATATTATTGTAATTTAATATGTTATTAAATAAAGCAACGTACAACCGTTACTTGCCTAGAAAATATTACTCAAGATTTAAAATTTTGTCAGACTTCGTAATAGGGTTGCCACATTCAAATTAAAAAAAAAAAAACAATATTTCGAGGTCTATTGTGACGAAATGTAGTTTTAAAGCAGTACGCGTTATAAGAATAGTAGTTAATAGTAATGAAAACAGGATAAATGGAAATTAACTAATATCAGTTACAATTTTACATGATAGCGTTTTTTTATGAGGTAAGGGCTGATCGTTACAGTACTGAGGTCCTGTGAGGTGCGTATTTAAAAAAATATGACTTGTCAGAACGCTTCAAAAATCCTGAATGTTATTTAAAGTAATTACAGGATGTACTGAGAGAATGCTTTAGATATTCCAATTGTTATATGAAAAAACGTGTGCTTAGTTCACATACGGTAGGAGTGAAACTTACAAAAAGAAAGCAGAAAGAGTGCATGTCTCATTACTATCCAAATCCCGAAGGCAAGCGAGAATGTGACAACGTTACGCAGTGTTCCCTGATAGTCACACATGCAAGTACTAACCGCGCCCAACGCCGCTTAATTTTGGTCATCGGTCGAGAACCGGTGTTTTCAACACTACCCGGAACAGTGTTCACACAGAAAGTTTGCGGATCAGAGTTTCAAAGCCCTTCCATAAGGTGTTTTACTTCAAAAATAAACATGAGTTATTAGGAAAACATGACGGTGGGCAACCCTACTCTGTAATTGTATTGTTTCATTTGTTCGAAGTTCGTAACCACAGATGAATGGAAGTTATTATTTCGAACGCTTAACCTAGTAGAAGACGATTAAGCACGCAAAAACCGTGTTAATGATAATATCAAAAGCAGGAAGTGGGTCGATCTCGCTCATAGTAAGACCGCTAATTTTCACTGAGGTCTAAGAGATCATATTCTTATTTTGGAATCACGTCAAATGCACTTATTTCCTTTGTTCTATACAGAGTACAACTTGAAGTAAATTCTTTTCTAAATTAGTATTATGTTAGTTTTTTTTTGTTGTGGTACGGCAAAATAACATGGCAATCCCAAA
Organism: Antheraea mylitta; assembly: GCA_014332785.1. Taxonomy (NCBI): domain Eukaryota; kingdom Metazoa; phylum Arthropoda; class Insecta; order Lepidoptera; family Saturniidae; genus Antheraea; species Antheraea mylitta. The sequence goes on from JACEII010000020.1 coordinate 5,107,431, forward strand.
TAATGGTCACCACCGAGAAATCTACTATCCATCCGCAGATATTACAAGTCTCTAGAACTAAAAGACAGGAGTTTTTACAAATTATATGGTAGTTGCTATCCGCTCGGGTACAATTACTCATGAACCTGGTTTCCCTATATACATCAAATAATTCCGGAATATAAGACACGTATGTGTGTGCCACATTGGGGACAATTAACACTTTCTGCCAGTCTAACTCAAAAGAATATATATACAAGATCAATTATCATCTATACAATGTACGTACATAGTATAATAAAAGTCTGATTTTTATTATATAATATTGTAGAAACTTCTCGTTCTGGCAATGAAAATGTCGTCAAAATTAGTTCATGCGTTTCGATGAATTACGTCGGACAAAAAAGAGGCTTTATTTTGCTTTTATGTATATAGAAATTACAGTCCAAAGGCATAATTCAAACGGTAGTAATACCGTTCAGTAGGACATATTCTCGGACCATAATTATATAATCTAGTTGTTATGTCAGCTATATCTGAAATAGAGTCGTTACCGAGAACTGTCTAACACTAACAGCAAAATTGATAAAGTGATTGCAATTGTAGTGTCGACTTGAATAAATTAAATCTCCATTTAGAATTTTTCCAATCCGATTTTCGCTATTTATGATATTTTGTTAACTTGATTAAATTATATACTACTATATATGGTGATAATACTATTATTACTATTTCGAGACTTAATTATTAATTATTCTACTTGTGTAAAACAGAAAAATCGACTATGTTTTTTTTTTTTCAAATGATCGTGAAAAATCTCAGAATACTAAAACAAAAATTCTGTCAACATGAGCAGAGCCCATAATATTTGAATTATTTGCAGTAAAAGATTTGCTTCGATGAGTATCGCTTTGAAACATGTCTTGTTTTTGTTGCATTAACATTTCTGATTTTTTTAAGCAAAAATATATTTAAAATGTATTAAATATTCTCCTATCGTATAAAAGTTCAAAGCTCTTTTACCAATTAATCTAAATAAAAACAAATTGAGAACGTAAAACTTTAACATAAGTTCTCGTCTAATCTGAAATATTTCTTAAAGCGATAAAGCTGAGAATTAACCTGAGAACCTGACATTTAAACTGGAGCTTTTAAAACCTTGTGAAATATCTTCAAAGGGAAGGTAAAACTAAGGCTAATTTCAATATAATGTACTGTTACAAGTGTACGAGTATTTAATATTTTGATCATGTTAATAGTTATATTAATTGCACAATATCGACATGGAATGGTTTTAATGTTTAATACTGTAACATAGATTAATATGTGCACGATGGTGACGTCTGGAAATGACGCCCTTAACTATGCATTTGCCAGAAACGAATAACCTAGTTAAGGTTTGTAAAAGTATGTATGGTGAATAGATAAACCATATTTAGTTTCTTGCCGGTTCTTCTCGATGAATGGGTTGCTTTCTGAAATGAAGGTAGTTGTGAAATCCATAAGCGTTTTCTCAAATCCTAAATTGAATAATGTTTTTGATATGATTTGATGTATAATATTTATTTTAGTCAACGATAGAATTAAGTTTATCACATTAAAACAAACTATTTGGAATTGTGGCGCTTTCGTACTCACGTGTGTATACCACAACACATGAGAAGATTCTGTGGACTGATTTTGAAGTATCATAAATTGAGATTAGTTAGGGGTATGTATATCACCGGAAATAATGTAGATGTTAAAAGTACTGAAATAACAGGACGCCGTTACGTTAAAAATCATCAACGATCTCTTTTTAACACATGTTATTTGGTCATTTGACAGAACGGGGAAGATAACATGTAATCATAGTTGAAATATGTAAAACCATGATTTTTTTTTAATTACTTACTAATATTTTTTAAATCATTTTAATTTTATAATTTTGATTTTAATTTTGACGACTTTTACTCAATATTCGTCTACCAATGGTTTCCATTACTGTATTTTTGTAGGCATGATCAATTATAGAGTATATGTCCTCATCATCAGTCTGTAAGAGATCCACTGAAGGGGCCATAAGCTTCTTCCCGGAAGAAAGTATTTGCACCACCTTCACCATCAGCCGATAGTTTTGCCAATTTTAATTAATAAATATACTCGAATTCCGAAAAATTCCTTAGTACATACCGGGGATCGAACCTCTGGTATTCCACTGATGAAATCACTAGACCACTAGACTTAGTGCATATGTATAATGAAGAAATACATTTTTCATGCAACACATAATACAACATTCACATGATAATTTTATTGCGTTACACGTCTCCAGATCTTTATCTCTCGTATGCCCTCACGATTTTCCTTCGCTGTAAGTGTCACAAGGATGTTGTCATACCTACAAATTACAAAGTGAGAATTTATTAATCTTTATTATTGTTATTATATGTTCTCGCGGCTAAATTCTCGTAACATAGTTTCATTACTTCATGGGAATTTATTTTTCTACGGAGTAATTATTAACCGTCTTTTGAATTATTTTTAATAGCTGCTACTTATGTTCTTCAAGCTTTATACATTAATTAATTTTGTTTTTAAAATTTGATCATAATTGCTTAGTTTTCTATGTAGCGTATTTATATGTTACCTGTTGTATAATAACTGAAAATTCCTTCTGTATATAATGAGCATAAACTTTATCAAAATACGGCATGGATTGGCATGATTATAGACATGAGTTTCTTTGGGAAAAGAACTATGGCTCTGCAGTGGATGTCTTAAAAGCTAATGACGACGACGATACTATACTAAAGGTAATGATTCATACATGTTGAATTACAAGAAGTAAAAATAAGAATTTGCACCGAAATTCTTTTACGACCGTGAATAATCATTATTTATTTGTTTTCTTACACATCAAACGAACAATATATAAAATTTAATTACTATTTTCGCCGATCCGTCACAGTAGATACGTGCATTGATCGTTCCAAGTCAATCATTGTATCAAAGCATGGAGGCTCAATCGGTGACCAATTAATTTTAATTACGTCACTTAAGGGCATTGATATTGTGAAAGAGATAGCAGTATGAGTATACGTAGTGTGATAAGGACAGTGAAATGAGTTTAAAACCGCTTGACGTTTTGATTTTCATAGTCATCGTAAAAGTGGTCGTTGGTTGGATTTTTTCCGCTGAGAAACAGCGAAACGCTTGCTGACTGTTACGGTGTAAGCGATCACAGTTAGACATGATTCTATATACTCTTACACGCTTTCGTCACTGTTCATCAGTTACGTTAAAGTACAGTCATTGACAAAATTTCGAATGACATAAGTCTTACACTCTAGATCGGGGCGATGATTAGTCACGCAGAGCCTTTACCTTTTATGTATCTACTATCTGATTTCAATCCGCTTTGTTGGACATTAATTTGGTCAATCAAAACACTACAGCTTCGAAAAATGTCAAATCGAATGGGCACTCCTATAAAAGAATTGGATTTTTCTTTATATATAGACGATAGATAAATATTATAAAATGAAATCGATTTCCATGTCTGTCTATATATTCAGTTAGTACTAATGAAACACAGTACTCGATATTTGATTTGGCACGTCGGGAGAAAGAGAGAGACGTCCGGCAAAGATCGTCTTGCTTCGGTTTTGTAAAGCGTTCTCTCTATCGCACAGCGCCATTATTGCGATAGAAAAGGATAACGCTATACCTAACCGAACTTGACTATCTCGCTCTTCACTCAGACGTACCAAATCAATTGCTCGGTACAGTTACGGATTGAAATAAGATTTTCACTATTACAAATTAAATACACGACATCAGATAATTTTAAATAAGAAACGTCATAAAACAAAAAACAATCACTGTGACGGGTTTATTAATTAGGTTACTCTTGATATGCGATACATTTATGTCCGTATAGCGAGTATTTCACTTGATGTTTAGTGTTTGCGTTTAATATCATTTTTCTTAGTCGTCGTGCCCTACCTCCCACAATAAACTTGACAAAATAATTGATGACTTAATACTGTGTTAACGATAAATTAAAATATATAGAAATATTATACATGTAACTTACATAACGCTAAAGCTTTATCTAACCATAAATATAATATTTCTGTTGTGGATTCAAGTGACAGAGATAAAAATAAGTTGACATGTCGTGGGCGGATTGACGCGTGCTCATATCTAGTTTAAATTCGTTTCAATGTAAATATTACTCTACTTGATGCTTCGTTTGAATGATCGAGTGCGCTTTAATGATTCGATAGACAGTAGGTAATTACTATGCTTTCTTTTATGGATAAGTGAAATATGGATATTTTAGTAATAACTAATGCAATATTCTATATATGGATAAATCTGTAGATTTATCTGTCAGAATATTCATTTTATTGTATGTCGACTAACTGGTATCCGCGACTCCATTTGCGTTGTTTATTATTTTAACAATGTATTTTATGTACAAATAATTAAAAAAAAGGATTACAAATTCATACTTTGCCTATATGATTTATTTAGTCTTTTGCAGTGCCTATTGAAATGAAAATATCGCGGTAAGTGTTTTAAGTAAGGACCAAGTATCTGAGAAATATAGCAAGATAAAACTTGTTCGAAATCTGTTCAGTACTTTTTGTGTGCTGCGCGCACAAAGGTAGACCTTGATATATTTTTTAATATATAGATATTTATTATAAATGATATTAATCACGAATGGTACGTAAGAGATTATGTATATGTACTTTGGATTGAACTCAAAAGCGACTTGACTGACTTTTATGACATTTTGTTTACGAGAAGTATATGTAATTAAGGTCTTATGGCTAATATAAATCGTCAATACATTTATAGAAATCGTAAAAAAATAGAATTTAATTAACGCTTGCATGAAGTGGCGATAACTTAAATAGTAGTCTAAGTAATTAAATGATATTCCCAAGCCTGTGTGATAGTTTCTATTTACTAGCCAGTTACTGGCGCCATTAAAACGTGGCGTTTCCAACGCAGCATAACTCAAAAACCTATCTAAGCTTTCGAACGTGGGAAAGCGTGTTTATAACAAAACCTTGATTGCTTGAGTGCACCGATGTTTGTACTCTTCTATCTCTAAATTAGTTACGTATATAGGTTTCCCATTTGCGTCACATTCATTTCTAAAGGTCGTTCATACGTCTTCAATTAAAGTGAACCATTTTTAAATACTGATATTTAGACACATTTCCGAGCAAATAGAAAGTCAGTGGAAAGTGGAATAGACACAATGAGTGTTTGAGGTTGTTGTTAAATGCATCCGTTTCACCAAATTCAGTGTCAGTGTGGTTTATTTATTTTGCTGTGGATTTGTTCCGTGCGTTATATCCCCATTTTTTTTTGTTGCCGTGAGCATTACTGATATATTTATAACACAGGTGATACATTTCCTTGACAATTTCCTTTAAATTTATTTAGTCAAGCTGCGTTAAATTATTCACTGTATGGGTTAATAACTGTGTGTTATGAGTCAATATTTTTATGATTTTGTTAGATAAAACTCATACTTTTAAGGAGACGCTATCTATTTCCCTTGTGCCAAGGTCTCGGAAACTGAGACATAAAAATTGCAATTAATATTAAATACTAGGGTTGATACTTTAGTGAAACAAAATTTAAAGATGATAGCAGAATAAGACCTCGGATATACTGTCAGAATCATAAGGAAGTTTACGCCTTTGAAATATCAGACCTACAGATAAATCTTACAATTTTGTTTCAAGAATAAATCTTAAAATATTGTATTTTAAATGTCGTGTATTTGTGTTATATAACACACTAATGTGACGGTCATCTCTCTATCGAAAAAACCTTGAGATGTACTGTTGAAATTAATGTAGAATACAAAGGTATATGATACCACACTACTATGAATTAGTAACTAAATCAATTACAACAGCCACGGTGCGTAAAAAGCTGCTGGTGGTTCCGTAATTACATGATACATTTTAGTACAAAAATCTATCGACAGCAATCGATAAATGTCACTTTAGTACTTGTTTGACTACGTAAAATAATTATAAAAATTTAATCATTTTCAAGCATAAATCTTATCAGTTAATAAGTTTATTTGTCGATAGAAAACGAATCAACAAGAGTGTTTCGATATTTTTGTCTAAATATTTGAATATCACTACCGTGATGAGATTTAGACTATTAAGTATATACAAATACGCAGTAGTCTGGGTGAAATCGTTCAGTGAATGCGGTAAGACTATCTGTTTTATAGCAAATAATAATTCCCAGTTACAATTGAAACCATAACAGTAACTCCCGTTCAACGAACAGTATGCGATCGTGACTGACTTTAGACAATTCGTAAGCGATCTCCGACTAACTTCTGTTGTAAGTCGACTTTATAGGTAGATTACCTGGTTTCACCATACCCATTTATTTCTATTTAAAGGCATGATTTTATTATTCAATGCAATTGTTATAATCCGGATAAATTGAATTTCAAGTATCAAAATTTTATACAATATCGAATAAATTTTTAACAGATGTTAGCTAATTAATGTTAATGTTAATGTGATCCATTTCAATAGTAATTTCTACCTCGAATAATTATAGTTAGCTTTAATCAAATTATTATCCAACATACATTTTAAATTATAGCAACTGTATTGAGGTTACATTGCAAGATTACGTTTGTCAAAACTAAATAAATTTTATACATGTTTCATATGTATAGCTATATTGTACATATGTATATTTACATGTATATTATATATAATCAAGCAAATAGAAAAATGTTAAATAAATCTTCTTTTGTTTCTTAGATAATTTTTTTTGTTAAGTAACTATTGATGAACTATAGGTGTATAAATATTTTTTTTAAAAATAAATTGTTTTGCCTTAATATATAAAATTAATTAATTAATTTGTTGCAGTCGGCCTTCGATCATTAGACGATCAGAATAAAGATACTGGTAATTTACTTAGAATCATAATCCTTCCATGATATTTCGTAAGTATATATAGCACGGTCTTATAACAATTAATACACCGTAATTTAACAAACGTCAATAAACAAAGAACAATTGTGTCGCTTTACGTAGGCAATAAAGACTTTTATGTACAGAGTTATATATATATACACAAGACATAAACCTTAATCTGGTCTAATGCACTTCGAAATTTACTGTTTAAAAGCGACTACGTGCTATGTGTAATCACAAGTTATTACCCAATTTAAGTTTTACGGTCTGTCAAATGATAACTTTTGGACCCTATTTCTTGGTTTTATATCGTTATTACACAACGAGGATATATTTAAACTATATCAGTTTTATTAGCACATAACCGCGATTGTGTATGTTCAGTTTAATATGAAATATGAAGTCACGTGACAAAAAAGTCGTAAAGTACCAAGTAATGTCGGTCGTTGTACAAATACGTACTGTTACGATTCAAGTGTCGAACGATCAGAAGATAGCGGCGATATGTATCTCGGGCTGTCGTATTCGGCACCCTGGGTCATTCCGTGATGTCGGACTGTATCGTGGAACACTTCCGAAGAAGCACAGATACCCTAGATACACTGTTTTCTAATAATATCACGATTTATTTATGAAATCTATAGTAAGTATTATGATACTGCATAACAAATTGTTAACGGTGAGTTGTAATAAACGTAAAAAAAAAGTTCAAGCTGTCATAAGGACTACGGACATACGTGAAAACTCAAAATAATGAAACGACGGTGACTCTTTTAATTTTTTAAATCAATTATAATTTGAATGTTATAGCTCGTAAATGGACATTAATATCATTACTCTGGATTTGAAATCTATAGGCACTCATATACCAACATGTCTACTAAGAAAAGAGAAGATTAAAGAAAATACGAACAACCTTTTTAGTATTTAAAAGAAGAATTGTACGAGTATTTACAGCAAATAAATAATACCAGAATGAATTCTTCATGTCTACTCGCGAAAATGTTCTTAGTCGATAAAAAATAAAAAGAACCCAAAATTACGTAACAGCGCTATCTAGTGATATATTTTATAACAAAAAGTTAATAATCCTTTAAAATAGATATTAAAGAAACGATAGACCTAGGACACATGTACACCTAATATTAATTTTCATTTGCAATTTGATAAATTGAAGATTTGATAAGTTAAAGAAGCTTAATAGTTCTCGACCCACAACTGTTTCTTGTTGTGCGTTATTTTAAATTTGTGATATCTTTTAAGATATCTATCTGATTATCATTTTGTTCTACATTAATGTCCAAGGTATTTAAAATATACAATTATATACATATTAAAACAACATTGATCTTTTTTTTATATGTAATGTTGTAATATGTAATGTTTTTTTGGTATGTAAAAAATTTACATGTTGACTATCACTTTTTTATTTACTTACTGCGTGGGAGGAGCAGCGTCGCACTCTGGCTGCGGCGGTAGGCGAGGATCTCTCATGGCATGGCTTTCACCACGCTCGGCAGCGAGTCTGTGTGGAATGTGGTAGCCTCCTTCTGCGAGGAAGTCGTCTCATAGAAGGAGGCGGCGGAGAGGATCCGCAAGGAGGACCCTGTCAGTGGCTGTCTCCTCCCGCTACCGTAGTAGGGCCGAAGGAAGATTGTTCGGTCGGGAGGGCCAATCTTCCCTTGCAACTGTCCGGCGGATGGAAGAGATGGCCGGTAATCACATAACTGTCTCCTTCCACGGTGGAGGCCTGACTGCATTTTTGACGCTGGGCCAAACGCTTAGGGTGACACGATAAAGTCCAATGAGATCTCATGTCACCGCAATCATAGCGGTAGGTAGGAACAAAAAAAAAGGTTTAACAGAGATGACTTAACACATTGACTGCCAGCAATAAGGTATCTCGTAGCTTGTGAACTTAACCAGGGGGTCAACTACGAGTTAACTAGTCCATTCTTTAGTAGCCATAGATGTACAGCTACGAGATAATAAACCACGAGAAGGAATTTGAGAATACTAGTTAATTTATCTGATTATATCCATATGTCCATCAGACTTTTTTAACGTTTCTTTATTAAGACAAAACTGTTTTCCTAACAAAGTGAATATAATAAGAAATACTATATAACCTTTTTTTTGTTTAGGTACCGCCCAGACAATCACTCGACCGCGTAGTGTGAGTTTTTGATACGATATAAAGCATAGATACTTATTTAATCCTTGGGATAATAAGTGGTATCATTATAACGATAATTTAATATAAAATAACAAAATAATAACACCCCATTTCATAAATACTGCTTATATTAATTACTAAGTTAATGTAATACAGATATATAAATATACCCTTAAATTAACAGGTAATAGATATATTGTACATAAAAATATTGAAGATCTACTTGAAATAGTTACTTTAATGATATGGTAACTTTAAAATTAGTTTATAAACGAAATCCAAAGAAGATCATACGAAAACAAAGATTATACGAAAACAAAATATTTACTCCTTAAATTTAAACTTAACCAGTAGAATAGACCATTACAAGGGCCTTGTCAAATTCTAGATACAGTAAAGAAACCAGATTAGGCTCCCCTCGGCAGCGGCTCAAGCCTAGGTCCGTTCTCTCGGCGTGGAGCCTTTGAGTACGCTGCTCACGCGATACAGTGACACTAAATCTTACATCACTGCTACAACATTACACACTCGTGCACGCTACACGCTTACACATTCTTTTTCTTTTCAGAGAAATAAACGACAAAGAGTGCTCCCCTTATTTTTCCTTATCCTGTCCTATCTTATCCTATATAGTTTTGAGGAATTTTTCCGAAACAAAATATAAGGGTTGTTGAGGCACGCATGCTTGGTACACATGCATGTTTCAATAACTCATATATCTAGATTTTATTTAACTCATATATCTAGACTCAGATTTCAATAACTCATATACGTATATCTAGATAGCTTAGCTTAAGTTATCTCAGACAGGTCGCGATTTTTGCACAAAACAGGCGACAGCCCAAGTCAAGGTGTGCCGTGCACCCTTCCAAATATCCAAAATCGGCTGAGTGCCTTTAGCGCTCGCCTCAATAGTTCGGTGAAGCTGTGAAGACCATTACAGGTAGAAAGCGTTCTCATTTCGAAAAAAAAAAAACATTAAAGAAACCTTCCTTTCTGAATAAAAATGAAATAATTGTTATAGCTATATATGTAATTTTTTCTTGGAAATCACTAATGCTTTTGAGTTGAAAAACCTTAACAGCTTTACGAAGTTTTGTGGTGACCACGAAAAAAATCTATGCCAACTAGAATAATGCTATAATCACTGAAGCTTGGCTTAGCCTTTGAGAGATGTTAATTTTGATTATTTCCATTTATAAAGTTACCGATTACGAAACTCTGTCAAATATTATGATTAAAATTAAACAGTCGTAGCTGTTAAAGCTTAAAACACTCATCAATTACTTTGGTCTTCTTTTATTCTCTTGTCACCGTATTTTACTCGTCTTTGTAAAGTTTAAGCTTCTAAGAATGAACATGAGTAAATATATAAATTACATTTTGCATTAAAATATGTTTTAAACCATCGGTGTTCAAGGTTTCCCAGTCACAGACACTTAATTCAGCATGCAACGAAACGAATTAAATTCAAATTCACAGATCTAGTTAAATTATTCCTCAGAACTAGACGATTAACAAACTGTTCGTAAATGCGACCACCGTAAAATATCTGAAACGATAAAATAATAATGGAAATAAAAAAAATACATAGCTTTGGTTCATAAGATGTAAATTCTATCACATATTAATATAACATGAATGTGTCGGTCAGAAGTCTTGGTGCATACAAAAAACGCTCGCCCCAACAAACGCAACATAATGACGCTGTCTGCCTCTAATGGAGGATTGTAACAAAAAGCATTTAACGACTACAAAATTGATGAGTTCTCTTACCGAAAATTGCTTTAATATCCCGACTAGAGCGTGACCTGGAACTGGTCGACGGATTATACCAATATAACGTTTGCGGTCGCATAACATACGTCTTTAACCCTTGTAGTGTATCTTAGAGCTATATTTAAAAACATCAATGTAAAGATAATATTGTAACTAGTACGGTTGCGAATACTTTTTTTATTGTCTACAACAGATTTGCGTGAGTCATCGTACCACAACAGACTGATTTAACCCTTCACCGTGGTAATACTATCTATGTCGAATATCGCTGATTTTTTATACTTTGTCACTTCATCTGAAAATACTTGAGTTCATTGTTGTGTACGAATTCAGTACATAAAGTAAATGCTTCTATAACCTCTTTGTGTGGCTCTACTGTAGTTATGAAGATTAGACAAACTTTTTTAACAATTCGATTCAAAATATGTATACTTTGGTCGGTCAGATCTATATTTTATTGCTTTTCCATCTATAAAGTGACCTAAATGAGATGTGTCTTAAATTGTCTAGAAATAAAACAAAGATTCACAGAAATATATAATATCACGGAAGAACAAATTAAACAATTCATATTTTAAATTAATCACAAAAGTCCTTTTACATACTATATTCATTTTTAGAATCCCTGGCAGAATTTTTTATTTTGCAAAATATGTAGGTAGTGCTTTATATTACGTTTGATTGAGTTTGTGGTCACTGACTTAAATCAAAAACATGCTCTAATGAAACCAATATCGAAATTACCAAAAAAGCTGGCCATTACATACAAGACAATCCACCACCGCCGTAATTATTTTCTTAACTGGTTTCATTAAATGTTACAACGTCATTAACTTGCCTTTTTACCCTGTCATAACTTTTCGAAAGGTTATGCATGGAAAGTTGGTGATCGGCGCCGCAAAAGTAAGTCGACATTTAATAATATCGTCTACACGTGTTTCAATAATTCAATTAATGTACAGACATGACATTAAATTTGTGGTAGTAAAAAGCTAATTGTACTCCTGATGATACATCACTATGGTAATGAAAGGAAAAAAGGTATAAAAGTTGAGAAATGCGTCAAGTATGCTCATAAGCTGCTCAATCTTGTCTTAATGTCATTTGTCGGCGGTCAAGCTGCAACGCAACTATAGACCACGTCCTGAGATAAAAGGGGATAGTAGATATACCCATCTCAGAACCCAAGTCGTGAGGCAACGTTCGACTTTAATTACTGCGCTTACAGACACTCGATTTACGAATCGCTTAATTTGAAAGTGTTGATTTAAGTATTGATGGTGGTGTAAAGACAACTTTTTCAGAAGTTATGACTACGGTGTAACATAAATCTGACGTTTTTTTTTTTATTTAAACGGCCCTGGATTTCAAAAATGGAACGTAAGACATTTATTTGTTTATGGTGCAATTAATATAACTTCCAAAGATGAAAATGTACTGGTTTATGAAAAATATACATAAATATAAAACTCAGTAATCGTTGTCAAACCTCAATGGCCTTTCCTGGTTGTGCTACGTACTAATGAATAAAACTAAGACATAATTAAGGTATTTCAGGGTAATACATAAATTACTTATCCACGGGTGATGAAAATAGCCCTACAGTAATTGACAAATTAGGGTTTATTGTTTCCTATGAATTGCAGATATTAAGTTCATCATTTTCTTAATCACTGTGGTACAACAATCGTAATTACTAATAATAATACTTACAATACTCCCCGTACACCTATAGAGAGCGTGAATATTATTTTCCGTAATTGCTGTCCGAGAAAATTTCTGTTGTTTCCGAATTTGGACATGTGACGTAATAAAACACGTCGAATATTACACGATATATAGAACTTGTCCCATAATTCTATTTAAATTCTGCAACTACATCCTCATCCTCATTCACATAATTGGATAAACAGCTATTCCCCGCTTGCGACACGAATTTATCCTTGACTAGAATAACTTCAAGAGTCGTCGCGTGTAAATAAATTGCTATATTTGGAGCGAGAATTTACATAATTAGACTCAATAAAAGCGTGTATAGTATAAAGTTATTAAAATGAAATTATTTGTTTCAGACTTGGCGGCGATAAGGCAATTACTGGACAGCGAAACTGGAGCTACGACCTGCCCGAGTTGTAACATGCCCTTTGATAAAGGCAAAAAGAGAAAACTCATCGACACGTGCGGACATGAGAGATGCTACTCCTGTATGTTCAGGAACGAAGCATGTCCAATTTGTGCTAGGAACAGCCAAGGAAGACGTCAAGTAATGGAGCGATATACGCCATCGCCACAGCGGCCAGATGATTGGCAGTCCCCTCTGCGATTGCCGAAACCTCCAAAACAACCCACCAACTTGGTACAAAGCTGTCCAACACCACCGCATACAAGAAGAAGATTTTTCCTCAGCCCGAAATCACTTCGAAGCCCGTTTGGACAGCGCGCGCGTCATTCGCACGATAATCATGTGCCTCTATCCGGTAAGTTCTTTAATTTACATATTTGTGGGATGCGAAATGACCGATTTGCATCGTTGCGCAAACTGTCGTTCGAGCAAGCCTAAGTCCATTGATGTCGTTCAAGTAAAATCTCATTCATAAATAGTCCGCATAGTTCCTCTTTGTTAAGCTTTTTTAAGTGATTTTGGTAAACCGAAGATGCGTGTACCGTAAATAACTGCGAGTGACAGTTGCGACACGAGGCACCCACGCGCCCTCCGCCGGATGTACGTAGGGGTTCCGTAGGACCGGTTGTCTGTCTGTCTAGTGTATTTATGGATTTGAATACAAATTCTTTTGCAATTCTACGCAGACAGACCGGCTGCGAATGTTATTTAATAATCGGGGTTTCCTTCATTTCAATATTTCGATCGTTATAAATTGTACGTTAGTTGCCCTATTTACTTTCATATCCAATTAGACTTAGATTTAATGGTCTATTTACTTACTTCATAATATATATTTCTAACATAAAATCTGATTTTAATTTAATATATGTTGATACATGTACTGTACAAATGATTTCCCAAAAAATTTCTATCAATTGCCAAAACATATATTTATATTTACCTATTCGTAAAGAATATGGGGTCCAATACATCAGATATAGCCGATTTTTCCTGGATACGAATTATTCAGGATTATTTAAGTCATATAGAAAGAAATACATGACAAGTCTTTATGTGTATGTCGACTGAAAAGCATCATCATACTGCGTATTGTACAGGTTTACCCGAAGAAGGACCGAGAAGCGCAGCCTGGCATAGCCTGGTCTTCAATAAGATCAGATCGCTTTGGTCCGCCCACTCTTCAGTACCGCAAGGCCTCAACCAATTGACAGGCACGGTCATCATTAGTTATTGGAATGTAGATTGTATACCGAACAAGAAACGTTATTAATTATGATTTATGTCGCTTTTAATATGCTAAGTTTTAAATTTTATCACTTCCTCATTATATTGATTTCTATCAGTTCTTGTTAATGGCCTCTTAAAAAGTTCACTGATTTCTTATAATTGTGATTTCACTTCAACGTCGGTTAATAATCTAAGGCAATTTTTTTAAAGATTACATGAGTTTTATGGTTCCTTAAGAGTTTTGCCTAAATTCTCACAATGCTGAAGATATTTTCGTGCAAAATGTAGTTTATCTTGTTTCAACTACAATATTTTATCACATAGAATTGATACAACTAATCATAATTATAGAGAATTAAAAAGGAAATATAAATTACTACAATGAGTGCATACGAATAAAAACTCTTTAAAGAGCTCATTGGTTTTTTGACATGATTTAGATTTATATCCTAGAATTATTGATTGCAATTGTTATCAAGGACATCACTTCGCTAAATAACTTGAACAACTTAAATATCGGTATTCAATCCACATTCCATCGTATTCGATTAAGCACGGTCGTCGCCCGATTCCTGCACATCTTATTTGCCTGTTTGCATACATTCCGCAGTTGTTTCGATTCATTTTACAAAGCGCTTTGTTCAATTTTATATTCATTATGTGTGTTTGTGTGTGCGTGTTTAATTTACGTGGTTCTTTTTACCATGGAAAATGCTTGTGGATTTCAAGTTTGTTCTAACTTTTTTATGGGTTTTGAATGTATGTTTTTATTTGTGAATAATATTGATTTAATTCTTAAATTGGTTGCAACCCTACTGAGTTACGCGAGTGTGTGTTAATTTTGTCAACATACAAAGTCACACATGACCTAAAATGTACGTCCATGTTTTACATATTCGTTCGACATAGTCTGGTTACTTTTACGTCTATGTTTAGAGCACTTATGTGAATTTCTCAATTTCATCTTTTGAAATTTTAATCTTATGACCCATTTTTATTACCGCTGATGGTATAATGTTCGATATAATGCAAATCTATGAAGACTAATATTTTATTATATATCTAGCTAGCTTAGCTAAGATATCTATATACTACTACACAGATCTCTGTGTAGTTGCATCGAAGGCAACAGGCCAAGCCGAGGTCCGGCCACTCTGGCACCCTTGGAGCTTGTTGGCAAGGCACTTCGCCTTAACCCGGTGTGAAGCTGTGAAGGCCTATCAGGGCAATAATAGGGTCATTGCGAAAAAAAACACATATAATTATGATAATATGTAATTCTACATCTTTTCTTGACAGTGATAAAGGTGTAACGGAATTAATTTATTTTCAGCGGTCATAAGACGAAATAAAAAATGTATTTTAACAAAGATAAAATTAATTTTAATAACATATCTGTTCGTGCCCAATGTTTTTCAAGTCACTCCACATGTATCAGTTTTACGAAGTACTGAGTCGTATGTCGTAAAATTATTGATCGCCCGATTTAATTCCGTTATAACCTTTGTAAATACTGTTAACATTTTTATTGTATGCGAATGAACACGTAATATAGCATGATTCACTGTTCCGTTTTTGAGCACAATATAAACATTTATATTCATTACGGTGATAAAAGGAGACATTGATAAATTTGTTTCACATTCGTTTTATGTTTTGGAATCAGTGATGAATATGACATCTACCAAATGTTAAGTTTGTATCGGTAACTATCGACTTAAAAAGTGGACAGTTATGTGTGTTTCATGGCGAGAGTTCTAATAACTCTTCGACAACCGAATCACATTTTTACGATAACATCCGTCGAAGCACGAACCAAGAAGTTCGTGACAACTTATCTTCACTGTATGGTGGCACTGTGGAACAGTCTCCTGACGAGTGCGTTCCTTCCTTCTTCTGACATCTGATCCTTTAAGTGTAACGTGAAGTACCATTTACACATACCACATAATACTGTTATCTATTAATGAATTACATACATCTATCCATAGTCGCAATTGTTTGTGCATTACCTTATGCTTTACCGTGTGAATAAGTCATCTTTAGATCAGAAAACCCAAGCGACAACTTTTTATGTGAATTATTCCAAAATGCTTAAATTTCGATGTATCATATCAAATTTAAATTTTGATTACTCCATAATCTGAACTAAAAATTCAATTTACATTTTTGTGTAAATTGTATTAAATTATGAGAATTGAAAGCCTAAATAAATTTAACACATGTAGGCACGGAGTTTACAATTACATTGAGACTTAAAGCAAAGAGCGTTAGTGATGTGATCTCGTAGGTTGCAAATAAATAAACATTAGCTAAATACACGATGCGATGATGGCTCAGTTAGTACCTTGTTCGAACACAGCGTCGATGGACGTATTTTCGAATCCTAGCAACTGCGTCGGAGATCCCGGTGAAGGAAAACATCGTAATGAGACCATAACACGGTGGTAGGGCTTCTTCTAAGTCCACCTGGCTAGCTACAGCACTCAAGTTGAAAGTCTGTCGCCAAGCACGTGGTGGTGCGTTCAGAAACTGCACTTGAGAGTTAGTCCTTTCTAAGCTTAGCGTGTTCACCACCTTAGAGCACATTGTCATTTAATATTAGATGAGATAGTGTTCAAACGCTAACACCTTAACGGTGTTAATACTTGCTTTAAAAACGTTACGTTTTAATGCATCGCGCTCGCCGAATGTTTGCCATCTTGTTCTTTTGTCGCGCTTTGGTCAGGTTAGGTTAGACTTGCGAAAAAAGGATAACGCGAACTTGCCTCGGGCGAGCGAGGTGCATTTAGTACGAAACCTTTTTAAAGCACGTATTTAATACTTATTTAATTTTTTTGTAATAACGCCGATAAAGTTTTAATAACCCAGCCACGCGTTGGGGTGGCTCAGTTATTACATGTTAAATTAAAATTATGATAAACTATTTTCAAAATTAAAATATAGAGCCATCTGTGAGATGTCTATAATAGTCAGTCCTACAGTTTCCTGTCAACTAACTAATATAAACTGCCACCTGTTGAGACTGACGAGACTTACAATTAATAACAATAATCAACATTGGTTGATAATCATTTGATTTGTAAATAAAAATATTGAGACCATTAGTCAAAGTATAAAGTATCCTATTTCAAGTTAGACCAAATTATACAAAAAAAATGCCAACTATCATAAGGATCGCTTGAATAATTTCGGAGTTAATATCTTAAGGTATATATATGTAAAGGATGCTATATGTAAAAGAATATAATTCATTCCAAGAGACAAAGCTATTAGAAGCGTATCATTGCGTCGACATGAAACCTTATTAATCTGGTAGGAGTTTCAAGGCCGCTCCGGATTACTAATGTTACATAAAGTGAATTGTACTGTTTGTGGAGCGAGGCGAGGGCCGCCCTCGGTCCTGTTTTGCGATTCAATTGACAAGTCACACCTTCACATTCATCATGAACAATGTGAATATAATAATTGATCTAGAAAAAATCATGCTCGTAACATATAGGGTTGTCAAAAGAGATTAAAATTCCCTGATACTTTCATTCGTTTCATGGAAACATTTGTCACACATTTGATTTCAAGATCTTTTTTTTTTCGGTCTGACTACGCTTTTGTCCTACGGACTACTAAGGCGAGCGTTTAAGGCACTCAGCCGAAGCCTTGATTTCAAGATATTTCCACGTTCCTCTAATATTGTAAATTGTAGGTAAATTTGGTCCGATAATTTGTCATCAAATTTTGAAAATGCCCTGGCTCTCAGAAATTATTTCAATTTCGTGAGTAAATCTAGTCATTGTGGTTTTAATGGTAGGGCCGGTGGAATATCAATCCGATCTCCGCAGTTTCGAACCCCGGTGTGTACCAACGACTTTTTTTTTTAATTCATGTTCAACTAGTAATTTAAATTGGTAAGACTATCGACTGTCTGTGGAGGAAAACATCGTGAGAATACCTAAACCTGCGAAATTTCTTGTAGTATCGACTAATCTGGAAAAATATTATAGAACTGTAGATCTCTCAGAGTTAGAAATCGCCAATACGTCGTCGGCTGGCGTTATGCCCGTACCTTCCTTCGGTAAGAAGCCTATGACTTTACAGTGTGTTTTTGCAGGTTGATTATGATAACATAAATCAATCAAAGGACAATACCACTAAGTACTACATTTTTAGCTCCCATTCCATATAATACATACTTTTTTTGATGTTTTTGATGTTTAATTCAATTTATTACCGGACATAGTTCTTTGATTATACTAAGGGAATAAACAGTATTGGCAGGTTTGCTATATTTTGTTATATGTTTAAAAAGATATGTAATGTGAGTCTCTGTAGGGAGGTATAACATATAACTTTGGCAACACTGCTTATACTATCGTCTATTGAAGAGTCAACGCGATAGATATACTTAGTATTATCAGGAACTTTACAATTCGAATTATAAATTATTTATTGAAAAGGTGAATTAATGACCTAAAACGAATTTGAAAGCAAATGAAACGGTTTTTTTAGTATATGAATGATTAATTACAATGCTAAAATTACCTACAACTATAATATATCCTTTCTGCTGTTTCCTTTAAAAGCTAAAGTCGAAAAGTCCTATGTGTCTAATTAAATACTGATCTTAGTAACATGTACATTGTAGGTAGCCTCAAAAAATATAGCGGCAAAATTGCTCTTAGCTGCAATCTTCAGATTTATATAATAAAAGGCATTCAATTAATAAATATACCGGTATATTTAAAATGTTAAAAAAGTAGGTAGGTTCGTAATTAGGTACACATATATCGGCAGCTGACCGTTAAATTACATCTAATCACACATCGTAAACAATTAGACGTGTACCACTGTAAGTCGGTTGGATATCGCAGCTTCCGTCTCTGTCGGTGTGAACAACGCCATTAAAATAACGCTGTGATAGTTTGAACTCTGTTTTCTACGGTCGACATGATACGGGGCGTAAGGGCGTTTCAGACAGTCCGTAAAAATGCGCGCTTTTTTACAAACGGTGTTATGACTACCCTCGATTAGTGTGTAGTTAACTAGCTTCTTTTAGTCATACTACTGCTCCTTATTTATGATTTTGTTATTTATGATCATGCGGTCTTTAGCTCTGATGTTCCAAATAGTAAGGAACCGATTAAGCTTCATAATATAATAGACTATTTGATACAACATATTCAACACAGTGCTTATGACAGTTCTTAAATTCGTCTTTTTATCATATCTTTGCTTATTTTACAATTTATATGCAAAAAGTATCAAATAACGAATTTCAAATTAGTT
>JACEII010000020.1:5131967-5142923 GCA_014332785.1 Antheraea mylitta
TGACGCTCACAAGGACCTTCTTAGAACCTAAATTGAATAATAGATCTTTAATTTTAAATCTCGAATTTATAGACGAAGTTACGGGAAACCAGTATTAAATAGTTAATACTATAAAGTCAAATATTTATATTTTAGTATATAATATTTATTTGAGGTACTGGTTAATGTTTGCTAGAAAATACTAGAATTTAGCTTATATTGTATAATTATTCTCATCTGCATTGATTTTTTTGTGTTTTCATATATTATCATACTGTGCACGATTTTGTATGCATGATTTTTTTTTGTTTTAAATTTTTGTGAAATTCTGTATAGAACGGCATGTTATTATGAAATTAATATCATCACTTTCTATGTTATCCGCGAGCAGTGTGGACGTAATTTACAAAATAATATATAATCATTGAAATAAAAGTCATTGCAATATAATAATCATTTTTCTTAATAATATATTGTGAGAATTTTAATTTCATGTAAAAATTACATCTTTACACTTTATAAATAATTAGTTTAATAAATGTACCTTGAAATATTTCAGATTAATAGCGTAGTATTCGTTATTGGTAATGTCCAGTTTGACTTAAAAAAAAGGACTAATGAAAATTAAAACCTACTTCCAAAAAATGCAGTAGAACATTCTAAGTCATTACTAGTGCCCTATCTAATCTTGGATTAAACTTACCAATATCTCAATCAGTATACATATCCTACACGACTTCGATTTCCCTGATGTATTTTTGAAACCCAAGGTTAAATGGTAAATAAATTAAAAAGAGACCCTCTAGAAAGCAACCCCTTTCCGATGCAAAACTAATTTTCCAAGTGGCGAAGCAACAAATATTTAAAAAAAATACAATATAGAACTTACTCCTTTTTGGTTAAAAATAAAAATTAATTAATCAATAAAATGAATTCAATTAATATTTTAATCAGTATTACAAACAGTCACCAGTTATACAAGAATCGAATACCGCATATGTTTTTGTTATTCCTTATATAAAATTAATAGCGTGTCATTAAAAACAGAAACATTAATTCCAGATGACGAAGGCGGTCACATCAAACAGGGCTACGAGTCAAGACGGCAGAATGACCTGTATATGCGTCTCGGTCTGCTTTTAGGCGAGAGACGTAGTTCGAGGAATAAGGCGCGGGACAGCTGTACATCGCTCGCGTCGCTCGATGCTCACACGCTAGCATCACATAATACCAGCCCGGTTAGTGTTTACTACAAATTTAGAACAATTAGACCATAAACGTAAAATACAATAATAACCACATTTACAAAATGACACGCCTGTTTCTAAAATACTTTTAGATGTAATGCATCTGTAGCCGTCGCCCGCTGGTGAAAATCAGTTTTCATAAACCTTGGGATATTCTTAATCTACTATTATGTTACCCATATATACACGTGCATTAATTTGGCTTAAAAAGTGTCGAGTTATATGTGTTTAAATTTATATAAAGCTGTTATGAAGAATCAGGATATCTATGAAACTATTAAAAAAAATGAAAGTTCATATGTTTTATTTTATTCTTTTGTAACTTGAATAATTTTTGATGCCCAAAGGAAACAAGGTCTGAATGTTTTGTGTCGGGCTTAATTAATTGAAAACCGATTTCCAGCCCAGTGTGCATCGACAAGCTATATATATTTATGATTTTGAATATAAATATTTATTAGATAAACAAGCATACTTGAAAAAAACTTAATATTTTATTTTTGATTATGAAATATTTACTTCCTGCCGTAAACAATCCTCTTATGCATATTACCTGTATAAAACAATTTCGATGTATCGCATTTGCCAGGCGTCCCGCAACGGCTCCAATTTTTTATTATTATATACTGTTAAAAACAAAACAAGAATTAAATTTTAATTATGCTAACTTTACACACTCTCAGGTATCGACCCTAACCGGATCATCAGAGGTCGATGCAACAACACCTCTAGGTAGAGACTCACTGGGGTCTTTGGCTTCTATGAGTCTCTCTGCAGCCAGTAACTGTTCCTCTTCAAGTCCTGGTAGCAGACGGCATTCAGTTAATGGTGAGATGAGAGCTGAAAACTGTTTAACGTATTATCAGTAGCCTTTATCTACCTCTACTAACAACGTAACATTATAATTTTCAAACCATAATAAATCTAAACTACCCATTAAATTCTAACCTATCCGTATCAAATCTAACCTAGTCGCAGTAATTGCTTTAAATATATTTTTTAAATATGATCTATCTAACGTACTACATAATATATTGTATCAGCTAGTAGCTATGCCCACGCCTTCATAAGCAAATACAAAATTATTATTATGTGCTAGTGTTAAATAATGCTCAGTGTATAGTTTCTATTTTTATTTGTAGACAGTAAAACCTAGTAAAATTCCTAAATAATGTGATAAACTCTTGTACTATTAAGACTAACAGATTTAATCAAGGCGATGAAATAATATTTTTGAATAAAGAGTTGCTTGCTTGTTTTAAGAGTTAGATTTTTAGAGGCACTGCTTTTATAACATGCAAACATGTTTACAGCACTTCAAAGTGGAAGATCAGAGGAACTGACTCGAATGTCAAGCGGATTCTTCAAAGGGAGGAAGACTGCAGCGAGGCGATCTGCTCGCGTTAGCAGCAAGCAATCATCCACTTGTTCTGAAATTAAGAAAGGTAAATGATTTGAAAACTACATACTTCTTGTTTTTCTTAATTATCTAAATAAAACCAAATTCGCTCGATAAATATTAGGAGTACATACAACGTGAAGTAAATCGAGTATTTAACGGAGAAAGTAACATCAATTACTTTAGCTCCTAAATATCAGATCTAAAATTGAACAACAATTGTATTGGCCTTTATAAGAATCTACCGATGGATGAAGTATAGATGATAGTAGTAAGATAAGTACCGTCCTTATTTTTTCCTGGACTTCTTTCTGTCATCGACATTGTCTTCAGAAATATTTCATTTCCTCGTATTCTTTAACATTGATCGTTATCAGCCTGTAAGAAATCCACTGCAGAGCCATATGCCTCTTCCCATAATCACCATGCCAGCTGAGAAAACTAGTTCTGTTTTTCCATATTTATTTTTTATTTTAGACGCAATATGCCGTAGATACAAAAAAATGTGTGTTATTGTTCTAGAAGACGTAAACTTAAACCTTAATAACGTCTCTAATGAGGCAAAACAAACGGACTTCGTTTATATGAAGAAATATGATCCTACGTTTATAAATAAACAATAATGCCTCCTTTTATTTCAGTTCACCCATCTCCACAATTGACGTTGCGACCGCTTTTCTTCGAAGTGCCATCGACAGATAACCAAGGTTACTTCGCAGGACGACAGTGGCTCATCAGGGACATGGAGAAAGCTTTGGACTCGAGTGCTTCAGGTAAGTTAATATTGCTTTCGGAAATGCTGATTTCACAGTATGACAACGTATGTCTTCTCTTTGTTATCTATAGCCAATACTTTTCTATCTTTAGTGTTTTCTATAATGACTTCTTAAAAAGTATTAATTGCTGGGTAGAATTAGAAGCTCTTAAGCCGTAAGCTCTTTTTTTTATTATTATTTTTTTATTGTAGCACGGCAAAGTGACTGCGCTATGCCTGATGGTAAGCATAGTATAATCCAAAAATAATAGCGACCACCCATTGACACACTGTCCATCGCCGGTCGCCACTATCATGCCGGCCTGTAATAAGCTGGATATGCACAGGCTGATCCCGAAACGCGACCCATAGAAGCGAATCACTATTACGGGCTTTTTCGCCATATACATGATGGTTGCGACCCAGTCGGGCTGTAAAACCCTACCACCCCGCTTGCGCCATTGCCTCGTTCGTTATTCAGCAGGGTGCACCACGTGCAGGTGAGGTTGGCTTGGGTGTCTCAAGTCTTATGATGTTATTCGACACCCCTTACACCCCAAAAGCTCTTAAGCTATTACGTGTCCTCAAAACCAACCATCTGACTAAAACACTCTTTTCATCTACTACATTTCTACATTATGTGAACTTTTAGGTTAATTTTTATTCTCAGAAAGTTTTTAGTACAGTCGAATTTATTATTCATAGTTGTATTCGTTCGTACATTTTAAGTGATATTGGATCAACTTTCGATTGCTTTAACAGTTCGATGAACATAATTATACATAGAAAAGCTTGTTTTCAAGGTGTGCTAGTATCAGGATGCCCTGGAACAGGCAAAACTGCATTGATTCTACAACTAGTGGAATACTCATGCTTCGGCCGAAAACGAAATTACGAATACGAGGAGCTAAGAGAGCAGTCAGATATTAGAGAGATGTTACCTGAGGAGTTAACTGCTGGAATGTTCACCCAACTGGCTTCCCATGTCGTTGCATATCATTTTTGTCAAGTAAGATATTTTGTCTCCAGTTTTTAAGATATATTTGAAGTAATAACCTAATGAGTAAAAAAAACAGTTAATTAATCACATCACCCTGGTTTATAATCTATTTTACTGATGCATGATATGGGGAAAGATGAAAATCTTTAAAATTTTTGAGAATATATAAGCAAATTAAACATAACCCTGATAAAGGGATTATTCCCACAAACCCCTTTCATTATCTACATATTTCATAACGAGACCGATCACCGAGAACGATGAAAGTATTATTTTAAAATGTACCGGTTAAATGTTTATTTCATCTGTAACATTTAAGACTAATCATAAATGTTAATGGTTAACTTTCTCATCGCAGTAATACATTATCATAGATAACCACTGGATTTGTAAATATTGCTAAAGTAATGGAAATTGTAGCTAGGATATGATTTTTCGTTTGTTAATTCCTAACAAAAACATTTAAATCACTTTCAGGCCGATAACAATAGTACCTGCCTAGTGGGTGAATTTGTACATTCCCTCGCAGCTCAACTGTGCCAAGCTCCTAGACTTCAAGCCTATAGAGAGTATCTTCTAAGTGAATCGGATCTTTTATCTTGTCTGTCACTCAAAGAATGTATAGCAGATGCCGACTTAGCCTTCATGAGGGGAATTATAGAACCACTAATAATATTAAGAAAG
Source organism: Antheraea mylitta (assembly GCA_014332785.1). Classification (NCBI taxonomy): domain Eukaryota; kingdom Metazoa; phylum Arthropoda; class Insecta; order Lepidoptera; family Saturniidae; genus Antheraea; species Antheraea mylitta. The sequence continues at coordinate 5,137,031 of JACEII010000020.1, forward strand.
AATGGTAGCATAGACTCCTCCAACAGCATTATACTTGTCGATGGACTTTGTGAAGCTGAATATCATAGACCTGATCACGGGCATACCATAGCTTCATTCCTAGCCAGACATATAGCAGAGATGCCTAGCTGGTTAAAAGTTATAGCCACAGTAAGGACGCAGTTTATAGACTTAACGAAACAGTTGCCATACGCAAGGCTAAGCCTTGATGATTCCGATAATGTACACAAGGATATGCTAGAATACTTCAACGCAAGGGTACAAGCTGCACCAATAATAGAAACTAATATAAAATCGTCAACGGGAAAAACCGAAGGTGTTCACAATTCAGTCATGAAGTTCGCTCAATACGTACTGAATTTGAGCCAAGGCTCGTTTTTGTTCCTTAAATTAATTTTAGACTTATTAGAAAAGAGCCATATTGTTGTGAAATCGACAAATTATAAGGTGGTTCCGATATCATTGGCCCAAATATTTTTGCTACAATTCAATTTACGTTTTCCAACGGTCCAATCTTTTGAGAAAGTCACACATATCCTGAGCGTGTGTCTAGCAGCGTTGTATCCCCTGACATTAGTCGAGATATACTATTCGGTCAATTCTTTATTAGTGAACACGTTTTTGCCTTGGGATGAATTCTGCCACAGATTCGACACTCTTACAGATTTCCTTGTTAAGAGGATTGATAACACATACATGTTTTTTCACCCTTCATTCAGGGAATGGTTAATTCGAAGGGATGACAACGAAAGCCCTAAATTTCTCTGCGATTTGCGAGCCGGACATTGCGGCATTGCCTTCAGACTATCGAGGGTTCAAGCTCCATTGGATTCGGAAAAATCTATGGAACTTGGTCATCACATTTTAAAAGCCCACATGTACAGAAATTTAGGACCAGCTCAACTAGGTCTATGCCCGAGAGATTTACAAGCAATGATGGTAGCCACGAGTTCTGCAAATGTTGGGGAAGCTATCGCAAATCTAAGGAACATATATACTCCAAATGTGAAAGTGTCTCGTCTAATGCTATTAGCTGGTGGTTCCCCGAATCATGTCACGGAATGCCTTGGAAATGCTCCATTACTCTGTATGTATTCGTATCAAGGCATTTTATCGATGGTCGGGTTGTTAATAGAGTTTGGGGCAGATTTAGAAATGACCAATTCTCAAGGTTGTACAGCGTTATCTTTGGCATGCCAGCGAGGTCATACTGATGTGGCCAGGAGGTTGATTGCAGCTGGTTAGTAAACTGACATGTATTTTACAGTTAAATTTACTTCATGATCCAATTTACCATTGCAGTTAAGTTGATCTTGACTGACCACAAACAAAGATTTGCGTAAACTTACTTAAACTCTAAAAATTATTGAACATCGTCACACACGTTATCAAAATTGACAATGATATAGTTTTTTTAATACTTTATAGCTTTTAGCGTTTCATAGTGATAAATGACGATATGGTTTGAGATGGTAAATACACTAAACCTAGGGGTGGAACTAAACCTGCCGGAACAGATGAACAGGTGCTTGACGAGAGATTTTCAACCAGAGGGTGATAGATAGAAAGGCAGATTTAAATGAACTTAGACTTAGAAAAAGGTTGAAGCGATATTATTTGTAGGTTGTCTTCAGCGAATTTGTTTTCTATGTTCGCTAAATGATTTATAATAATGTCGGCGAACAGAAAATTAAGAATGTCCAAATAATTTCAGGTGCATCTCTTAGCCACACTGACACAGCAGAACAAACACCTTTAGTACATGCTGCTAAAAACGGTCACAGGGATACTGTGATTTATCTCCTCGGTTGTCAGACAGGAAGGGGAGATAGGAATTCCATAGAAATAGATGAAGGAAACATCGAGCAACTAGTACCGGGATCACGACATGCTTTGATAGCTGCAGCACAGAACGGACACTTGGACATAGTTGATTACCTTCTGGATACTGCTGAATTAATCGTAAGTGAAATTGACTATATTACGTTGCTTATAAGAAATACTGTATAGAGTTTGAAAGAATGCGATTTATTAAATTTATTTTGATTTTTTTCATTGTGACGTATAAAATCATAAGCATTTAAATCGAGCCTGGACATTATAAGAAATCTAAGCGAAATTTTGAATCATTAAATTATTTTTTTTAATTTATTTTAAAAATACTTTTGTTTAAAGATAATTTACGTGACGATTATTAAATATATTTCGTTTAGAGGATTAGTAACGGACGCCTGTTGCATTATTAGTAATTGGAACTGCATTATGGAAATAATAAAAAAAAGTTTTTTTTGGCGTGTCGATAATTACAGTTTGGGTGATTTATTTTTATCATTTACAAAAAAATATTACATTGAACTTATTTGTTTTGAAAATAGTGAATCTATATATTTGATTGATAAGCTCGTTACTATGCAAATGTGGAACATCAAAATTGTTTTGTATAAGTTATATGCATAAAAATCTGTTGATTACGACAGATATGGCGTAATGAAAAGAAAAAGCATTACAAATTAGTTCCGTAAAATAATGACTGTTTATTTATTTTATTTCATGAATATTCATTTTTATTAAATACGAAATTCAACTAGGCGCAGTGTGTTTGGCGGTATTTATCAAAGTGCGCTAACTCGTTGGCGCGTGCCGCATAGCATTAGTTGAACGAGTGGCCTACAAAACAATTTGAATAGGGTACTAAACATTTTTGAGTATTTCGTTAATAGTGCAAAGTTTGTGTTATGCGTCGCCACGCCTACAATCAGGTTTACCCTCCGCCGATAGATGTTTAACGTCAAAACATTTCAATAATGTTAATTCTAGAATAATGACTCTCACGAGTATGTCATCTTTCTCTTAGGCATACTGGGTGAAACATTTGAATCTTTTGTAAATAAAATATCTCATTTAAACAATTAAACGACCTCTTGTGAGTACAAATACTATATATGGAGTTAAAAATAAACAGTTTATTTTACGCATGCCGAGTCCTATTACGCTGTCCAAGTCAGTTTAAACTCCTACAATATAAAAATTCAAATCAAAACCACGTTATTTGTAGTGTCAGCAATTGGTGTTTTTACATTAGTCTGCAACAATTGTGTGGTCTTTCCACAGCCTGATGGTATATGCCCAGTGACAGGCGAAACGGCTCTAACAGCTGCCTGTTCAGCTGGCAATGCTGCTATCGCCAACGCCCTGCTCATTAGAGGTGCGACCCCCTACTCCCTCAACGCGAGGCAGCTATCCCCACTTGCCCTGGCATCCAAGAACGGCAGAACAGCCCTGGTTCTCAGACTTCTCGACTCTGGAGCTGATGTGATGGGCTCAGGTGGAAAAATTCCTCTGGTCCTCGCTGCAGCTGAAGGCCATTCCGATGTAGTTGAGATACTTTTGGATCATGGTGAGTTCCTTTTTTTTGGCAATTAATTTTTTAGATGCCATTGTCGAGTAGGAAATAGGTGTTGTTATATTTGAAGATGACCTCATTTTAGCAGTTCCCAATATTTTATGTTATTTTTCAAGCTCCTCAAATGTTGAACGTGTAAAATATGAAGATATTAAATATAGATTAAAAAAAATACGTGTGGCACTCGGGACTGCCGGGGTAAAGTTATTGCATAGAATTTTTTATTAACTTATGCAATTATAACTATTTATTTATGCAGTATCTTTTTTCCTTTGTTTTTTTTTTCTTTGATATTAATTCAAGTTACACTTTTTGAGCGTGGTGACCGATAAGAATTTTTTTTTTTCTTTTATTAAATAAATGAGAAGTTAATATTGTACAAAATATTTTTATTATCTCACAATACATGTAGGTTATTCAGGAAAACACTTTGTACACAAATTATACGAGTACAGATATTCATTGTTGTACATAGATGATAAATACCTATACACCAGTATACTTTCTCACAAACAGCTGATTACGTATTCGTCCGATTTCGGAGCAGCTCGTCCCGATCCGTGCGAGCTTTGTACAGTCGTACCATATATACGTTAAGCGAACGCTCGGACGAGCTACATGGTAGGCAGAGTGGGGGGTGTTAGGTTTTTTCGTTACGGAATTTTTGGATTCGGTCTCCACGCTCAAGGACCGCGATAGAAGCTATGCAATAGCTTAAAAACGAAAACCTTATAAATGGAAAAATTTGAACTTCGTTCTTGGTGTATAGTAACTGAATATCTTGAGAAAACTAAACATGTTAAACGAACGATCAAATGTAGACTATGTTTTTTAATGTAATTTATATAATTTAAGGTGCTGATCCCGACACGGTAGATGCTGACGGGGTGTCGCCATTGGGTTGGGCTTGCCTACGATCGAGAATACCAACTGTTACAGTACTACTCGATAAAGGAGCGAATATTGGTAAATATTAATTTTATTATTCGTTTGGGCAACATTCTCATAATAAGAATACATAATATCTAGAAATATTATCAACCATATTTGTTTTTCGCCTTAATTTATGTTTACATAATTTTCAATTTAGGATAAGTAATAAAATATATTTAAATCATTTTTAGAAATGTCTATCTGTTTGCCTGTTTTATTGGACACTTGTAAAGTATTGCGTTTACGATAGTAACATTTAGTTGGTTTTATTAAAATTTGTTCTCTCTATCAAAAGTTATTGTAATTTGTACAACTGTATTTAGTAACTGTATTTATTTCCTTTCTTTCTTTCTTTGTTTCTTTCTTTCTTTCTTTCTTTCTTTCTTTCTAAGAAATAGAAAGAAAGAAAGAAAGAAAGTTTCTTTCATTCTTTCCATTTTATTGACTACGCTACTTATGAAACGAAACGAAGATAGTAATTAGATTTAATACATTCAGATAACTTTATTAATCACTGTTATGTACGTCAGGTTCTACGCTGACGAAGTCGCGGGCACAGCTAGTCATAAAACAAAATCAAAAAATACTTTACTCAGTTTAGGCTCTAATAAGGCACTTATGAAACTACCACCGGTTCGGTAACAACCCAATCATCGAGAAAAACCGGCAAGAAACTCGATCTGGTTTATCTTTTTAATATATATAATATTTAGACTATATTACATACATGACAGAAACGTTTTTAATGGATGCACAGAGATGAGTCAATTCCAGACATCACTATCGTTCACATATAAAATCCACTACAATGTTCCCGCTGAAAACTCTCACCGTCTTGTTTATATATTATATATAATTATTATTATTACATATAATAAGAATGAAAATTTTACGTGTCTGTACCTTTTCGATTTTCGTAAAAAAAATTGTTGCCGATGTCTAGGAACAAGTAATAAAAAACATTACAAACATTTTTAGAAATGTCTGTCTATGTGTCTATTTATATGATCACGCATCACTGCTAAAGTACTGAGTTCACAATAAAACTTCAGTAAGAAAATCATTAAGGAGTAAGCAATTTGTTTCATAAAAAATCGGTTCACTCTATCAAAAGTTATTGTAATTTGAATGACGACTTGAGTTAAGTACGAGAAAAAAGTAGTAATCTATACTAATATTACAAAGCTGGAAGGTTTGTTTGTTTAATAGGTTCAACGCGCTAATCTTAGGAACTATTGGTGCGATTTTAAAAGTTCTTTCAGTGTTAGATAACTCAGTTATCAAAGAAGGCTATATATGATCACGCTAGGACCACTATGAGCGGAGCACCATTAAAGAATTGCATGTTAGCTTTAGGCTAAAGTAACTATTCCACGCGGACGCAGTCGCGGGTTGAAGCTAGTGTATAATATGTTAACGAGGAGTATCCCCTTGTGTATCGTAGACCAGCCAGACGGGAACGATCGCACCCCGCTGGGGCTAGCGTACGGTGGGTCTTTATACTTGGTAGAATATGTTAACGAGGAGTAATCTCGTGTGTCGTAGACCAGCCAGACG
>JACEII010000020.1:5142933-5175079 GCA_014332785.1 Antheraea mylitta
ACGGTCGCACCCCGCTAGGTCTAGCATTCAACGGGTCTTTAGACTTACTAAAATATGTTAACGAGGAGTAATCTCGTGTGTCGTAGACCAGCCAGACGGGAACGGTCGCACCCCGCTAGGTCTAGCATTCAACGGGTCTTTAGACTTAGTAAAATATGTTAACGAGGAGTAATCTCGTGTGTCGTAGACCAGCCAGACGGGAACGGTCGCACCCCGCTAGGTCTAGCATTCAACGGGTCTTTAGACTTAGTAAAATATGTTAACGAGGAGTAATCTCGTGTGTCGTAGACCAGCCAGACGGGAACGGTCGCACCCCGCTAGGTCTAGCATTCAACGGGTCTTTAGACTTAGTAAAATATGTTAACGAGGAGTAATCTCGTGTGTCGTAGACCAGCCAGACGGGAACGGTCGCACCCCGCTAGGTCTAGCATTCAACGGGTCTTTAGACTTAGTAAAATATGTTAACGAGGAGTAATCTCGTGTGTCGTAGACCAGCCAGACGGGAACGGTCGCACCCCGCTGGGTCTGGCGTGCGGCGGGTCTCTGGAGCTAGTGGAGCTGCTGGTGGAGCGCGGCGCGTCGCTGGAGCGCGTGGACCACGCGGGGCTGCGCGCGCTGGATCGCGCCATCGGGCAGCGCAACGTGCCCGCCGTCACCTGCTTCCTGCGCCGCGGCGCCAAACTTGGACCCACCACATGGGTCATGGCGGCCGGGAAACCAGAGTTTATGTAAGTTTTTATTAGCATCTCAGTAGTTTGTATTATGTAGTAGATAGTATTGATAACTTTCACGTTCATAATCGCCTTCTCAGAGTCTAAATTGAATAAAGGATATTTTGATTTTCATTTTGTCTATTGGGGAATCTTTTCTTTTAATATTTCTTACGGATACTGAGCTGAGCATCCTGCGCTAAACGAGAGACAGCTTGGCAGCAAACATAGACTGCCTCCGAAATGGTCGAACCAGGGGACCTATCATTGACTATATCGGGGGAGCTACTATTGACCTGTGTCCGTTCTATTCATTATATCGAAGAAGCTACTATTGACCTGTGTCTGTACTATAAACTATATCGGGTGGCTTACTTAAGACCTCAGATGCCATTAATAATTATTATCTACTGTTCTTGTATCTAGTCACTATTTACCCTGATCTAAGACACAATTGCTTGAAAATATCGGCTGTTCTGTAACTTCAAATGTCTTCAAAAGTGAACTGCGAATAGATCTTCTGGGTATCTTCACTCAATTGGGCTAGTCACGACTTCGGATAATTTGTACTACAGATAATTTGTAACTAACCACCTTCAGTTTTGCGGTTCTATATCAGCTAACGTTTTATTCTAGTTGAATTCAACTTAGTGGGTTTGTTCTCATCTCCTCAACAACATAAAACCTCTTACCACCAATTGAAGTCGACAGTTTGCACGCAGGTAGTTCAGACAACTACAACTCACAATATAACCAATCCCGCGGCTGATAACTAATCCTAGTAATGTGGTATTCATGGTGAATCCCATCCAGCTTTAGATAATCAACTTCAATACCTCGTGAAACGAGGCATCGTTACTCTCGGTTGATTGTTTCCTTATAAGCTCAATTATATAAGGATAGTGGTGAATCGCACCTCTTCTTTAAGTTATCTCAAAAGGTCTTGTCGAAAATAATAATAAAATCGTTTAATCTCAATGAACCGATTCAGCAACATACTACCGAATACAGCTGAATTTTACATTCGACACGAGAATGACACACGGACCCATTTCTCTAAGCTCTTCATAGGTTAACATCTCTGACATGTTGCAACATGTTAGGTCGAGTCCACCAAAAACAACAAAACATAAAACATTACCAGGTACAGAAATGCAACACTAGTATAGTTACCACGAACTGTTGTTCGTACCGTAGATGCTATTTTTATATCATAGGAGGCAAATGAACAGCTGGGTTACCTGATGTTATGTGACACCACTCTCCATAAACACCAGAAGAGTCGTAAGTGCATTGCCAGCCTGTTTTAATTGGGCAGGGGGGATGGGGAAGGAGAAGAAATGGAAGAGAGAGGGGGAGGTGGTCCTCGGGCGTACTACTCCGGAGCCGACCGATTCATGCGAAACCAGTTATAGCTTCAGTGTGGCTCTACCGTCTAGAAAACCTCTATCACCTCGACCAACTCGTTTTTTATAGCATTCATCTAATCTACGACCGTCTGACCGACCATAAACATTTAATTCCTCAGGCTAATACTGTTAAACAAGCTACTGGAGGACGGGAACATGTTGTACCGGAGGAACAGACCCTCGGAGGCGGCTCATCGGTACCAGTACGCGCTCAAGAAGATGAACCCACTGATCAGCGACGAGGGAGCGGCTCCGGCTCCGACGGGCGCACACCAACTGCCGCAGGAACACGTCTCCGCCTTCGTGCAGCTCAAAACGAACCTCCTGTTGAACTTGTCACGATGCAAACGGAAACTCAACGTAAGTCCTTTCACTCATATACAAGCTGAATGTTTAGACAGCAGCAATATTCATGGAGAGTACACTGCACTCGATTCTCATTCTAAATCAATTCAAACAATTGTTGCTTGAATTATCTATAGAAATCTCTGTCATCTCCTTTCTGAATAAACTTCATTTACATTTTATTCTTAAATACTAAATATTCTTGATACTTCTTTTATTTATTTTTTTTATTTTTTTTTTTTTATTTTATATATTTAGCGCACCAACATAAATATTACACATAGTTAAAATTACATATGGTCACTTACAAAATAAAATTACAGTGTAATAATTACAATCACAGGCATGCATGACATTAATAGATGACAAAAAAACGAATTACGAACTATATTGAATGAATAATATCTTAATTTCTACAAATACGCCATCAAGTTATGTTTTTAAGCAAGTGCTGCTTAAATGATCCAAATGTTTCAAAAAATATGTCAATGCTGTTATTTGTTCGAGATACATCATTATATAGCCTAGCCATGCGTATTAATGGGCTGTTATACACGGTGTTAATGGTCGCAGTTGGAATGGCAAAGATATGTGGATTACGCAATACTTGGCAATTAGGTCTAAGATAAAAGTGGTTGATAAGAAATGCGTCTATGGAGCCGTTTATAATTTTATGTAGTATTAATAAGTCAGATATATTTCGTCTCATTTTTAAACTATTGATGTTAAAATATTTTAATCTATCCTTGTAGTCGGGAATAGACTTACGAATACCATTTCTTATACTCAAATGTCTAACAAAACGAGCTTGAACGGATTCGATGAGCTCTATATGAGTGGAATAGTGAGGGGACCATATCGTAGAACCATATTCGAGAATACTTCGAACTAAGGTGTTATAAAGCAAGATAATACTCCCGTTATTGCAAAATGGTCGAGATATACGTATAATAAATCCTAGTACCTTGTTAGCTCTCGATACAAGATTATGTATATGTTGCCGGAAAGACAAAGAGGAGTCAAAAGTTATTCCTAGATCCCGGATAGCGGACACTCTTTCTAGGCTAGTACCCCCAAGTTGATAATTGAAATCCAAATATTTTAATTTATTTGTAAATGTTATGTATTGACATTTCTTCACATTAAGAGACATTTTATTCTTGATACACCAAGATTCAAGTGTATTAAGATCAGCCTGTAATTTCACACAGTCACTTAATTTTGTAATCTGAGTATATATTTTAATATCATCTGCATAGGCTAGGCAATTACAAGTCAGAGAGTCTAAAAGGTCATTTATAAAAATTAAAAAGAGTAACGGTCCTAATTTGGATCCTTGGGGAACACCAGATGTAGGTATAAAAGGAGAAGATTCATAACCAGCCAATGCAACTAGCTGAGAACGATTATACAAGTAACTTTCAAACCACCTTAAGAGATTGCCATGAATTCCAGCGTTATTAAGTTTGATCATTAATATTGAATGATCTACACTATCAAATGCTTTGGCAAAATCGGTATAAATAGTGTCAACTTGACCTCGAGTCTCTAGTATATCTGTTATATAATTAGTGTATATAAGTAAATTAGACGTTGTTGAGCGGTTGGACATAAAACCGTGTTGTCGTACGTTTATCAAAGGACGTAGGTGAGAGTATACGGTTTTGTAGAGAATACCCTCAAATACTTTTGCAAATTGTGAAATAATACATATAGGTCTATAATTTGAAACGTTATTCTTATTACCTGATTTGTATACAGGGACAACATATGATATTTTCCACAAGTCAGGGAATACGCCCTCTTTAAGCGATTGGTTATAGATCATATGTAAAGGTTTAACTAACACTTTTGAGCAAAGCCGTATAAATATTGGTGGGATTCCATCTGGTCCAGCCCCTTTGTTCATGTCTAAAGTTTCAATACTGGTTTCTATATCTTTTTCATTAATGTATATACATGGAAGGCTATCACATGAGGGGGGATTGGAAGCGATAAATGTGTTAGTTATTTGCTTATTATTATATACTGAGGAAAAGTATAAAGCGAATAGGTCCGCAATCTGGTTACCCTCAGCAACTCGCCCATCGTATGATACCTGAGCGGGAATGCCACTGAATGTTTTTTTAGACTTGGTGTATCGCCAAAATGATTTGATATTCGTTTTAAGTTCCTTTTCAATCCTAGCTATATATAACTTGAAACAACAAACAATATGTTTTTTTGATCTAATGCGTAGGGCATTAAACGTATCATAATCACGTGGATTATTATATTTTTTGAACCTTATGCGATATTTATGTTTTTCCTTAATCATTTTAATTAGTGGTAAGGAAAACCATACAGGATAATTATTCCTTCTTTGTCTCTTTTTAGGAGTATTTTTATCAATAATTGTCCATAAAATATTATAAAAACTGTGCAAAAATTCATTACAGTCAACATTATTAAATGCACTCCAATCAATGAACAACAATTCAGATATGCATGAAATATAGTCAGCTTTATAGAAATTGTATTTCAAGCATTCAGCATTACAAGGCAAGGTATCATTTTTAGTCTCATTCAGTGATATGAGTAACTCTAAAGGTGGATGGTAAGTATCAAGTCTACTGAGCGGAATAGATCTCGTGACAGTGATCTTGGTGTGTTCATCAACTAGAATGAGATCTAAGATATTATAAGTCTCATTATGGATCTCATTCACTTGTAAAAAGCCAGAAATATCTAAAAAATCCCTTAAAGCCAATGATTTTGGTTCTAAGATCTTATCAAATGGATCATCAGGACAGTTCCAATTAATTTGGGGTAAATTAAAGTCACCTATAATGATTGTTTTGTCGTTTAAATGACCTAGACATATGAATGTTTTGGATTAAGGGAATTTTTAGAGATGTTTCTCTTTCTTGTAATATGGGAATATACGAATTTTGGTTAAAAAATGGAGTCGATTTGATAGGAGCCGTCAGAGGCGTTGGATTTAGCGGCGCGCGCGTCTCTCCTCCGCCCCAACGCGTTTGAATGCGCATACGCGATGTCGCGAGCCATACTCGCACTCAACAAACCCTCAGAGGCGTTACCTCACGCCCGGCGAGCCTTGCTCCTCGCTCCCTCGTCAGACCTCTCCGCAGTCAGGACCCTGAAGGCTTTACAGCAGGAGATCCTCACTAGGATCAACGCCGGCTCCCACAGCCTCAACGGCGATAACAGATCCATCAGAAATTTCGACACAATCAGTTTAAATATGCCATGACATGTAAAATTAATAAAACCTCTGAATATATATAGTACTTAAGGTTTTATTTTTGATCTAAATATTATGTTTTTACGTACAAATAAAGATGTATAAATTCTTATAAATGATTTTCTTCAAGATATGAATAAAATGCGAATATAAATAAAATTATTTAATCAAATCCTAAAGTGTTATATTGTTGTACGTAATAACTGATACAAGAATTGTATGTGTAAAATCCTTGAAAGCTATTGAGAACTTCGTTTCTGGCTAATTAAATATTTATTTGTATACTTTTATAACCTTATGTACTCAGAGACAAATAAATGTTTGTCAAAAACTCTTTACTTAACTATTAAAAACTCCTGATTTTTTTGTCTAATTACGAAGTTATCTGTTATGTACTCACATATATAACAAATTCTTAAAATTTGTGGAAAAAAATTTGACTATTAAAAATATAATCAAAATGTATATGCTTTTTATGACTTCTATGCACTGAGTTGTGAAAACAATATAATATTATTATATACACAAAAGTATTATTATTATGGAATTTTTTGGATAATATTTGGTTAAATATACCAATAAATTATATATCGATCTCGATTAAACTATATTCGGATTTATATATATATTTTAAATCGAACATAATTGTAATTATACTTGACCAAACGTACAAAATTTGGTACTGATATTATTGCAAAGAATATTTATTACTCTCGAGCGAACGAATGACTTTGTTTAATTAACAATTTTAAAAAATATATCGTATCCAATATTGAACATTAGTTCATTATTTGGTTGATAATAGAAGAGATAAATTTCATTATATCATTATTTTAATATAAATTAAAATATATATTGTGTTATTATGTGATGAAATTACAATATAATTATGTAAATATGTAATCCTAATATTTTGACAATGTACAGTCGTGATGGATTTTTAGTTAGGTCTCGAATAATTGCTACATTTTTGTGGACGCTTGCCATTATTATTTTTTTGTTTTTAAAATTGCCTTAATTTTTAATTATTACAGAAAATACCCCAGTATATGACTTTAATTTCATCTCACAAATGTTGATGGCCTTTTTGTGATGTCAAATTATGGCATATTTGATTTACTGGGTTTTGATTAGTTGGTGCCTTAAAATTTTTGAAATTTCTCAAAAAATCTTTTTTTGTATTCATAAATAAATAATTTGAGTTAAACTCACACGCCCATTGTCTTGCTTTATTTGTAATTTATTAATTATATTCTTAGTATTATGACATTTAAAAGGCATGATAGTTGTTCGTGATGGATTTCTTTGTTTGTTTGTTCGTTTGCTTGTGTTGGATGTAACTATATAAATTGTGTACCTACAGAGTGATGTATTATGAATAGTTAATTTTTAGTATTATTTATTTTTAACTGTCATTTTTTTATTATGTATTCACCTACAGTGATATTACATTTGTATTTGTATCATTTTTTAAATTCATAATATGCAAAGACCGATTAAATAAGTATAATCTTTGAAATATGTAAGACTGACACAGATCGGTGACATTTCATACGAAATATTATAAAATACACAACATAGGTAATAATGTAAGTACAATATATTGTAAACTGTGACGTTACATATGATTATTATATAAATTAATTTTTTTTCATACTGCTTTAATATAGTTTTTTAATTTTAAATCCTTTAACATGTCCCTTGAAATATCTATATAATAAAATAATAAATTTAACTGATTCCTGATAACCGAAAGCTTTTATATACGTACTTTACCTAAATAAAAGTCACGATGGTCGAGTGATTTGTCTGAAATATAGTTTTGCATATGGAGTTATTCAAGTACTTACTACGTGAGCACTAAATGGGGAGGGGGTCATTGATTTGCTTATTTTTGATGGCATTGGTGTTTGGGTCTGAGTGGTGATTACAGCAGCAATATTTATTTATTTCACCAGAACAGATTTATAAATACATATGTTTACGTAAGCACGGGAGGGGTGACAGAATGTTGCTTACTTTTGCTAACCATGGGGGGGACGTCTGAAATTACATAAATACTGCATACTTGGCCGGCTCCTATTATGTTAAAAACATTTATTCAAATTCAAAAACATGAAAACGGTCATATGTATGTGGTCCAATTAAAATTCTAACAGTGTATATCGCCACAGCCGCACCTTTATACCATACTAGCTGTGCCCGCGACTTCGTCTACGTGGAACTTGATACACAAAACAGTGACTAATCTAATCTGATTGTATTAAGTCCAAGTACCTGAACGAGCGAGCCTAACTCGGTTCTTTGAAAAACATTTATGAATTAAAATAAACTGTTTTGTGAGGTTTGCCTCACAAAATTATCATTTGTTGAATTAAAAACAAAAAAATAAATAAAAAAGACGAATATTGTAATAATCATTTTTTAAATTAAAATGAAGTGTTAGGTTTGCCTCATAAAATTAGCATTTTTTTAACAAAAATATTTTTTTTTTTATAAGAGATTTTGCTGTCACTAGAATTAGAATTGGGGTTAGACGGATTTTCGAAGCAGCCGATTTCCATCTGAGGTATTTTTGTTTTGACAGTTGCGGCAAAATTTACCTTTATATTCTAGCTATATTTTTTCATTGCCTGAGTTTCATTGACTTAGTTAAAAAAAGTTTTATATAAATGAAATCTAGCTAGATCGATTTATCGTCCCCGAAGCCACCTATATACTAAGTATCACGGAAATCACTTACGTATTAGGTTAATATCTGATTACTTTTCTCTCGTACGTAAGTTGCATCGTCAATAAAATTGCATTATCTTCTGATAGAGTGAAACGATTTTAATGAAAAAAAGAATAAATGTTACTCGAAGATATACTTTATGATAGATAGGATAGATAAAGGTTTTATCGTAAATTTATCCTACTTTAACAATGATACAAACAGACAGACAGACATTTCTAAAAATGATTGAAATGTATTTTACTACTTATTCCTAGACACCTGCATTTTTTTTACAAATATCTAAAAAGTACACGTTAGATTTACATTCTTATTTAATTAGTAACAACGAATTTATCGGATTTAGGTACATTCTAGTAACACTATCGGTTACTTATAGTATCGATGTATGTTTGAATATAGAATTGTTGATGTCTCGGTGTTTCGACAATACGTTGTGGGCCAACGTGACTTTTCTTGGATCCTTTTAGGCTACTTATTTTTTTGGATTCTATTGAAACAGTGTCATTTTTCTTCCACAAAACGGCCCGTTTAATTACGTCAAATTAAAAATAATGAAATAACGATAAAATATATATTTTCACAATTTAGATCATATCAATATATACCACCACCACCACCAGCTGACTTGATTTTGGATGTAAAAATAAATTATATATAAAAAAGTGTATTATTTCGTTATTATAATTTGTAACAGCGATTCATCAATTTATATTTATTGATTCATTCGAACTACTGGATTAATTGTTGTTACTCATTTGTTTATCATAATTAACACTTTAACAACTTTCCTTCTTTCGCTCATTTAGCTTCCCGAAAGTGCATTTGTTACACGTTATAACAAATGCTTAGCTCCGAGGAAAAAACCGTGATGGTTTGATCCTGATAACATCACTGTTTTTGTAAAAATATCATCGAGCTCTTTCAGAGAGTAACGCTAACAAATGACAGACACTACAGTTTCATCTATATGATTATATAACTTTAAGCTAGCTCTTTCAGAGAGTAACGCTAACAAATGACAGACACTACAGTTTCATCTATATGATTATATAACTTTAAGCTGTGGGTCTTCACATCATTTTAATTTATCTCATTTATCATTATTCTAATAAAAACATACTTGTTAAGAATAGAGTTATTTAATTTAAGAAAAAAAAATATGTTTTCTTACGCATACAAGAAATAGAATCCAATTCTACCAAACTTTTTCTACATTTTCATCTAAATGGATACGAATTGTTGTTTTCATAGTAGACCAGATATACCCTTATCGCATAAATACAAAACAACAAACTAAATAAAAGATTTACGGTAGGATTTTTTGAAAATCCTCTGTGGTTGTACGAATTACTATAACAGAATTTTCTGTAGAAACAGGAGGATTAGTAGAAACAGTAGGATTACTAGAAATAGTAGGATTACTAGAAACAGGAGGATTAGTAGAAACTGGGGTTGTGAGAGCCGAGTTAGTCGCATTAGCATGTGCCATCGCAATTTGATTGTGCAACCAAAATGGCGAACTTCTCAGAATTCCATCATTGACGTACGGCTTTAAAATTACATGTTTATACTGCGGAACCCTCATATACACCGGTAATAGTATTAGAGGCTTCTTCGGCGTCGGTTTGACGTTAATTATACGGACGGGGGGTACATTTTTACTGTTCAGTATACCATAATTGTATATGGGTTTTTTGACGATTTTTCTGAAGTGCCTCGGTCGGCTCGACCAGCTGGGTCGCGGTCTCGCATATGCTGTTGGCATGAAAACATGATGGAAGTGATTCAATATTTCGTCGAGTTTCTCCAGAGTTACGTTTTGTTGATTAAGTGGCACGGTGTTCGCCATTGCGCTGAAGATTTTCATGCATTGTGGGGTGTTTTTGCGTCTGGATACTGGACACGCCTGAAAAGATGTTTGTTTCTTAGGACTACTGTTGTGTTATTACTGTACCTTCATCCTTATGAAACTAATTATGGATAATCTACTTTTTTACCATAATTCACTAGATATATGTACTCAAAATTGGCATTACAAATATAGCTTAGATATGGCTATTCTAAAACTAGAATTGCTGGCGATCCACCTCAATATTGTTAGACTTCTATCTATCAACTCTGAAAAATATGTGTGATGCGGGATAGTATAGGTACGTGTAGGTAACTGCCGCTAAAACAACAAAAGAAAGTGATTTGGGGATTATTTTGGCTTAATTGTGGTTCTAATCAATTTTTGTTGTTTATTCAGTACATTTTGTTTTAGTTACCTCCGTACTAAAACAACATTTTTGAATAGTTCTATATCGACTCAGAGAGTACCCCTGACGTAGAAAATATGAGGCGGTATGTAAACAAAGAGTCATTTCATTACGGTAAATCTATAATAGATATGAATAGTCCAATAATTCAAGCGCGAATGTTCTTCCGTCCTTTTTAAAGCGAATTAATCCTGTTGACTTGAAATGCCTCTATAGCTTCACCGGGTTTTGGGGCAGGTGCAGAAGAAAATCCCGCAAATTTTAGGTGATTTGCTTGACTATTTTATTAAAGATTTGATCACTACATCGTCTTTCTCGGCTAAGTCACGTTGCCTGTAATAATCGAACTCAAAAAAGGACAGTCCAGCGTATTATTACTTAAAATTATTTACAAATAAAAGCATTTACCATCAGCATAGTATCGACTACATTCAGAAGTTTCTTCGGGGAGCTGCAATGTTCTCTGTACATGGGTATGTTGGTGAACGCGCTCATGAGTAAGTCCACCAGCGCAGCCCACTCTGGCTCAGATGAGGTGAGTTGACGGATTCGATCCTTCATCTTGAAGTGATCCATGAAGTTGTATTTGTTTAATATACCCATCTTACTCATCAAGCATGTTGTGGATGATGTTTGGTCGTAGCACTGTAAGAAATTGTACAATTTGACTTGTTAAATAAACCACAGTATTCTGGTACTTATATAACTTTTTGGCTAGCTATCACCCTCGAGTTAGAAAATCTTTTATCAAACACCTGTACCCATGTTCCAATAATGAATACTAATTACTGAATTTAGTAAAAGACCGGCATAATGTGAATACTAGAAACTGTCATAAACTGGTCGTCCCATGTTTCAGACTTAGTAAAACCAGTAATAGTTTCTTAGGTAACAGTGTTAGGTTTTACAATAAAGTCCCAAAACATGTTACCGATTTGCCGGACTGCAAATTTAAGCGCCACGTCAAGAGGATGTTAGTGTTAAAGGATATTATAGAGTGGATCAGTATGTCAACGATAGTGATATCTGGGATTGACTCCTCTCTGTGCATCCACTATAAGATATTGTATAAGTTTCTTGCCGGTTCTTCTCGATGGCTGGGTTGTTTTCCGAACCGGTGGTAGTTTTTGAAGTTCATAAGCGCCTTATCAGGGCCTAAACTGAATAAAGAATTTTTGATTTTAAATGATATTTTTTTGGCCACCAATCTCCCTGTTTATCACTGCCATTTTCGAGTTGGTACAACTACAAGTGTCTTGTGATAATTTCAATGTTTTAACAAAATACGACTCCCTTGTTAGAACTTTCCATGAAGTTTTTGTGGCCTCTGACAATTTATGCTCCGTGGTATTATTTCCCATCCACTTCACTAGTGCACAATAACAAAACTATATTACGTAAACAGCCACCAATATTACAAGATGTAGAATCAAATTGCACAAGATTATGAATAAAATAATCCACTAACATGACAGAAGGGTAGGATCCTGCCAAAAATTCAATAGATATATTTGAAAACCAATCTCCCCATCTATACTCGTAGCTTAGAGCATTGCCATATTCTAGCTAACATGAGTGACATTGCGGTGAAAAGCTAAAATGTATAGAAATGTCTGTAATTGTTTATAGTTTTTTTATATCATTAAGTGATCACCACCATCCATAGACACAACACCAGGGGAGTCGCAAATGCGTGGCAAGCCTGTGTTGGCGATGGGGGGGGGAGGAGGAAGTGAAAAGGAGAGGGGGAAGGTGAGGAATGGTGGATCTCCGGCGCTCTCACTGACCGAAAAAAACGCAACAAGCACTGTTACTTCACGTCAGTTTTCTGTGGGTCGGGTCGTACAACCCTGGGCGAGCCAACCCATTGATACTGAAGCCAGTAAAAGCTTCAGCGTGGTTCTACTAGTTATTACTCACCGGGTATTTGGAATTGAAGAAGTTATGTTTCTTTATTCTGTTTGTTGTCGTTATCGTCTCTGGAGCTTCCTTTGCGTAGCTGAGGGTCATCAAACTGCATTCAGTTAATACATCTCGACCGACGAGATCCGGTAAGATACATAAATCACGGCGTTTTCTCTGTAAATGTTATGACAAACTTATCTATAGTAATATACAATATATACATATAAAAACATTACTTTCTTTATCAACATTCAAATTTCAATATAGCGTCATCTAGTGGCCGTAGAAAAATTAATTTAGTAGATGGCGTTGATGTCATTTTATTTGTTTTTTTTCTCGAAATGACTACGCTATTGACCCAGCAAGGTCATGGAGGAGTTGTTGAGGCTTGTATGCTTGGTACACATATACGTTTCAACAACTCATACATATATTAATAGTTAGCTAGGTTAGCGAAGATAGGTCGCGATTTTGCATGCAACAGGCAACAGCCAAGCCGAGGTGTGCCGTGCACCCTTGAGCTGGTTGCCAAAATAAAATCGGCTGCGTGCCTTAAGCGCTCGCCTTAGTAGTCCGGTGAAGCTGTTAAGACCTTGCTGGGTCAATAGCGTAGTCATTTCGAAAAAAAAAAATTGTGTGTCACCGTATCGCGCAAGCAACGCACTCAAGGGCTCCCTACCGAGGGATCGAACCTAGGCTTGAGCCGCTGCCGTGGGAGGCCTAATCGGATGTATTTTATTTGTTAGTTATATAAGTATAACGATTATCAAAAATTTTAACACGAACATGATAAAGTAAAAGAGAAAAGATATTATATATACTAATATTATAAAGAGGTAAGGTTTGTGAGTTTGTTACGTTGTGATGTTGTAGGAGGTAATCTCAGAAACTACTGGTCCGATTTGAATAATTCTTCCAGAGTTATACAGCTCATTCATCGAGAATGGTCATAGGCTATATATCATCACGCTAAGACCAATAGGATCGGAGCACAGGTGAAAAATGTTTCAAAATCGGGTTGTTTTTTTCCTTTCGGGAACTGCTGCGTCTTAGTGTATCTATTCGACGCGAGCGAAGTCGCGGGCAGAGGCTAGTAACTAATAATATTATTGGCAAAAGGGGAAATGATACTCACTGGCCTGTATTTTGATGAGCTTACTTGACAGACTGCATTGTTTCTTGTATGTCTGAAAATGTATGAAGTTTAATAAAGTTTCATAATAGATTATAAAAATTACTCCCTGGATGTTTATTACTTTTTTTTTATTAGAGCACAGCAAAGTGACTGCACTATGCCTAATGGTGAGCACAGTACAATCCAAAAACAATGTCGACCACCGAGAGACACGCCATCCCTCGGCGGTCGCCGTTGTCATGCCGGCCTGCGTAAATGTCTCTTCATTTTTAGTTATAGTAAGAAAATATTTAAGAAACTTAAAGTGTGTTAAAACCATACTTACTTGCATACGTCTTTCTTTGATTTATATGGACAATTCTGAAAAAATAAAAATATTAATAGAAATTATTACAGTATTAAAAAAACATTTATTTTTTTTATTAGTGGTATTTGAATAGATATTCGATTCTCTTCTTTATAAAATAAAATGAATTTATTACAGAGCGTTGTTGTTTATTAATGTTTCTTTTATTTCTAGATTTTTTTTTTATTATAGATAATATTTAAATTGCATTGTACATCTAAATAAAATTATATCGGCATTAAACAAGAAGACAGAAAATCCAAACTTCTATGATTTGAAACCGAACTAAGAAAAAATTAGGCTTATCTATTTTGTGTGTATACACTAGAAGCTACTTTAAACATAGAATGCATTCCAACTTTAAGCCCTTACTAACTTAGAGAATTATTATTCTGTTTTCACTCACCTCGGACAGTACATCGAAGGTGCAAGACAATATTTTGTTAATCTCACAATCTGCTTCGTATTCCGTCAATGGTTTCTTTAGACAGGTGGTCACGACACGCGCTTTGGCCTTCGCCCACCAGGCTTGCGTGTCGGTTAGCTTATCGAGCAGTTTCATGAATACATTCGTATCAACTGATCCCGACTCAGACACTATACCGAGTTTTTGGAATACACAATTCTCCTTTTCACACTGCAAAGGAATAGATCTTTTTCATATTATAAATTACTTTTGCACCCCAATTTGGAAAAAAAATATCCACGTATTTTCTATTTTTATTTTTTTCTGTAAATAGTTTTTTTTTCTACCAATTTTCCAGTAGATTGTCAGTGACATTGTCGACTGAGTAATAATTCTTTTGTATAATATTAAACTGTTTATTCTGAGATAGTTTGAAACAAATTTGAAGCGTAGTCGTTGTGCAGGTAGTAACTAGTAAATATCTCCTTACATGACCTTAATTTGGAATCTTAGGAGACCATATGTGTTATATATGTGTATATGTGTGTAATCATTTATTGATTACTGCCATTCAATGATTTGTTGAGAACATAATTCGAGTAAATATTTATTAAAATTGAAGCAGACAAAAGTCGTTGATTAAAAGTCCTATTAAAGGAGCTGATAAGATGGGCTTTGGTGTATTGACAAAAAGATTGTTTAAGAAATCATTACTACCTATATATTAATAGTAAATAATTCTATTATAGAGTTTTTGGCGGAACCTTGAAATGTCTTCTAGCGGATTTTATATTTAATTGATAATTTTGCGTTATTTAAGTTATATTTTGCAGTATTGGTGGTGTTTTGCGTAATATAGTTTGATTAATGTAGCGAATTCGATGGAAAATAATACCACGGAGCATGGATTCTAATATGCTACAAAAATTTTTTGGAAAGTTTTAACAAGACCACCATCTTGTTAGTTTATTCAAATAATCGCAAGAAACTTGTAAAATCATTACCAACTCGATACTTGCAGTAATAATCTACTATAAAGTTGATTGCCAAAAATAAAAATAAAAAATACTGCTCATCGCACTTGAAGAAGTTGTCACTTCAAAAATACTGGATTTTATACACAACTTCAAAAACTTGAACAAACTTATAATTTTAAAAATAAATTGGTAATCTGTAAAGTCGGTTTACGGACGATAATTTTACGTGTTAACGACTCGACGCATCGGCCGAGTGGACATATGCTGATCGCGCCTCTCTATCGCTTGATCAGCGCTCTCTCTTGCAGTGAGTGCTCAGGCGGAACGTGACAATGAGTCATGCTTTCTCGTGCGTGCATTCGGCGTTCAACGATTTATAAGACGCTATCATGTCAAAAAGTTTATTATACTCACAGAGTAAGGTACTAGCATGAGATCTCTTGTCTTCATTGCTTTTGCGGTCGTTGTCGGCAATTCGGTGGTGCTCAGACGTGTGGTATTTTCAATTGACAATCTGTTTTTACCATCCCACTTCAACTTGAAGTCACACTCTGTTCTCCACGACGGTCGAATAAATTCCGACATATCGCAACAGTCGAGTGGATCTGTAGATTCCTTTTTTGAAAAGAAATAAATAAATTAAAAATTTGTTAAAATAAAAATTAAAATACAATTCTATATTAAGAAATAAGTAGATCAAATGCAAATCTAAGCAATGAAACATTATTTACCTAATACCTTGCAACGCTTGACTTGAGCTACTCTAATTGGGATGTGTGTCGTTTTTTGTTTGGATGGCGTAAGGTGACTAAACCAATTTATTGAGTAACATGATTTTATTACACTTTTCAATGTAACTACAATTTAAGATCGTATGCTTATAACAAAATTGACACCTACCATTTCTTGGTTAGCATCTTTCAAATCACTGATAGTAGAGCCTTCACTGCTAATAGCTACGGTAGGAGCGATTGATGGCGTCTGGGAAATAAAAAACAAATAGCATGTATTCAATACAATTTCTAAATAAAGATACTTGTAAGGAGATACCATTGACTCTTGAAATCTCCCTAAAATCCTAAACAGTTGGGTAATAACTAGACTGAATATAATATTTTTATTGATTTTATGGATAAAACTCTTGACAGAGAAACCTGAAACCGTAAAAACAAATTGTAGGATAATGTCAGTAACTTCTTTATTAAAGCAAGATTAATATTGAACTATCGAGACATCTTAGAATATGTTTCTTGATCGAATAAAGGCCAAAGAAAGCAAGCAAAAAGTAATCGGGACAGGTAAATCCTGTATCAATTTAATTATTGAGCAAATATTATTTCTGCCCTCTGAAATCTGTTACCGACAAAATGAAGTATACCGACGAGCAAATCATAAACCATCAAAGGACTTACTGTACCACCGACGTCTTTCAAGCTGACAATCTTCAGGGCATTTTTACTCGATGTTGTTTCACTGACAGTCATAGGGACTGCTGTTGTGTGCTGCAAAAACATGTTATAGTAATTATAACATGGGCCTGCTTAAATGAAGTTTCAAAATCCGCTATGCGGAACAATAAAGTTGTATATGGTCCGATGTAGCGAACTAATGAAGAGTGATTGAATTTCTATATTATTTTACTTACGTTTAAGTTTGCCGCAAAGAGTATAGGATCGTAACGTGGTGCATCCACGTCATGGTGAATAAGATCTGTGAACCCGCAATCGGAGAATAGCTTCTCCCGAATTACTGAAGGTAAGTTGCAACACTTCGCACTGTAGTACTGGAAACGAAATTACATAGAATTTGACCCGACACAAAGTTGTAACAGTTCTGTCAATAATGAAAATTAAAAATTAAAAAAAAAACAATAGCCTATCTTAATAACTTTTCATTACATATATGCATAGAATGATGAAGATTCCTAGGAATGGTGAGTCGTTTCGCAACGATTAGTTCAAAGCCAAATTTAGAAGGGGACAATAAGAACTGCAGCGCTTTTAAAGAGCGTTTAAAATAGGAGCATTTTGATTTTATGTAATTAGGGGAAAATAAAAATTATACTGACAAGGGGAAAACTAATACATATATTCATCATATGTTCAATATGTAAATTCTAATATTTATTTATTTATTAAGGTTACCAACAGAGTCAATATCAATACATCATTACTAAAATAAAGTGTACAGTTTAACGTTATAGCTAGATATGACCCTACTTACAGGCAACAACAGCATGCATATGAAATATTATGAGTCTATAATGTTATTTAAACAATCAAGAAGTTAACAAAACAGTATAAAGTAAAATAGTTGTAAATGTACCTATAAAGCATTGAGAAAATTATATAATATTAAATCGTTAAAAATTATTATATATATATATCGTAATCAGTTACACTTTTTAATCACTAAGAGCATACAATACAGGAGGATACAAATACATATACTTACATTTTTCAGAAACCAGGCCGGGCGACGTTCTATGGATAAGTTCTGTTCAAAATTTTCATATATCCTATAAACAAACACTGTTATGTTATCTTCGTTAACTTTATTTAATAATGTAGCCATACCATATATAGACATAAGAGTTTGCAAAGTCAATCCCGGTAGTTAAATCTTAAATATTGTTTATGGGACAAATCCTATGCAGTTTTATAGTACAGGGTACGCTCGGGATTATTTCCTAGGTAAAAATCTTCACCTTTTTGTACAATATACGGAAATATGTTCAAGATCAAAAACTATTATATTCAATTTAGGCCCTAAGAAAGCACTTATGAACGTCTTGTAGTCCGGTGAAGCTGTAAAGACCTTGCCAGATCCATAGCGTAGTCAGTTCGAGAAAAAAAAAAAAAAAAACTTATGAACGTCAAAACTACCACCGGTTCGCGAGTAGTCTGGTGAAGCTGTTAAGACCTTGCTGGGTCAATAGCGTAGTCATTTCGAAAAAAAAAAACCACCAGTTCGCACAAACAACTCAGCCATCGAGAAGAACTGGCAAGAAACTCGACTTTTTACAATACATTATACGTTACAATGCACAGAGAGGAGTCAATTCCAACCATCATGATGGTTCACATATTGATTTACTCTATAATAATCTTTCGACACCAAAACTCGCTTAAACTTTTAACTCGCTTAGACTTTGCTGTAAAAACTAACACGATTACCGGTTTTCTGACTATGCAACATGAGACAACCAGTTTATGACAGTTTCTAGTATTTGTAACATGCCGGTCTTTTACAAAATTCAGCATTTCAATGCAGACACACATTAAATTAACAAGAATGTATTGGGAGGGTAAAATTGAGATTAGTATTGTGATGAAATATGGCCAAAACAATAAAGGTTATGATGAACATAATCAACAAGTATAATTTAAATAAACAAGAGTTTGTCTTCCATCATGATTAACTAACCTTTGTGTAAACATATACTTGGTTCCCGCTAGCGACTGAACTGGAGAACATGCGTCTTCTTTTCTCAAACTTTCTTCTGGACAATTCTATAAGAAAACGTCCATCAGTTAATTTGGTTTTTCGCATTTTTCACATCCTACTTACTGGCTATATAGTAAACAGCGTGGATTTTACAGTGTAACAAAAACAACAAACCGATTTCTCTAAGAATAAATAAGCATAATTATTATATGTACATAAGAATGGTATCTTAATAATAGATACTAAAAGTTTTCCTGATTAGTTCACCAAAACAACCATAACAGGTCGTGTAGTTTACGAAGAACTACCATATATACAAACATACTGCAGGATATAGAATTACCTTTTATTAAGGCAATTAAGAAAGTCAATATCAGGTCTTAATGTGATGTAATATAATGTTGCGCGTACACTTGTGCACCTTAATATATCCTGTGCATCTGACCGCTTCTGCTACTGGACTGCGAGTTTTAGGGGTCAAAGTGGTCGCCATGGCCGAAACCATTCGGACTAATCATCATTGTTATGATTTTGTTTATAAATTCATTAACAATACTACTGGAATATGTCACCCAATTATTATATTAAATAATCAAAAACATCCTTTACAGTGCCAGGAGTCATCAAACAAAATTGTTCAGTGACGTAACATGATGAACTTAAAATCAGGGATTCTTAAGTATATAACAAAGTAAACTAGGTGTAAGATTCAACAAACTGAAATTATTTTCTTTTATTGCAATCCATAACTTAGGAACAGAAAAGTAAATAAATATTAAAATCTGCCACAGATGGACGACTTTTTTATAATATAAAAGCACTAATGTTGCAGCTTAGATTTCAGTTCTGCAGAAATAATCTACCTGTTAAACCCCTCCACACTTTAGATAAAATACATCATAGTAAGGCTGTATCTGCTTTAAGAAAGCTGGTTTCTAGGAAGCTGATTTAATATGAAAAATATACCTAAATTTGAAGATATAATATACCTGTATCAGCTGATCGACGACGCAGTGCCACAGAGCTTGTCCGGGGCATGTGTTAGTGTATCTCCTGAGTCTATCATCGTAGCAGGCCGTCACTACAGGTTCAATAGTATCTCGCCATGCTCCTTTCGGTAGATTCGCAGTGAGCACCAATACTAAATGTCGCTTCGAAGGCAACTGATCCAGGAAACCCAACTTTGTATTTACGCATGCCCATTCTCGACACTAGAAAATGTACGAACGTATATAGTAAAAGCATCTACGGCAACATTAAAGTACTTATAAGATTTTTTATCGGAACAGTTTCTCTTGTCGGAAATAAATTAACGATGTAAGACGTGTTGCGTTTGCTTTTACCATATTAAAATACAGTCCACTATAAAAGAAGTCAACAGAAGAAATATTATCACAGGGAAACTATATTTGCGGGGTGGTAGGGTTTTACAGCCCGACTGGGTCGCAGCCACCATGTATATGGCGAAAAAGCCCGTAATAGTGATTCGCTTCTACGGGTCGCGTTTCGGAATCAGCCTGTGCATATCCAGCTTATTACAGGCCGGCATGATAGTGGCGACCGGCGAAGGACAGTGTGTCAATTGGTGGTCGCTATTATTTTTGGATTGTACTGTACTTACCATCAGGCATAGTGCAGGCATATTCAAGCTTATATATTTTCAAGCTTATTTTAACAAAAACTGTGTGGATTACTAATAATTCTCGGCCGTGCTTTAAAGAAAAATATTTAAATCTTACCACAAGTCCTAGATATTATTTCAACGCTATTTAAAATCAAAATTACTTTATTAAATTTAGGTCCTAAGAAGGCGATTATGAGCGTCTAAACTACCACCGGTTAGGACAAACAACCCAGACATCGATAAGAACCGGCAAGAAACTCGATCTGGTTTATCATTTTAACATAATTGTATACAAAATACATTACACGTTACAATCCTTGTAGGTGGTAGAGCCGCGCTGAAGCTATAACCGACTTCAACATACATGCAACATGAATGGGTCCGCTCGGCCGGGGTAAGGGGACCTCTCACAAAAAACCGACGTAGAGTAACAACAGTGCTTCCATTGTTGCGTTTCGTTCGGTCAGTGAGAACGCCGGAGGCCCTCCTACCCCTCTCCCTTTCTTTCTTGATAAAACTATCGAAAGCTGTAGACGAAATTATTGTTACCAAATAAGTACATCTTGTATTTTCATTTGAAAAGATAAGCCTCCATTTGGTTATAATTAATACTAGCAGCCGTTCACATCTTCATCTGAGTCTATATAAAGTTATAAAGGATTATATTTGAACGAATCCTTAATTATTTTTTCTACAATAGCCTAAGTTACTCTTTATATCATCTACTATCCAACAGTGAAAGTTCGATCAAAATCAATCCAACCGTTCCAAATATTAGCCGAATTAAACAGATAGATGGACAAAAATGTAGCAAAGAGCCAATATTTTGACATTGCAAACATACACTTCAATATTATCTATTTGTGTAGATACTAGATTTTTAATTCTTTTCTGATAAGAAAAAAAAAACTCAACTTTCATGCTTTTTTTCTAAACTTGTTTTCACAAAAAGATCATTTAGAGTTGGCAAAAGAAACGGAGAGAGGGCTGATCGCAATTAGATACGATTCTGTACTCACTCCTTTGACGTGTTGCATGAGCGTAATATTAAGTCACCAAAATTTGTTAGTCCTGATATAGCTATATACAAGTCAGAGTGAAAGTCGTAGTTATTTCAAAAAAATTTAGATGCAGGTAAGAGAGTCGTTGTAATCAAAGTCCGTTGAATATTACTTTCATGTTACCTTCAATGAATATTTCGTTCATCACAGTTTAATACTTACCAATCGTGAATTACTCAAGTATGATTTTCCAAAGCCGGGTTGTGCGACCGCCTGGAAATGCAATTCGCGTAATGACAATTCATATCTATAATGACAAGTTTAAAATATCACGCTTTTATGTGTTTTATAATAATAATTGGATGATAATATAAGCAAAGAGGCGCCACTTCAATTCATAATCAATGTGTTTAAGAACTTTGACCTATATTTTTAAGTGTACATAATTAAAATTTACTGGAGATCCTGAAGTATCTTGATAAAACTTTTATTGTATTTTTTTTATCATTATTCTTATTAATTATTATTACTTTAGCACATCTCAATTAGACGTAACTGTTACACCGCAATAAGTATATTAATAACCTAGTATTGGCGGTTTTGGCGGGATTTTAGTCTGTCATGTAGTGGATTTTATATTTTATTCGTAATCTTGTGTTATTTGACTCTATATTGTGTAAGCTCGGTGGTGTTTTACGTAATATAGTTAGTTTGTTGTGCATAAGTGAAGTGAATGGAAAATAATACCACGGAGCATGAAATTCTGAGATGCCACAAAAACTCCCTGTAATGTTCTAGCAAGGGATCCACCATCATGTTAGAATATTGAATCACACAATGCTTAATATTGAGATGATCGCACGATGCTTGTGATATTATTGAGTACGTGACAATGGCAGTAATAATCGGAAAGATTGATTTGCAAAAATAAAGTTAAAAAAAAAACTTGTAAGTTCAGGTTACATACTTTTTTTTCCATAGCTATCAAAATTATACAATTGATTGTTTGGTTTATACAAATAATTACTAGGATATCTTTGTTACAATTAAATAATAAAGGGAAACAGTACAGTTAACGAACAAGAAATAGTTCGCTGTCTCTTTGTATCACGTTACATTATTTATTTATAATAACAAACTGGATTATATTTTGTAAACAGCTACAAAGTAGAATAAATACTAAATGAAATAACCACTTTGAAATGTAAATGCAACATATTGATGTATTTTTTTGGTATCACAACTCGGGCAAGAGATGCATTTTTTTATAAAACGTAGTACTTACGTAGTTATTCTTTTTCCCTTAGTACTTTTATTGTATAGTTAGGCAAGTCAATTTGACAAAATATTTAACGTTTTAATTTGATTGAGTATTCATATTCTGTTAACTTATTCAAATTTTATAAATGATCTGTAGCGTAATATTAGGATAATAGAGAAGCCAATATACCCGGGTTTCACAGCTCGGCGGAAAATCTAGCATGAAATTGCCGCGAAAAAAGAACTTGTAAGTACATGACTATCGAAACACCCCAACCGCTGTATTTGTCAGTAGTTTACGTCGTCTATTTCAAAATTGTTGTCTTGTATTATTTGTTTTATTATAACCAATACAAAAATATATCCCATAAATTTAAAAAGTCATTGACCTCATACTTATGATAGCCGATAAGTAACATAAATAAAAATTAAAATAAAAGAAACTGTGAAATTAAACTTACCAAATGTAAGATAAAAAATAAGCACAATATATTCATCCTTGTTATCGGACCATTCAAGAATAACTGAACACAATATATTGATAAGAGGGTTCGCCCTCGCTCATCTGGGGTCGGGTCGTCTTGATAAACTTTTTATTTTGCGTTGTCTCGTAATAAACGACATCATTTTAATGGTAAATACCATCGAATACTCTGGACAAGTTTCAAATCTGTCCAATTGTTATACTATGAAGTATGAAATAGGAAGGAAATTTGTGATGAACCGATGATGGCTCAACAGTTAGTGGCAGGGGTTAATTGTGCCGATGCGCCTTCCACGATCGTCGGGGAGGGCAACTCTCGCTCTCCCCTGAGGGGTCTACCATTCTGACCCTTCGAGCGCGAAAAGGCCTCTGATGAGGGGCCGTCATCTGCCGGGGAGAAGACGCATTGCCAGTCGGTAGCTCCTGATCCCCGGCCTATAAGTGAGTGAAGGCACCATGGGGTTTTAGTTTGTGCAAGTCGGACATAACCCACTCTCAGCTGCCCGGCTAGGACGAGTGAAATACTCCCATGTACTCATGTACCCATGTAAAAAAAATATTTTGAGGAAGATAAACTACAGTGCCCCCGGATCTAGGGAGTGAGACGGAGCATTCAACCCTAGGCGGCAAATTCAGGGGGGCATCAAAATGATTAAAAATAAAAAAACTTGTCCACAAAGTGCCTAGCATACGGTAGTCTGGTTGGCTCAATTGACAAAATAGGCACCAAACGGTTCAATTCCACAAGTGAAACGTATCAAATTGGGATCAGCCCTCTCTCTGTTTCTTTTGCCAATTCCAAATGATCGTTTTGCGAAAACAAGAAAAAAAAGAAGAAAATCTCACAAGTGAATTTGTGAATCAGTGCACTATCCAGTAGTTAGCAAACTCATCATCCAAAAGAGCTATATAAACGATACGAAATTGAAAGTTTAAGTTGAAATTGTTTATTTGGTTGCATACAAGGTCAAGGAAAGGGCATACTATTAGATCTTTAAACTTGAAAATAAAAAATCTTTACGCACTTTATGTATGAATTGTAAAAATATATTCATTATATTAAAAAGAAAATTTATAACTCGCATAATTACCTACCTCTAAAGTAATAGTATTACCCAAGTGTTTATACTAATGACCAATATCCGTACTAATGACTGCGTAGTATTTATTTTCGTTATAAGGAGTGTACAATTCCCAACCCAGATGTCGGTACACTTATACGGGATTGAAATAAAAGTGATTTAATTTTTTTTTCTCGAACTGACTACGCTATTGGCCTCTATTTTTTGGCTTTTACAGCTTCACCGGACTACTAAGGGGAGCGCTTAAGGCAGTCAGCCGATTTTATATTGGCAACCAGCTCAAGGGTGCACGGCACACCTCGGCTTGACTGTTGCCCGTTGCATGCAAAATCGCGACCTGTCGTAGATAACCTAGCTAACTATGCATATATGTTTGAGTTGTTGAAGCGTATATGTGTACCAAGCATATACGCCTCAAAAACTCCTCCATATATTTTTACTATCGAAAAATTGAAAGTTTTTCAGTTCGATAAGGGAAAAAAGTAAGCCCTTCCACCAAAATGTGTAGCGTGTAAGCGTGCACGTGTGTGGGGGTGATCGTGTAGCGTTGTTGCAGTGATGTATTGGTGTGTCACCGTATCGCGCAAGCAACGCACTCAAGGGCTCCCTACCGAGGGATCGAACCTAGGCCTGAGCCGCTGCCGTGGGAGGCCTAATCGGGTGTGCGGGAGCGAAGTTAACCCCCAGACCGCGGCGGCGCGATCTGTGGTTACGCGGGCGTGTGCGTGAGCACGCTGTTTCGAGGGACAGGCTGGTACTGATCGTTCGCTGACGTGATATCATCAGGAGTGTCGGTAAAAATATGTCGCAGACGCCTTCTATATCGCCCAGCGTTGGGTACGGGTTCGTGATTTGCGGCGGATACCACTAACGGACTGGGATGATTCGCGGCTCGCTCGAAATAACTACTCGTAAGTGATTTTATATACGCCCAGATAGACGGCATCTCCAAGTCCCTGTGGAGATCCGCCTTCCGGACGTACCAAGGAGCACCGGTGATTTTACGCAGAACCCGGGTCTGCAAAACCTGAAGTTTATCGAAATTATTCGCGTGAGCGAAGACCGGACAACTATATGTCATTATCGGACGGATGCACATCTTATACACACATCAGAAAAGTCTAAGCAACATGTGTGATATTACAAATTTTACCATTTATATTAATTAATTGTGTTGATGTAAGTCCTCAAACTGTGCGAAATCGACTGCATGAGTACGGCCTACGAGCTCGACGCCCAATCAGGTGCCCACCGATACGTCACGGGAATCGCGCTCGTCGATATGAATGGTGTAGAGAACGCATAACATGGACCCAGGAATAATGGGATAAAATTATGTTTTCCGATGAGTCGCGATTCGGGTTTAAGCCTGATACAAGAAGGGTGCGTGTGTATCGTCGGCCCAGAAATACTGAAAGGCTCAGGTGCGTTCAGGAAGTTCGCCCATACATCGGCTCAACATTTATGTTATGGGCGGGTATTATGAAGAACAGGCGAACTCAGCTCGTTTTTGTAAATGGAAACATGAATGCTAAAAATTACATTGAGGATATTCTCAGACCTTATGTCTACCCATTTGCACAAACCTTTGACTCCGATTTTAGGTTAATGCGTGACAATGCGCGTTCACATACGGCTCGGCAAACCAGTGAATACTTTGCAACGGAGAACATCCGGGTATTGCCCTGGCCTGCACAATCGCCAGATCTCAACCCCATCGAGCACGCATGGGACATGCTCCAGAGACGTGTTTTGAAGGACTTGGACGGAGCGGCAACAACCCAACAGCTGAAGGATTTGCTACAATTCCATTGGGAGCGAATACCGCAAGATGACATAAACAGTCTCATTAATTCAATGAATAATCGTTGCCGACAAGTTCTGAATAGCAGAGGAGACCATACTTTGTATTAAATTGTTCTATTCTTTCATAATAAATACATTTTCTTTAGAAATTTCATTTTGTAAAAAAAAAGTTTAGTTTCTTATGTATCTTAGCTTCTACAGTATATTCTAATATTGTTCATTTCTGTTATTAAAAGAACTTATGTTATTAAAAGACAACAGCTGTTATTTTTACATCATAGAACCCTAAAGATATTAATTTAAAAATAAAATACGTTGTAGAGTAGTCCTACACTTAACGTGTTCGTAATAAATGTGGCACGTCGTGAGAGCGATAAAAATGTACGTGCATCCCAAAGAAGGCTCAGAGGACACTGGCTACTGGACTGGCCACAAGTAACACTGGCGATGCGCGAGCGCCGACGCGGCTCGTCGGTCGGCCGAGGATCCCGTTATTTCCCCGCGCGTCCCCGTGGTCTTCTCTGCCGCTGTCGCTGTGCGAGGTGCAACTATTAAATTTAATGATTACGCGCTGCCACGTTATAATGTGAAGAACCATCCTAAAATTTAAATTAGTACATGTTGATTAGACTTTTTTGATAAGTGTATATTACGAGCTTACGTCTGAGGGACAGTTTGCTCTTCTGACAAAGTAAACAATGGAGGCGACCCAAGACCATAGCGGCTTTGTCTCGCACTCTCTTAATATGGGAATCGAATGTTACATGACTGTCTAATGTGACGCCGAGATACTTGACCTCGGTGGTCCAAGGTATCTCGGTTTTGTACAGCCTTATGGGCTTTAATTTGTTATCGCGTATCCTAGGGTCGAAGAATATCGCGGCACTCTTTTCTGGGTTAATTGCTACGCTATCGAAGAAATCAATCACCGAGTGTGCTAACGGCTTTGTCGATGCGATGCCTGAGATCAGAGATGACCCGACCGCCAGCCGGAACCGTAGATGACTGTATCATCAGCATAACAACCTACCTCGACTCCCGGGAACTTAGGTAGTTCACTGATAAACAGATTGAAGAGGGTGGGCGCCAGTATTGAGCCTTGTGGCACACCTGAGCGTATTGGTCTCCGCTAAGAGTAATATTATTCTGTGGTATCGGACGGAAAGTGTAATAATAAGATTTAATTACAGTCATACTATTTCTCGGTTACAAAACGATAGCATGTTTATATTTTAAGCAGCGCCATCTCTTGAGTACAAATTACTTTAAACATATGCATTAAAAAGGAGTTTTACTTATTCCTGTTGAGTAAGTGGTATGTTTAACTTGTTTATTTTGTGTATAATTTTTTCAATATTTTTTTATTACCAAAAACCACAAAGAAATCTTTTTCCATAGTCTAAAAAAAATATAAATAAAAATACAGTATCACATAATCTAACATAATTTATTGGAGATTGTAAAAAAAATCTTACACAAATCAGCTACTTACATAATATAAGCTAAGTGCTAACTAAGTGCGAGCGTGTAGCAACACAGCCTGTGTCATATACATATATTAATTATTACATATATTCAGTTAACAATTTTTAACAATTCCCTATCCAAATGCTGACAAACGAAACACCGCTGATTATTTAAAATATTGATTGGTTTAAAAAAAAATTACATTGTTGTATGAAAAAAAAAACATTTCCCTTAAAAGAAAATTTGTAGTGTTTTTTACATTCTTGAAAAATAGTTTTTCATAATCACCTAAAATATTTAATAAAGTTCATTTAACTACGAAAATAATTAATAATTATAGAGATGACAATACGGTAATCTACTTATCGACAATATATTTATCGATTACAAAAATCAAAATAAAAAGAAAAATTTAAATTGAATATGAAATGTTATTTCATACAAAATAATAACATATAATTATAATTAATAATAGAAAAACAGGAAACAATAGCAATTTCGAATTCATAAGACATTGTTACAAATATTATCGTTGGAAACTGTATTTAAATTTATCGATAAATATAGTTTAAATTTAATATATAAAAATAATGTGTTATCCGAATACGTATAATCTCGTCAGCATTTGGATCAATCTTTTAGATAACATTTTATACGTCGACATTAAACAACAGATTATAATCTATCTAAGTCGATAATTTCGTCTTGAGAATATCGATTTTTATTTTAATATTTATATGTTACGATGTACACAAAATTGACAAAAATGAACGTTAATAAAAAGCAGCCACTCAAAAAAAAATGTCAGGTTGTAAGCGCAAATTCATTTATAAAACGATATTTGTTTTTAATGAAAAAACATCTATGCTTTTTTATTAATACAAAGGCTCTATCTGTTTCGGCTTTTTTGAGCCTACTCTAATTTTGTTTCCATAAACTATCTGTGCTTAAATAAATTAGTAATATGTTATTTTTAATTAATTATTAATGTAAATACAGATGGACAGGTATAACTATCAAGCTGAATTATCACATTTATTATATGAATTGTCAAGAGACTGGATATGCGTCCTTTGAGCGTACTATTTTTCGAAAATGCTGGCTTTGTTGTATGAGGTGTTTATTTATAAACAATTTTACTTGTACATACTAAATGGTCATAAAATATGAACTAAACTAAAAACCACAACAAGACGATCCGCGAAAAACCTATTTTCATGTAAATTTATGTTGCCAACATTAAAATTCATAAATTGTCATAAATTATTATAATAGTATTCATTTTAATAGATTCCTTGGTCTCGCTATAGAGTTTGCGTTCAATTTGAAATAACTACATCACCACAGATGCGTTACAAAACATACAAAAGAAATACCCGCACATTCTATTGAAAACTGTTGAGG
Organism: Antheraea mylitta; assembly: GCA_014332785.1. Lineage (NCBI taxonomy): Eukaryota > Metazoa > Arthropoda > Insecta > Lepidoptera > Saturniidae > Antheraea > Antheraea mylitta. The sequence continues at coordinate 5,171,981 of JACEII010000020.1, forward strand.
AATCTCCATCAGTATGTTCATTGTTACAATTGAATCTGAAAGATTAAGAAAATAATTAAGATTTAAAACTTAGGTCGCGTCACAGATAATTAAAAGAGGAATCTCGTTTCTCTATTTGTTCAAATATATATTATACATTTTTGCATATTAACAAATATCGTTTATCTTATGAATTACATACATAAATACAATAGCTCATCAATAGCCAATCGACAAAAAAAAAGAAAATCGGTTGAAAAATAAAAGAGGAAAATATACTTTAGTTTTTTGAATCTGCTTTTAATAAACAGACTATCTATCCTGGCCTTGAAGAAGCTATTACTGGCTTCAGCATGAATGGGTCAGCTCGTCTACATTACTACTACCCCGACCCATAGAAACACTTATGTGAAGTAACAGCGCTTGCATTGTTGCGTTTCGTTCGATCAGTGAGAGCGCTAGAGATCCGTCTCTCCTCACTTTCCCCCTCCCACCACACAGGATGGCAACGCACTTGCGACTCCCTTGGTGTTGCTAATGTCTATGGACGGCGACGAGCACTTAACCTCAGGTGAACCACTTGTTTGTTTGCCGCTCATGATATATAAAAAAAAAATTAAAACGTGGCGTATCTATGAGATGTCTGTAACAGTCAGTCCTATAGTTTTTTTTTTTATGCTATTGGCGGCAAACGAACATGTGGGTCACCTGATGATAAGTGATCACCGCCGTCCATGGACACCTGTAAAACTACAAGAATCACAAATGCCGTTGCCGGCCTTTAAGAAAGGAGTAGGCTCGTTTCTTGAAAAATGGCAGATTGTATTGGTCCGGAAACGTTGCCGCTGGGAGTTCATTCCAGAGAAGTTTTGTCAACAAAATAATATACAGCGCCATCTGTTCAACACTAATGAAACTTATAATTAATAACAATAATCAACATTGACATTGATATAATTTCTAATTAAAAAATATTGAGGCCATTAATCGAAATATAAATTATCCTATATCTCAAGTTGAACCAAATTATACATAAATACCATCTTTCATGAAAATCTGTTGAGTGTTTTCAGAGTTCATCGTGGACAAACATCGTGACAATGAATTATTATATATTTAAATGAATAATTAAACTAAACATAGTGAGAGTAATAGCATTATAGATAAATATATTAAAAATGCACACCTAATTTCCCTAGGCGTCTGCAGCGATCACAGGAATGCGCCAAAGCCGAAAGCACGTTTAATACTATCAAAGTAATAACGTTGCCAGTTGTCCCTGGTCTGCTCCACCTCCGTAGATGGAACCAGCTCTTGTCTCAGTACCACCAGGGTGTGGTCCTCCTGGAAATTATAATATTAATGGGATAATGACCCCGTGTCGCTCAACATAAAATCGAATCGTAGCAATTAACCCAGAGATTTCGATAAAGAAAAAATACAGGTAGGTAGGACTTCTTCTAAGCCCATTTAACTGGCTACCACATATTATTTTTAGCCAATAACCAACTAAGGGTTGGTTATGTCCAATACCCATGGACCACAACACTATGGTGTTCTTTGCACACTTTTCTGGCCGTGGAAGGGGTACTAGCTATGCATTAAATTCTCTCAAAGTTATCATCATCAGGTTGAAAATCTGTCGCCAAGCACCAGTTGGTGTGTTCCGGCAGCTGTACTTAAGAGTCAATCTCTCTAGGTTTAGCCAAATCGGACTACACCGTCATTTAACTTTAGATAAGAATGTGGTCAAATTCAAAAACCTACAAAGTGTGAAAAGATCCAAAAGGTAGTAACAAACGCTTGCGAAGTTACAGTTGTTATGGATAAAGCCACTCCAAATCGTCATTTAACATGAGATTATAGTGAGACACTGAAATTTATACAGTACTAACACCTGCACACGACTTCATCCGCATAGTAATAGATAGTTTGTGCTAACGCTAACATGCAGCGGAAGCTCTCAAGATGAAAAAAGTCCCGATTATGAAACATTTATCAGTGGTGTTCTGCTCTTATTGGTCTTATTGATGGTATATAGCTTATAATCGTTCTCGAGGAATGAGCTATATAACACAGAAAGAATTTTTCAAATCAGATCAGTAGTTCCTGAGGTTACCCCTTACAATGTCACAAATTTTACCTCTTCATAATATTTAGTATAGATTAAATAAATTTTTAAAGGTAACATTGTCCTCCGCCTTACAAGATTTAATTTGATTCATCCCGGCTGTACATGGGTACAATGTACTAATGTGATACATGATTTATAACCAAATTTTGTTGCTTTTATATCCACAGTTCATCAAAGGCATAGAATATAGATATGAATCTTCACAGATACAACTTTTTTTGTTCATAGTCTGGTGAAGCTGTAAAGGCCTTGCAAGGCCAATAGCCTAGTCAGTTCGAAAAAAAAAAAAAAAAAACATTTTTTTTTTGTTGAATGTATTTTAAATCTATCTATCTATCTATGTCATCCTTTCAGATATTCCATAAAGTAATATGTTATGAAGGTTAATTTTGATGTACATTTGATTATCAAAGTCACTGCCTTATTTGTTTGTAAAGTTCTGGAAATATTTATCAGTCTACCTCATATACTCACCTTTTCTTCAATGTTAAAGGTAACTTCAGAGTAGTGTTGTTCCGGCCACTGCTTGTATCGCCAGTATTGTACAATCTTCTTACCCGGTACAAGTTCTTTGAATTCTCCTGTCACATTGCCACCAAAGAAGGCAAATTTTCCTCCTTTCTCGGCATCCAATTTAACATGACCCTTGAAGAATAAATAAATTTTAAGAACACTGTTTACATTTTAAGAACTGTTTGGATGTTGGAATTGACCTATGATACATGGTTTAATATTAGGTGACCTCCATTAGTTAAGATGACCAGCCATCCTATATACCATAATGTCAGTTGTAATCCCATTTTGTTATTAATAAAAGAGTCCCATAAAACATTAGATGCCTCCTGTATGTTTATTTCAATGCTACAACAACAATATAATCTCATGGAAAGGTGAAATTCTATGACAGTCAGGTGAAGCTGTTAAGTAGTAGGGTGAAGGTGTTAAGTAGTAGGGTGAAGCTGTTAAGTAGTAGGGTGAAGCTGTTA
>JACEII010000020.1:5185157-5248381 GCA_014332785.1 Antheraea mylitta
CGCCGTGGTCTGGGGGTTAATTTCGCTCCCGCACACCTGATTAGGCCTCCCACGGCAGCGACTCAAGCCTAGGTTCGATCCCTCGGTAGGGAGCCCTTGAGTGCGTTGCTTGCGCGATACGGTGACACATAAATATACATCACCGCTACAACACTACACAATCACCCCCACACACGTGCACGCCTACACGCTTATCTATGAAAGTGAAAGGGTTTACTTTTTTTTTTCCCTTATCGAACTGAAAAACTCTCAATTTTCCGATAATAAATATATGGAGGAGTTGTTGAGGCGTGTATGCGTTTCAACAACTCATACATATATGAATAGTTAGCTAGGTTAGCTAAGATAGGTCGCGATTTTGCATGCAACAGGCAACAGCCAAGCCGAGGTGTGCCGTGCATCCTTGAGCTGGTTGCCAAAATATAATCGACTGAGTGCCTTAAGCGCTCGCCTTAGTAGTCCGGTGAAGCTATTAGACCTTGCAGGGTCAATAGCGTAGTCATTTAAAAAAAAAAAAGGAACAAATTATTTTTTGAAGTTATAGAGGTTTTTACGTTATCGAGGTTCTAGTTCATTAGTTACTATTATGACCATTAGAGATTCCTTTCTGACGATAAATATTTTTTTAACTCTATTTTTGGCAATCAATCTTTCAGATTATTACTGCCATGACAAACTAAAATCCCGCCAAAACTCCTGACTCCTGTAAATATTTACACAGTAATATTACAAGTCGAAGGTAATATATAATACAACGATAATATTTGATTGATCAAAATAGTCAGTGTTTAATTTCGATAGTTTTGATATCACATGGTTATATAATTAATTTTAACCATATTAATCATGCTAAGCTAAGAGCTATTTTGCACTGAAATTTTTTAAATCGTTGTATTAACTTACAACATATTTAAATAAAAATTATTCTTATTTTTAAATTCATGAATATTTTCCAGCTAGTGTAAACACGACAACCGTTGTCTTATTTGTGACGTCATTAAATGATTTATGGGAAAAATAAGGGACGAGACGTTCTTATAAGATTGATATGCTCATTTAATATTATTGTCCTTAAATTTAATTTCCATGATGTGCCATTTAACATTTTACATTCTGCATAAAACAAAACACTACAAATTTGAGAGATATTATTTGGGGTTATTCGCATAATTTAACTCATTTTAACAATCCCAATAGTTGGATTTATTCGAACAGTTCGAATTAATTGAATATCCTAAAGGAAATTCGTACACACCTCGATATTATCTATCGAGACTAGTAGTACTCAACCTTTTTAAACGGGTCATGGTCTCACATTTCACTCATGGTGTCGCGGGCCATAAACTACAAATATTTAATTAATACGCTATAAACTACAAGTGTTTAGTTAATACCTAAAAAACCTAATTTCAAATTAACAACGTATTAATGAAGGGGTTATTCAATAAAATAAAGTTGGTATAACCCTTATATCATAATGAACGCATTGCAGTCGAGTTATCTGGGATCTATTTAATTTACTCAGCGTGCTCATAGTTTTCCTGATGGGCACGAAATTTAAAATAATTAAAAATAAAATATAATCGGATGGGCCAACTACAAAGGCACGGTGGGCCGCAGGTTGAGCATAGCTGTCATATACTACAGATATACCATCTATTGTTTCATAGAGATACAAAATAATATACGATTATCTTAAGAATAATTCATGTCAAACCAAGAATATTATGAAAATGAATAGCAATAAAAATCTTACTCGTTGGACTACATCGGTGTAATAATTATGTTATCAGACATTTTTTTTAAATAAAAGGGTAACCGTGGGTATTTTCACTAATTTTAGAAATACGGGAAAATATATAGAAATAAATAAACTTTTTTTTTTTTTATTGTAGCACGGCAAAGTGACTGCACTATGCCTGTTGGTAAGCACAGTACAATCCAAAAATAATAGCGACCACCGATTGACACACTGTCCATCGCCGGTCGCCACTATCATGCCGGCATGTAATAAGCTGGATATGCACAGGCTGATCCCGAAACGCGACCCGTAGAAGCGAATCACTATTACGGGCTTTTTCGCCATATACATGGTGGTTGCGACCCAGTCGGGCTGTAAAACCCTACCACCCCGCTTGCGCCATTGCCTCGTTCGTTATTCAGCAGGGTGCACCACGTGCAGGTGAGGTTGGCTTGGGTGTCTCAAGTCTTATGATGTTATTCGACACCCCTTACACCTTGACTTACATTAATTCAAATACAAGATTACAATTTATATTACAGAAGAGGATATTTTTATAGATAATCAGGTTTTGGGTTTATATATATCACATTTTAATGTAAAACGTTCAGGTAAAAAATTCCGAATAATGAACTTATACAAAGTATATGTTTTATTGTATAAGACAGGTGTAAAACTCCCTAGTTTAGTTAAAACGATTCAGTTTAAAATATACGTAACAGTGCACATTGTTATTTAGAAAACAATGTTTGAGCTATAATGTCCATGTTACCTAAAGTTTTATGATTGAATATCTTATGAAAAAGACAAAAACGAACAATAGACAAGTCGTCAAAGGAAAAAATAAATTACACGGAGTTTCACAAAAAAAGTGATATGAATGCGGATCTTTAAACAAGACACAAGATAAGCAAGAAAATGTTAATTAAGCTCCCCATGGAATAATTTTAAAACGCGTAAATAAAATGAACAGCGATACGTAAATGTTAATCGAAGCTTATGTGGTAAAAAGTGGATATGTGAAATTATTGCGGCGTGACAGAAGTCAAAACTTATGAAAACATACATTATAAAACGTGATAACCAAAATTACTTATTGGAGCGATGTATTTCTTCTCAGTTAGTAGACATAGTTGATGATAATCGGAGCTGAGTATACATGATTGTGTGAGTCACTGACTTTAGTACCGGCGTGGCGCTTGATATTAATTGGATCCGAGTATACCCGAGTCAACATTATCAACCCCAGCGTAATGGTACACTTTCGTTCATTACTCAGGTTCATTGGCGTATCTACAGAAACAATCGGTGCGTACATAGATTTTACGAAAAAAAATCTTGGTATACAGTAACATTTTATTTTTTTCCTCTCTCCTGCATATGCACACCATACCGCACACCCCGCTCCAGACATTGCTTAACGCTCAGTGCTTATAAAAATTGTAGTCTCTTAAAATTTATTAGCTCAAGATAGATAGAGACATATTTTAAATAAGAACCAAGTGTTTATGAAGTAAAAATAAAAACAGGTAATCAAAATCTATCCAATATTTTTTGTATGTACGTAGGACACACTTCGATCAATTTATATGTATATTTATAAGATTTTAAAATATTATATTACACTTAATTTTAAAATATTACAAACTATAGTAATTTTAAAGATACTAAAGTTTAATTTGAGCAGCAAAAAGCCAACGTCACGCGGTGTTCCCAGGCGGTCACCCATCCAAGTACTGACCGCGCCCGACGTTGCTTAACTTCGGTGATCGGACGAGAACCGGTGTTTTCAACGTGGTATGGACGTTGGCAACAAAATGTTTCTATTTATGCGTCTGTGTCGCATGTGTGTGACGTCACAGAATATTAAAAAATTTAAATTTTATGTTTATACGGATAGAGTTGTAAGTATTTTTGAGTATTTCGATAATAATGCGTTCGTGTTTTGTGTCGTCAAGCCAAAATAAGGCTTACCCGTCCCTATTGATGTCCCACATCAATAAAACAAAGTCAAAATATTATTATATAGGAATTTAAAATTGTTGTCTCGATGTTATACGTATAATATAATATGTATGTATAGATAAATTACTGTCCTGCGCATCCATATTCATTCAGAGCGGTCAAAAAGTTTGAAAAGGATTTTACGTCACATATAGTCAATAACAATTATAATTATTATTAGTGATTACAAGTTATCGCAGCGCGAATGAACGAGCGAGATAACAAACCGGCTTTTCGAAATGATCACGTTGGCAGTCTAGCATCAAAGTCAAACCAGTTATTTGAGTCCGCGAGCGCAGGCGCGGCACACTTCCATCGCGCGCTTTTAATACAAATAGATTTCAAATAATAATAATAGTTTAATAAAATGTTCCCGATACGACGCGTTGTTGGCAGCAAGGTTCTGTGATCAGTGCATTTATGAAATTGATATTCGAAATAAAAGTTACGATTCGATATTTAAAATTATCCGCGGGTTTACAGATTCTGGAGCAATGGCGGGCCCAGATGGCAACACGATTGTTGGCTCAGGCGAAAAGTTATAGTTCGGAGGCGACTACTCCACGACCTTTGACTATGCTGACAGATGATGAACTAGCCATGAAAGAAACAAGTAAAAATTTCAACTTATATACTTAAACACATCACCATAACGAGTTGAAACATTGTGTATAATTTATGATACGATTGTTAACTTATATACGTGGATTATTGTCACTATTTACTTCTCGTTAAGTGCAGAATTGTACAATGTTAAACAGAAGTCACAAGATTAAGGTTACGTTTACTGTTTTAGATGATATTAATAAGGATAAGACGTCATCCAAATTCATGTATTTCTCGTGTTTGAAGTAAACACGTCACTTATGAATTATTAATTATCATTTATTACATTGAAATTAATAACATACCTTTGTTATTATTCTGGTTAGTAGTTTGGATTTAATTAATTGTTTTTATCGTATACTAGAAAATGGCCAATTATTTTATACATTAAATTCCGATGTACGTTTGTTTATAATACTTTTTCTAAACGGCTGTACCAATTTTGTTAAAATATTTTTTTTAATTCCTATAACCTATTCACGAGGCTGATATTCGGATTAACTGTTTTAATTTTTTTATTGGAATACTTACAGTAATATATAATACTAAATTGTCGGCCTCCCAGTATTTCTCAATATTATTAACTTGCTTTTGCATGCAGCTTCGCTCGCTTTGACGTATATTAATAGTACTTTGTTTCTGGTTGAAAAGTGTCTCATACACTTTTCTGTAACCCTGACAATATTTATGCGGTTTATTGATTATCTGCGATTTCGTCATTGTTTTAAGAGTGTATTTTATGTATAGAGGAAAAAACATAAATACTATACCGCTTGCCCCAATTCTCCACAGCAAGGAAAATTCATTGCTAAAGGCGTAGAGATATTTGTAAGACCTTAGTCTCGTAAATCTTGAATAACTTTATATTAAGCAATGATGATATAATTATAATTTTTGAACTGGAAAGGACCAAGCGTCTAAGAAAGAAAACTAAAAAAAAATTGACCAAACTCTATGCAGTAATTTTTCGTAAATGGTTGTAAACTGTTTATTTTTTGGATTTCATGAACTATTTACTTTTTTTTGTACTGAAGTGTAACTGTAAGCGAGTTGTTTGTTAAAATGTAAAATATACATTGCATAAGCTCGCCAGTGTACAAAAAAAAAATAGTGTGCAATAAAGTATTCATTCATTCATTCATTCATAAGTAACAACATATTGCGTTTTTTTTTTTGTTTTTTTTTTTTTTTTTTATTGTTGCACGGCAAAGTGACTGCATTATGCCTGATGGTAAGCAAAGTTCAATCCAAAAATAATAGCGACCACCGATTGACACAGTGTCCATCGCCGGTCGCCACTATCATGCCGGCCTATAAAAAGCTGGATATGCACAGGCTGATCCCGAAACGCGACCCGTAGAATCGAATCACTATTACGGCCTTTTTCGCCATATACATGGTGGTTGCGACCCAGTCGGGCTGTAAAACCCTACCACCCCGCTTTCCCATTGCCTCGTTCGTTATTCAGCAGGGTGCACCACGTGCAGGTGAGGTTGGCTTGGGTGTCTCAAGTCTTATGATGTTATTCGACACCCCTTACACCCCAACCCCTTTGTTTTGAAAGATTACTTTTGAACAGGGTTGCTAGTAAAACTGACTAATAGTATTCCATTTTATATTATTTGAACTCTATTATACATTATTAAACCAATACACAAACAAACAAATTTTCATATCGTTGTTTACAACTTGTTGAAACAAAATATCTATATAAAATCGTATATTTGCTGAAACAAAATCATGTTTATATATAAATTTATTCTGTATGTGTGTATGTCAATGAATACCTTCTAAACGGCTGGACCGATTTTGATGAAATTTTGTTTACATATTTCAGTGGATCCGAGAAAGGTTTAGATTGACAGTTGTACCCGGTAGGTGGCGCTGCGGCCGGATAATATGCTTTCTTTATTATCAGGGTGGGACAACGTCACGTATATAGTATCTATATAAATCGTAAATTACTCGCGAAATTTATATATATAAACAATACTAAATGTTAGTAGTTATTGACTTGAAGAGAGTGAAAAAGGGACGAGACGACCATATGTTTTTAATGGTCAAAAGTCTACGTACGCGGTAATTTTTGTAACAATATATTCTAAAAATATTTTAGGCTATGTATTAGTACGTGAAATCTTTTTTTTCATGTACTAGGAGGCAAACGAATAGCGAATCATCTGATATTAAGTGATCACTGCCGTCCATAGACACTAACACCAGGGGAGTCGCAAGTGCGTTGCCAGCCTGTGTTTGTGGGGGGAGGGGGGGAAGGATAAGTAGTGGAGAGGGTTGGTCCTTCGGCACTCTGACTAACCGATCAAAATGCAACAAGGCAAGCACTGTTACTCCACGTCGGTGTTCTGTGAGAGGGTGGTACTACCCCGGGCGAGCCGACCCATTCATGCTGAAACTAGTAATAGCCTCAGCGTGGCCCTATTACCAACATATCTTTATTTTACACTAATATTATTGGTTATTCGAATATTTTAAAATAAAACTATCATACGTCGTTGCAAGTTTACTTAATTTTTATTCACACATATGTTATTATGTTATACACAACAATAATTCTTACGACTACAAACCATTGTTTGTGTGTCCATTACGTAGAACACTTAATTTCATAATGACCTAGAACGTAGTAGAAGCGAAAAAATTAAACAAATGAACACATTTATGTAGTACTAGCTGTTGCCCGCGGCTTCGCACGTGTTTTTTTTTTAAATATATTAAATAAATTTAAAATTTTGATCACACATCTAGTGTAAGTTACAATAATACTCTTCCAAAAATATTTGTAAGTATCACACGCACATCATCTCTACTGTAACAGGTAACGTTGTACATTATATATGTGAATACGAATAGTGAATCGAATGGGATGGGATTTATCATCAGCCATATAACTGGAACTTTAAACTGCTATATATCACCCTCAGTGCTCACTTACACTATATAAGAAAGTAATGAAAATATTAAGCTAAACATTATCGAACAATGTGTTAAATCTTTTATTATATAGATATAATATGTCCATAGTGTCGATATAATTAAGTTATTATCATGCCTTGCTATAATTTAAATCACATATAAACATATGACTTTCAATTACAACAGCAATGCCCTTGGTGTTACAGTTGTTTATAGGCGACGGTAACCACTTACCATCAGGTGGGCCGTGAGTCTGTTTGCTACCTTTTGGCATAAAAAAAAAAATCTTGGAGTCCAGTACAGCGCACGGCACTCGTGCATGTTTACAGTGAACAACATATTTTTGATTAATTTCACACGGACGAATGCACGGATAACAGTTTATCACTACATAGTGTAAAACAAAGTCCTGTTTCACGTCTGTCTATATGTTCGCGATAAGATCAAAAACTACAGAACGCATCTTCATGTCGTTTTCACCAATATATAAAATGATTATTGGGCAAGGTATAGGTAGAGTTTGTCTTATTATCAGGGCGGGCAACGTCTGCTGAACCCGCTAGCTTAAAATAAAACAGCTAATTAGTTACTTATTTACCCGTAAAATTCCCGTTCAAATATTACTTGTAGTCCGGTGAAGCTGTTCAGACTTGGTTAAATCAATAGCGTAGTCATTTCTAAGAAAAAAAAACCGTTCAAATAGGTCCAGCCGTTTCGGAGATTACCCGGGACAAATAAAAAAACAGATATATCGACAGAATTAAAAAAAAATTGATATTTGTAGCATCACGGATATGTGTAATATAAAATAAACTCACTTTACTTTTATTATACGTAATATATCACAAATCAAAAAAAAATTGATATTTGTAGCATCACGGATATGTGTAATATAAAATAAACTCACTTTACTTTTATTATACGTAATATATCACAAATCAAAAATTGAGAAGAAAACTAACGTAGAATAAAGGTTTTGAGGAGTTTTTGGCGGGATTATAGTCTGTCATGTAGTGGATTTTATATTTTATTCATAATCTTGTCTTACTTATCTCATGTTGTGTTAAATTGGTAGCGTTTTATGTAATATGGTTCGTTTATTGTGCATAAGTGAAATGAAAGAAAAATAATACCACGGAGCATGAATTATGTGGTCTTGAAAATTAAGAAGATAAAAATTTACGAAATATTATATAGAGGATTTGGCTCTTATATCTTAACATTATCTTGGACATAAAAGAAAACTACCTATATTGACAACTTCAAAATTGGCAGTATGGATTAGTTCCTTTGACTATCATATTGGACGAATATTATTACTACTACACTTTTTGAATAGCAACACAAAAGAAACTTTAGAAATGTTTGCGATATAAACGTACCACGTATAATTTTCACTTTATTTTTGGCAATCAATCTTTCAGATTATTACTGCCATTCTCGAGTAGTCAATAATATTACAAGCGTCGTGCGATCATTTCAATATTAAGCGTCGTGTGAGTCAATATTCTAATAAGATGGTGGATCCCTTGTTAGAACCTTCCTGGGAGTTTTTGTGGCACCTCAGAATTTCATGCTCCGTGGTATTATTTTCCATTCACTTCACTTACGTACAATAAACTAACTATATTACGTAAAACACCACCAAATTTACAAAATATAGAGTCAAATAACACAAGATTATGAATAAAATATAAAATCCACTACATGACAGACCAAGATCCCGCCAAAAACTCCCACGTATATTTAAAAATTGGAAACAAAAATAACGTAGAATAAACTGTTTGAATAGGAACACAAAATAAACCATGAAAATATTTGCCAGAGAATGTTATCGCGTTACTATGGCATCGCATATAGTACTGACATTAACACGCAGCGGAAACTTCCAAAATAGCCCTATTTTGAGACATTCTTCATTAGTGCTCAGCTCCCATTGGTTTTAACGTTATGATATGTAGCCTATAGCCATCCTCGATAAATGAGCTATCTAACACTAAAAGAAACTTTCAAATCAGATCTGTAGGCCTTGAGATTATCGCGTTCAACAAACAAACAAACTCTTCAGCTTTATATATTAAGTATAGATTGCAATTCGAATGCATTTGTAAATGAATAATACATCGATGTATAGTATAAATTATTGGTTATTTTTACTTGATCACACAATGACGACAAAGGTCATGCTAATTTATCAAGTAATGCATTATTGATACCGTCCTAACCGTCGTTAGATATTTGTTTTTTTTTTATACACATTAAGATAAATATGACAATAAATTAAACTCTTTTACCATTCGTTTGCTCTATGAAAGTAATTTGACAATGTTTTTTTTAAGCTTTATTTTTGGCAATCAATCTTGTAGATTATTACTGCCATTGTCACATATTCAATAATATTACAAGAGTCGTACGATCATTTTAATATTAAGCGTCGTGTGAATCAATATTCTAACAAGATGGTGTATCCCTTGTGATCTCTTGACCTTCCAGGGAGTTTTTGTGGCATCTCAGAATTTCATGTTCTGTGGTATTATTTTCCATTCACTTCACTTATGCACAATAAACTAACTATATTACGTCAAACACCACCAAATTTTTCTTTTTCGAAAAACAGTAACATTTTTTTTTACTTTATTTTTAGCAATCAATCTTTCAGATTATTACTGCCATTGTCGCGTAGTCAATAATATTACAAGCATCGTACGATCACTTCATTAATAAGCGTCGTGTAAGTCAATATTCTAACAAGATGGTGGATCCCTTGTTAGAACCTTCCTGGGAGTTTTTGTGGCATTTCAGAATTTCATGCTTCGTGGTATTATTTTCCATTCACTGCACTTATGGACAATAAACTAACTATATTACGTAAAACACCACCAAATTTACAAAATATAGAGTCAAATAACATAAGATTATGAATAAAATATAAAACACACTACATGACAGACTAAAATCCCGCCAAAAACTCCAACAGTAACATTATACAGATACGCCCGATACATAGATTATCCCTTTAGAGCACAGGATATGTCATGAAAACATGTAAAAGTAAATTATTCTTGGAATGCAAAAACAAGTTTATTTATCTATGGTTGATATTTCATAAACATTTTTTTACTATCACAAATAGTGATGTTTATCGTGATTTGGTAATCATTAATGATTAAAAACGTTTTATCAGTGGCATTGATTTTTTCAATAATTTTAAACGCCTAGGTAACAATTATCTTAGTGGATAATGTCACCTCAATGGTATTAATTTTATTACCCCATATTACCATGTAATTCAGTGTGATGAGTAGAAATATTCCATTATAATTAAGTATAATTAGGCTAAGTGGAAGATTTAGTAGTCAGACATTTTTCTGAATTTTTTAACTGTGTCACTTATGACTTATTTGCATCTTCTATACTAATATTATAAAGAGGTAATGTTTGTTACGTCGTCGTAGGGGTAATCTCAGGATTTGAAAAATTCTTTCAATGTTATATTGCTCATTTATCGGGGAAGGTATAAGTATATCATCACGCTAAGACCAATAGAAGCGGAGCACCATTGAAGAATGATTCAAAATAGAGTTTTATTTGCCTCTTGAAGCTATCTGTTGCGTGTTAGCGTTAGCCCAAAGTAACTATTCCCCGCGGCCAAAGTTGCACGTGTATGTGTGTGTGAGTGAGTGAGTACATCTGTATATTTTTGTGAGTTTTTGAGTATCAGTTGCGTGTGTTTAATGAAGATTGAATATGTTCTGTAAGTGTACTTTTAAAAGCTGCACTACTGTCAAAGAATATGGCCAGATTAACTGTATGAAGATGATATTAATGTGTACATTTATTACGTGTGTACTATGTGCACTTCTATGTTCCAGGCTACCACTCAACCATCACAGTTTGAATCGCTTAAAACAACTCTATAATGCAACTCAGACATTATCTAAAACCTTAGCTCATGATATTGTTATGAACTGTGAAATGATAAAACAAACTAGTTATTTCATCATAATGCCTATGTGATAACGTAATTAAATACATCGTTATCTGTTCTTATTAAATAAAACATCCATTAATACATTATTATGTTTATGTTGATTTAAGAATTCTTCTTTAAATATTATGAGAATTTTGATTGAAGTTAACTTCGTGATTTGTTTGTGATAAACATCACAAAAAAGTTTTTAAAACCATATTGTATTCTATATATATTTTGTATGATTTTTGCGTTGTGATAACATTGTCAGTGAAATAAACTGACGCATAAAAATGAATACAATAGTACGTTACAGGTGTGAATATAAAATAAAAATATAAAAGTAAAATCACATCTATATATTAATACGTGAAGCAAAAACTTTGGACCCCTATTTAAGCGAATTGTGCGAACGGATGATCTTAGTCCTGTGAGGCTGTTAAGACCTTGCTAGGTCAATAGCGGAATTAGTTCGTAAAAACAAAGCGAACGGATGATAGTAAAATTGGCATAGTTAAAGTTTATATGGAGGAGAAGTACATAAAGTTATTTTTTAAATATAAAATGCATTAGACACTTGTTAAATTATTTAAAATAAACATTACACACATCATTGCTTGAATGAAACACAATATATACACACATGTAAGTTGTAGGTGGTAGAGCCCCGCTGATGTTGGTGGTAGAGCCCCGCTAAAGCTATTTTTGGTTTCAGCATGAATGGGTCGGCTCCTCCTGGGTAGTACCACCCCTCTCACAGATAACCGACGTGAAATAACAGTGCTTGCATTGTTGTGTATCGTTCGGTCAGTGAGAGAGCCGGAGGCCCACGTTCCTTCCTCTTTCCTTTTTCTTTTCCTTCCCCTCCCCCTTTTCCCATATACAGGCTGGCAACGCACTTGCGACGTCCCTGATGTCGCTAGTGTCTATGGACGGTGGTGATCACTTAACATCACGTGACACACCAGTTCGTTTGCCTCCTTTGATATAATAAAAAAAAGAATGACTTTTTGCCATCCTTTGTTTTACTCTGACGTTCCAATTACCTTTTTTCATTCTAAATTCAATATTTATAACACGACTTACACTCCATACCTTATAAGCCCTTTGAAATAAACTGGACAAACTGTAGGTACACTATATTATTTTTAATTTATTAGCCTTTCCTCTAATTACGTATTATGAAAGAGACGGAGAGGTATTGATTAACAAACCTTATTGTTAAATATCGACTTCAAAGTGATTAATTTATTATAAGTTATGTACTAGACATAATTTGTGCACTTTCTGTGTAAGGCTACTCGTAGGAAGAATTCTGCTATTACACATACAGAGATTATACTGTCACTTTACTAAAACTGCCTGGCACTAATTGGAATCTGCTCTTTGGATTCGATTTTTAATGATTTCTGTTATCGGTTTACTCTTGAAAAATGCATAATTAAAAAACCGGTGTGCCTACTTACGAAGTCAGAGCGGAATTTTCTGTGTTCTGCATGCGGAAATTACTCAACCTTGACTGAATCTTTAATTAACCCCTAATTATATATATCTATGCTTTTTCTGTGCCTTCTAATACAGTTAACACAAGAAATTATATCGAATCGAATTGTCACGATAAACCATAATATTAACAAAGTGACATTTAAAGAATTGGGATTGTGCTTATAATCACTCGATTCGCTAGTAGTGAACACTAATTACGTAGTTGGCCGTCAGTGGGAACTTTAAAGGAAAGGCGATTTTTTTGTCCTTAATAAAACTTATAATATAAATGATTAATACAATATTTTACTTAAACTACGTTGTGAAACTCAAGCGATAGAGCGAGATTTTTCCTTTGTTACTGCTTCATTGTCCCACGAAGTGTACATTCCACATGGTCAGCACTTTATGATGGGAACTAACACTGTAATCCGAGTATGCGTTGTCTGGTTCTAGGTATTAGAGTATATTAGGTAGGTAGTAGTACAGTAGGTTACATTTGTAAATAAATTAGTGTATGTAAATAAATGGTAACAATATTTAAATACTCATAATATAGGTTTACACTTGAAACACTACACTAGTTACAGGTATAGAAAATAGAAATGAAGAATAAAAATAAAAAGCTAGATAATTATTGGAACGATGCACTCCTTGTCAGAAACTATACGTGGTTGATGACCGAACCAGATTCAGCGTTAGCGATCCGAGCGTGATGGATCACTTTCGTTCACTGTTAAATGCACCTAAAAAGGTTTTCGCCTCAGAAAAGGTTATAGGACAACAAATGGAATAAATACATATCTTATATGTAAAATCAAATGTCATGATGAACTTCGAAAATTGTAGAACCGACTGTTATACGCCACGTTTTAATTTTTCTTTTTCAAGTCCAGTTTATTTTATGATGGTCGTGTTCTCTTAATTTAAATATTATGTAATCTTGCTCTTTCTCTGTATCAAGTTTTTAGGCAAACCTATTACCCTATAATAGCAAATAATTTATCATAATGTTAATTCACCATGTAATAACTGAGCCATATATACCTACTTATATTTAACTTTTTTAATAAAATCATATTACATATATGGGCAACGAGTTTTAGCACCGACGGAACCGGGTTCAGACTTCCTAATTAATATTCGAGATCTGTGTTTTTTTCGTGTCTTGGACACAGAGACACGCCACAACTGTATATTATATTTATCTGTTATTACGGGCGGTACATTAGGAAGTAATACATTTTAATATTCCAAGTGAGTTTGTACTTAATATTGATATCTGAACTGGTTAGAAACCGTATCTCAGATATAATTTCTTTATAATGATTATTGTAATAGTAGTCAAATATTTCTAATAAACAAAAACTTAGGTGGTTGAGTTAGAAACGTGTCAATTGTGAGACAATACTGTGTGAGACAAGTTTTGATAAAAGATGCTAATTTTGTGAGGCAAACCTAACAGTTTATTTTAATTTAAAATCGTTTTTTAAAGAACCGAGCTAGGCTCGGTCCTCCAGGTACTTGATAGTTTATAGCGCAACAATAGCTGTTGACAGAATAGCTTTATTTCGAAGAAACACGTTGATTATTTAGACGACAGTAAATGTCTACAGTAAGCATTATCAGATTATGGTTTAAATTGTAACTTTACAAAAGGCACTGCCTAAATCGTTGAGATGCCATAAATTTTAAGTACATCTCGGTCACAGACAACCTCCTTGGTTTTTATAAATTATTAATTGGCTATTATTATTAATTGTAAACGTTTTGTTGAAAAAAATATTTAATTGTATACGTGTTTTAGAATAGCGAGGAAAGTAAATTGCTGACGTAATCTCTTCTTTTCTTTTCTTTTTTTTTTCGAAATGACTACACTACTGACCCAGCAAGGTCTTAACAGCTTCACCGGACTACTAAGGCAAGCGCTTAAGGCACTCAGCCGATTTTATTTTGGCAACCAGCTCAAGGGTGCACCGCACACCTCGGCTTGGCTTTTTCCCTTTTGCATGCAAAATCGCGACCTATCTTAGCTAACCTAGCTAGCTATTCATATATGTATGAGTTGTTGAAATGTATATGTGTACCAAGCATACACGCCTCATCAACTCCTCCATATATTTATTATCGGAAAATTGAGAGTTTTTCAGTTCGATAAGGGAAAAAAAGTAAACCCTTCCAATTTCATGTGTAAGCGTGTAGGCGTGCACGTGTGTGGGGGTTATCGTGTAGTGTTGTAGCGGTGATGTATATTTGTGTGTCATCGTATCGCGCAAGCAACGCACTCAAGGGCTCCCTACCGAGGGATCGGACCTAGGCTTGAGCCGCTGCCGTAGGAGGCCTAATCGGGTGGGACGGAATCTCTTTATAACGAAAACTATTTGGAATAAAAAAAATGTAGAATCACTTAGGTTTGGTTTTAAAGAGTTTGCACTGTATTTTTATATAATTCAAATGAAGTTATGGAGTTTTTGGCGGGATTGTAGTCTGTCATGTAGTGGATTTTATATTTTATTCATAATCTTGTGTTATTATTTTGTAAATTTGGTGGTGTTTTACGTAATATGGTTAGTTTGTTGTACATAAGTGAAGCGAATGGAAAATAATACCACGGAGCATGAAATTCTGAGATGCCACAAAAACTCCCTGGAAAGTTCTAAGAAGGGATTCACCATCTTGTTAGAATATTGACTCACACGTACAATATTGAAGTGATCGTACGACGCTTGTAATATTATTGACTACGCGACAATGGCAGTAATAATCTGAAAGATTAATTGCCAAAAAAGTTAAAAAAATGACGTTATATAATTACTGTCTCTTATAAAAATGAATATAATTACCATTAATTGATTTTAGTATTATATCTCTATGTTAGTTTGCATATAATTTATGTAAAATCTGTAAAATGGTTAAATATTTAGCACTATTGAAATTTAATTCACTGTTTGAGCATGCCATACTTGGTTGTAAATTTGAAATATTACAAAATTGATTTACGAATGCATTGACATTGACAAATAAGTATCTACATAAATATGTATACTAGTCCCTGCCCGCGACTTCGTTCGCGTAGTAATAGTTACTTTGGGCTAACGCTAACACTTAGCAGAAGCTCTCAAGAGGAAAAAAAAATCCGATTTTGAGTCATTTTTCACCTGTGCTCCGCTCCTATTGGTCTAAGCGTGATAACCTTTCTCGATCAATGACCTATATAACACTGAAAGAATTATTGAAATCGGACCAATAGTTCCTGTGATTATCCCCTACAACGTCACAAACCCACAACATCACAATCTTTACCTTTTTATAAATATTAATATAGATTATTTAAGTTTTTTAGTTAGATAATAAAATAAAAAAAAACCTCATTCATAACTAACATCAGTAAATGGCTTTTACTGATGTCTAATGCCTAATTCACATTATTTATCATATACGCATTCACCGAGAGTAGGGATGATGAGCGATATTAGAAAAACATCGATGTCAAAATCGATTCAATAGTATCGATGTATGATGTCCACATCGATAACAAAACATCGATGTTTTCGCCAGCAATTTAAATTGTCTGTGAAAACATAGGTTAGCGACGGAAAAAAAGGTCATCTAAATAAAAAACTATTCGTACGGCTTACAAATTTTCTAGTCTCTAGCTAGTACATGCAACGTTCCCATAACGTCGCAGTTATCGAAATCAAAACATCGATGTGTCGATATCATCGACATCCAAATATCGATGTTTTTCAGCTAAACATCGATGTTTCTTCAACATCGATAAATATGGATCATTTTTTTTTCTTTCTTTTTTTTTTTACGTGGGGAAATCGGATATCCACCCTCCCGGAGGAGAGAGTGGGATATGTCCGACTCGCACGGACTAAAACCCCACGGTGTACCGACAGACCGTGATGTTGGGGCGGCAAGGGATCGTTCTATGCTATTCCCCTTGAATAGCCGCCCCAACGGTCCACCCGGCGGAAGGTTGCTGCCGGGCTCCTACCTATCGAGAGGCAGCTGGGCACATACCAGCTGCCCCCCCACGTCCGCCAGACCTGTGCAATGAGGGGATGAGCCCCCCGACTACATCCCCTCAGGTCCGGCTACGGTGGCAGGAGGAGTTGGGCAAAGCGCCGCCTCCTCCTGCCGGTCCTCTGATGGCGAAGACGCCCACTGAGCGGGTCCGCCTCGCGTGCCCTCTCCGCCGCCTCCTTTTGCGAGATGACTTCCTCGCAAAAGGAGGCCACTGCTCGCCATGCCTGCTCGCTGCCGAGCATGGACAGAACCACGCTCGGCAGCGACAAATCTTCTCCTACCGCCACCGCCAGAGTGCGGCGCTCCACCTCCCATGCAGCACATTCAGACAGAGTGTGCTGCGCAGTATCCTCCTCAGCGCCGCACTCGTGACAGGCGGCGGTCGGCTCCCTGCGAGCGATCCGGTGCAGGTACCACCCGAAACAACCATGTCCAGTCAGCACCTGCACCACTCTGAACGTCAGGGAGCCCCACTTGCGACCAATCCACTCCCGCAGGACCAGGCGGACGGCGTCAACGGTGTACGTTCCGTAGCGCGCGTCCGCCAGGTCCTGCATCCACCTCTCGACTGCCTCCTCCCGCAACTGCCGTCTCTTACACCTTATCTCCCTGGGAGCCGGAGGCTCTCCACTACGTTTCCTCGCCGCCGTGAATTCGTACACAGCGGCGAGAACACCTGCCTCCAGCTCCCAAGGAAGGGAGCCGGCGAGCGCAAAGGCCGCCGCCGAGGACACCGTCCGGTACGCCCGGATCGTCCTCAGTGCCACCGTGCGCTGCGCACTGCGCAGTGTGCGCACGTTGGCGGCACCGAGGGCGTCTGCCCAGACTGGTGCCCCGTAGGCGGCCATCGCCCGCACGACTCCCATGAAAAGTCGCCGGCACCCGGCACCCGGCCCCCCAATATTGGGGAGCAACCGGCCGAGTGCCGCCGCCGCCCCAGCAATTCGCGGACCGAGCCCCGCAAAATGGGGCTCGAACCGCCAGCGCCCGTCCAGGGTGAGGCCCAAATACTTCATTTTGGCCCCCACCCTGATCCGGGCGCCTTCCACCATTATGTGGGCCCCAGGAGGTGGCCCCCGCCGAGGCCCGTGGAATAACAGGGCCTCAGTCTTCTCGAGGGCCACCTTGAGGCCCAACCTCCTTATGCGCCTGACCACGAGGGTTGTGGCCTAAATATGGATCATTCCTAACCGAGAGTCATTATATGTGATATTAATTTATTTTCCGTTTCTCATTTAGTTCGCAATGATGTAATAGACTTTATTTATCTTGCCGTTTTATATACACATACGTGTGATACATAGGTATTTCAATGTATTACAATACCTGCAGCTGTTTTGAAACGATATTGAGAATGTTAACGAAAGTCAATTGGTGAGTTTTTATACCTGTGTTACAAAATCTCACGAAATGTATATCATAAAACGGTGAATTACGCTTCATACTTTATATATTTTGGAATTTATAATGTAGAATTTATTTCACGCTTCATGACCAAGTCTTGCTATATTACATGCAGTGAGGCCGTGTCTACACTAGTAGTGGATAACTGAGTTTAAGATTATTTATAAAAACGGAAACACTCGATTATGCAATGAAGTGGTATATTTAACCTCTCCGCTGATTTTCTAAAACCCAGATCTCAAAACGACGGATTATCTTCTTAATTTTTTTTTAATTTCATGAATCTTAAATTTTATGGTTTAGTAATGTTCGTACAAATGAAAAATTGCAAATAATTTAAAATACATTGTATTGTTATTTTCTTTTATATCTAGTAATTTGTTATTTTTCAAAATTTTATAATAAATCAAGTACCTATTTTATAAAGCGTATGCTGCCAACAATCTGTTGACCTGTGTTTCATGAGTTCTACATTCGTTTGTATGGAGCTTAAGTTTTTAAAGTTTTGGACAATCCAACTTAACTCTTGGACTATAAATCGCGCGCATCTATTTAAGTACCTACCTAATAACGATTTAGAGTGTTTCTAGGCAACGAAACCGTAGTACAAAGTTAGTTAATACATTATTATAAGCATATTGTATAATCACTAGCGACCTATTCCGACTTCGATGAATGCAATATATGTTATGACGTCATAGGTATTGGATTGGCCAGGGTTGCTCAAACTTGAACTGTTAGTCATCCATATCAATATTGTTAGACTACGATCGTTCGATTCTGAAAGGCTGCAAATATGTGTGGTGCAGGAATGTCGTCTAGATAGGTGTAACTCCCACCAAAAACGACAAAATAGAGTGTTCAGTGGGTTATTCTGGTCTAACTTTGAATAAAATAAATTTTATTTACTTATTCATTATATTTTCTTTTAGTTACCCCCACCTACTAAAACGAAATCCGTCAATAGTTCTATATCGGCTTTTTTTTCTCGAGATCGACTCAAAAAGCACCTGAGATCAACAGTCTAAGCACCCCTGGATTAGACGTTAAGCTAATAGAAACAATAAAACAATTATCCTAACAACTTTTTTTGGCGGGATTTTAGTCTGTCATGTAGTGGATTTTATATTTTATTCATAACTAGCTGACCCGTGCAACTTCGTTTGCACCAAATTGGTTATCACGCGAAAAAATTGTTTCTTTTTTTTATCGTAGCACGGCAAAATGCCTGCACTATGCCTGATGGTAAGCACAGTACAATCCAAAAACAATAGCGACCACCGAGTGACACACTATCCATCGCTGGTCGCCACTATCATGCCGGCCTACAAAAAGCTGGATATGCACAGGCTGATCCCGAAACGCGACGCGCAGAAGCGAATCACTATTACGGATTTTTTCGTCATGTACATGGTGGTTGTGACCCAGTCAGGCTGTAAAGCCCTACAACGCGCAAATAAAACTGATACCCGATTGCAGCCACAACTACCGTTTCCAATTGTGAATCCAAACTATCCACGGATTCACTTAAACATATACCCAGATTACATGTATTCATTTTTTAAATAAACCTAGTACCCATTCGTAGCGTCATCTACCAGGATCAATTAAAATAAAAACTAATCTACATAAAACTGAATAAACATCTCTACCACTTACTTTATCATAACTATCTTCGACTTGTATTAAAACCTTTTTATACTCCATTGTATTAAAGAAAAATATATGAACACCGTATCGAAGCGTCAAACATCCCACCGAAAACGTCAAATGTCACTTGCTTGAAACTATTGTCTAAGAGTTATAAACTGTTTCAAAAACGTATTTGAAATATATTTCCAATATATTTTTATAAATAATCTCTGTACCACTCACAACATAGTACCTATCACCTTCAAACCAAGCCAGTTTTATACATCAGGTTCAATCCCTCGGTAAGGATCCCTTGAGTGCGTTGCTTGCGCGATACGGTGACACACAAATATACATCACTGCTACAACACTACACGATCACCCCCACACACGTGAAACACATGAAACACTGAATGATGATGAATGAAACATGTTACACATGAAAGTGGAAGGGTTTACTTTTTTCCTTATCGAACTAAAAAACTCTCAATTTTCCGATAATAAATATATGCAGGAGTTGTTGAGGCGTGTATGCTTGGTATACATATACGTTTCAACAACTCATACATATATGAATAGTTAGCTAGATTAGTTAAGATAGGTCGCGATTTTGCATGCAACAGGCAACAGCCAAGCCGAGGTGTGCCGTGTACCCTTGAACTGGTTGCCTAAATAAAATCGGCTGAGTGCCTTAAGCGCTCGTCTTAGTAGTCCGGTAACTTATATACGTATATAAGTTATTGAAACATGCATGTGTACCAAGCATGCGTGCCTCAACAACTTCTATATGTATTTTGTGTAGGAAAAAATCCTCTAAACTATGTAGGATAGGATAACGAAAAATAAGGGTAGAATTCTTGTGTCACTGTATCGCGTGAGCAGCGTACTCAAGGGCTCCACGCCCAGGGAACAGATCTGGGCTTGAGCCGTTGCCGAGAAGGGCCTAATTTGGTGTACGGGAGCGAAATTTAGTCCGAGACCACGGCGGCGTGATCTGCGGTTATGCGGGCGTGGGTGAGAACACGCTCTGTTTGAAGAGACAGGCTGGTACTGATCGTTCGCTGACGTGATTGAATCAGGAGGGTCGGTAAAAATGTGTCGCGGTCGTCTTCTATACTGCGCAGCGTTGGGTACGGGTTCATCGTTCGCGGCGGATACCACTAACGGGCTGGGATGATTCGCGGCTTTTTCGAAATAACTACCTGTAAGTGATTTTATATACGCTCAGACAGAAAGCATCTCCAGGTCCTGTGGAGATCCTTATTCCGGACGTACCATGGGGCACCGGTGATTTTACGTAGGGCTCAGTTCTGGAGAACCTGCAACTTTTGAATACGATTTTGCGCATGTGCAAAGACCGAACAACTGTACGTCATAATCGGACGGATGCAAGTTTTGTATAAAGTGAGTTTGTCTGGGGGATATTTTACTCTTATGACAAAGCAAATGATAGAAACGACCTAAGACCATACGGCTTTGTTTCGCACTCTTTCTGTGTGTGAATCGAAATTTAAGTGTTTATCTAAAGTAACACCAAGATATTTCACCTCGCCGGCCCAAGGTATTTCGGCTTTGTATAGCCTGATGGTCGACGACGCATATATTTGAGATGGCGTCAATCCCAAGTCATACGTTTACGTTTATCGTTGTATATGGTGGTCAATAATGTTTAATAAAATGAAATTGGTTCTTTGCTATGAAAAAAAATAATTGATTTGAAATTTATTATTGGAACGAAGTTCCTTACGGCAGGCTTGGAGGAGATAGAGATTTTGCTGCGCGACCGAACTGAAAAAAATGTGATAGTAAAACTGTAACGAAAAGTGCATGGAATAAAACAGTTAAATGAGACGTGCGCAGGCGCGACAGTCGTATACATAAGCGAGTAGTGTATAATATCTTTCTCTTTCTCCTTTTTTGTAATTATTTCTATTTCTATGTAATTTTATGTTGTCAAACAAAAATAAAGAGACATATTTTGTTATTTTAATTGATAATTTGAATTACGATTACATAAAATTGAGCACGATTTTTTTTTCCAAATAGTGTCGATTCTACATTAGCCGAAAGAACTTCGTTCCTACCTGGTGTCCCACGACACCACATTCTTTTTTTTATTTATAAAATATATCAGCGGGTATATATATGATTGTTTATAAAAAATGTGTCTGAATGTTTAATTGCGTTTAAAAGTTACTGAAAAAAATGTTCCTAAACTTATTATTGATTAATCATAAATCAAAATGCCTATTAAAAATACAACGTTAACCCGCTACCAAGTGTCCTAAATTCTGTCTATTGATATATTAATAATTTCTGTAGGTGGTAGAGCCACGCTGAAGCTATTACTGGTTTCAGCATGAATGGGTCGGCTCGTTCGGGCTAATACTGCCAGAATACTTACAGAAAACCGACGTCAAATAACACTGCTTGCATTGTAATGTTTCGTTCGGTCAGTGAGAGTGCCGGAGGTTCCCTTACACTCCCCCATATATAGGTTGGAAACGCACTTACAAATCCCCTGGTGTTGCTAGTGTCTATAGACGGTGGTGGTCACTAAACATCACTTGACCCACCTGTTCGTTTGCCTCTTATGATATAAAAAAAATATATTGATGTATTAAAGAACCAGGTATTCTAAAATTCTTGTTCTTTTAACGTTGCCGGCTCTTGTACTAAGGTGTCGCAAAAAAGTCTAGTTACGTTAACTGCAAATTTTTGTTTTTCGTTATTCTGGAGAACTCATTGCGTTTTATGGGACAAAGAGTATTCTGGATGTAGTCTTCTAATATTAGTTATCACCGTGTCAAATTTCGTTAAAATTGGTTCAGTACTTTCAGAGTAATTCGGATTTATATTCTAGACTTTAATCCTTTATCCTGGAGAACCCTTTGCGTTTTATGAGACAAAAAGTATATTTGATGTAATCTCGTAATATTAGTTATCACTATGTCAAGTTTCATCAAGATTGGTTCAGTACTTTCAGAGTGATGCGTGTGCATAGGGACAGACAGACAGACAGACAGACAAAAATTGTAAAAAGATTATTTTTGGCTTCTATATCGATAACATAGTCTACCCTGATTAAAATTTTCAAAAAATTTTTAATGTACAGATTTCGACTTGTTACAGTTTTATTATAGTATAGATCTTGTGGTATTTGACTCTATATTTTGTAATTATGGTGGTGTTTTACGTAATATAGTTAGTTTATTGTGTATAAGTGAAGTGAATGGAAATAATACCACGGAGCATGAAATTCGGAGATGCCACAAAAACTCCCTGGAATATCTCACAAGGGAGCCATGTAATTAATTGCAATGCAATGTAATTAAGTATTCAGTTGGATAAAGGTTAATACTATATTTGTGAAAGTTAGGTCATAAATAATCCATTATTTTGTATGACCTTTTACTTTTTTTTATGACCGCATTGTGATTAGTTGCCACCCTTTCCATCCTGCTCTTTAACTTTCGATTGGCACATTCATACGATATTCGTTAGCGCGTCATATGACGATATACATATATATACATACCTATACACACGTATGCCATTGTTGTTTCTGCAGGTACAATTAAGATGGTGCGATTCTTGCAAAGATATTGAAAAAGTTCCGTTGCTCAGTTGTCATTTTATTTAATTTTATTATGATCATTTTGTGAAAGAAATATTTAGACTTATTTTCTTGTTTATTATATCCGTGCGAAGTCGGGCGGACAGCTAGTATTTAGTAAAGATTTTGTGCAGCATGTGATTAATTCTATGAAATAATCTAAAAATTTGGATAACAAGTCCTAATATGTCAACATTATAACGCTTGAAATATAGTTGGCAACTGATAATAAACGCTTATGGGTGTGCAAGTTGGCATTCGATAAGAAACGAAAACATGATAGCAGTACAAAAGGAACCGACTACAATTATTATTATATGAAATTTGAACTGTATATTATATTGACTTAAGGTTTACAATTTAATCTCCCTTGGATATAACTTGCAACATATAGAACATATACATTATAATAAACAAATTGAATATTTTTAACCGAGTACCAAACACGTGGCCCTCATTCTAACTCGCTTGTATAAACTATATAAATAAGTTTATCGCTTATATTATTAATCAAATGGCGCAACGGTTTGAGTGTCAGAGTTTTGTCTATTCATATTCCATACTAGATAGTTATTAGTTTTATCTTGGTCGGCAAAAGTTAAGCAAAAAGCATGCCATTGTGACGGGTTTGCACCTAGTGTACGATGGTCTAGTGGTGTTCGATATAAGTATATCGATGTTCAAAAAATCCAATTAAATTAATGTTACATCTTTAGACACTTTATCAACGCGGAGATCCGGCATTATTACACAAACATCAAATTTAATCAATAATTATTTTTTGACAAAAAGACAGAAGTTATTATAATTGTAAAAATACGACAAAAATCTGCAGTTTTTCATACGTTATGTAACAAAGAAAATGACAGATATAAAACAAAAAACCATTGAAAGTCGTAAGTACAATTGTATTCAAAATTTCCTTTTTTCAAATCAAACAGTAGTGATATATATGGCCAGTACGAAATAAGAAAACGTTATCTGTTGTTTAATCTCTTCTTGCATTCCTCTAAATATGACCGTGGTTGTAATATTTATGAAAGATTTAAATAAGAATTATTGAGAATTACAAAAAAATAATACTTGTTCTAATACTGATTGCAATTTTAATTCGTAATGGCAGCTTCAATGAAATATGAACTCTTTTTGTTATAGAAAATGTCGACATTTTTGTTCGATGTATCATTTGACATCGATGTAACGTTTCTATATATAGTATCAATGAAAAGATCGATGATTTTTCCGGATGAACATCCCTACGAAGTTCGCAATTCAAGCGAAAACCATTGCCATGCCTTACCACCCGGCGAAGCTTTCTCCCACCACTAATCATGTTATGTATATGCAAGCTCACATGGTACATGAAACAAAGTTTGATTTAAATTATGACAATTATTTCTCATCAAAGGAAAAATTACCTAACTACATGATAGGTAATAATTTATTTGTAAAATGTTATGAAGTACTTCGTAATATCTTATCATGATGATAAGGGTATAATTTCAAAAGCCGAAAGCGTTACGATCTGGATGTCTTATCCTTTATTATTTTCTTGATAGTTAAATCCATTTGAGTTTGCCCTTCACATGATGCATGTCAATGTCATTTTGATTACATCATAATAAAAAAAATAAACAAATAATCAAATATATACATGTATATTAGTAACCAATCTTGCTGCTATACTGCCATTGTCGAAGAGGTAATGATGCTAAATTTCTTGTGATCATTTCTATGAACTAACAAGATGGTGGCCGTCTTTCTAGAACTTTTCAGGGAATTTTTGTGGCGAGTCAGAATCCATACTCCATAGTATTAATTCCGATCCACTTCATTTGCACACAATAACTAAACTATATTACGTGAGACATCACTAAATAGAGCCAAAAAACCTACACGTAAGAAAAGCATGAACGTAGAAGTAATAGCACAAATAAGGTCATTAAAAAGTTCACCTAGGTATAAAACTATATAATTAAAAAGTAGCGGTCCGGACGGACGTTGTCCTGCCTTGATTATAAAAAAAAAAACTTGAGAGGTGTCAAGGGACACCCGGATGGAACGAAGTTCCTTTCGATTAATTAGTGAAGGAATTGTAATATTTTTTTTTTTTTTAAGTTATAATAATATTTTTTTTATTATTAATAAATATAATGTTATATAAACTTAATCAGTAGGCTCAATTTTCGTAATAATTGGCTTGTGGTAACTGAAGTAGGAAACATATGTTTGGGATCATTATTATTATTATTTTTTATTATTTACAAAAAACCCGTATACACTCAACAAAAATAATCGTCGCGACACCACACTGTTCAATGCGAAATAGAAATGAAAATATCTGGCTTGCTTTCTATAAGAGAGAGAGAGACAGAGAGAGAGACAGACAGAGAAATATGCGACGCCGCACAGCTTACAATAGCTTACTATAGCAAAAAGTGTCGTAACAACTTTTCGTAAGAATTTTTTCCGTCTCGCCCCTTTTCACAACTTCGTTCCAATAAACACTAGATTATGTATAAAATAAAAAGACCACTACATGACACTCTAAGATCCCCCCAAAAACTTCAAGTATATATTTGTATATGATCAGCTAAACTCAGTGTTGCCAACATTTTTTCAACTCGAAACGATCACCAAGAGTTCTAACTAACACCTAAGTATTTTTGTAATGCTCAACCGACAGAGCCCTTAGGGAATGTAATTCGGTGAAGCTGTTAAGGCCTTGATAAGCCAAGCGTAATCAGTTAAAACCCCTTAGAGAATAGATATATTTCGATCAATTTTTATTATTTTACTTCTTAGGCAGTTGGTCTTTATTTAACGCCTGGCCTGTCCAAAACCATAAAGGTTAAAGCTCCATACAAACGAATGTTGACCTCATGATCCTCAGGTCTACAGACAGTAGGTGGCATAAGCTTAATAAAATACTTGATTTATCACGAAGCTTTGAAATATAATAAATTGTGTATTGTAAAATCATTATTTTTGTGGAAAATGTATTTTTAAATTTTTTTCTCATTTTCACGAACTATTTTTTACCAAACCGTGCAATTTACAATGTATGGTGTAATGAAATTTAAAGAATAATTAATACATAATCCACCATTTTAAGATCTAAGCTTAAAAATTAACTGAAGGATTTAAGAAAAAAAATTATCTCGATGTATCTCATCATTTCATATAACGTTATTAAAGTTTAAGAAACTACGATTTTTTAAACAATATGCATAAGGTTATGTTGTTTCTTTACCATTTTGATATATGGCAAGCGGTGTGGTCCGTATGAGCAAGAGAGGGAAAATAAATGGACAACATTGTTTAAAAAGAGAAATTTTAAGCAAAGTATACTTCTTTTGTACATAAAAAATATTGATAAGAGGATAAGCAACGCAAACAAAGTCGCGGGTTTTAGCTAGTACACAATAAAATGGTTTTTTTGTCACCCGATTAGGCCTCCAACGGCAGCGGCTCAAGCCTACGTTCGATCCCTTGGTAGGGAGCCCTTGAGTGCGTTGCTTGCGCGATACGGTGACACACAAATATACATCACCGCTACAACACTACACGATCACCCCCACACATGCCTACACGCTTACACATGAAAGTGGAAGGGTTTACTTTTTTTTCCCTTATCGAACTGAAAAACTCTCAATTTTCCGATAATAAATATATGGAGGAGTTGTTGAGGCTTGTATGCTTGGTACACATATACATTTCAACAACTCATACATATATGAATAGTTAGCTAGGTTAGCTAAGATAGGTCGCGATTTTGCATGCAACAGGCAACAGCCAAGCCGAGGTGTGCCGTGCACCCTTGAACTGGTTGCGAAAATAAAATCGGCTGAGTGCGTTAAGCGCTCGCCTTAGTAGTCCGGTGAAGCTGTTAAGACCTTGCTGGGTCAATAGCGTAGCCATTTCGAAAAAAAAAAAAAAAGTTTTTTTTTTTTAATAAATTTATGCGAGTTATTTGTTCTTTCAGTAAGGAAATTGGCGACAGAACAGATCGGTCCACTCGTGAAGAAGATGGAAGATGAACATCGTATCGACGATGGGGTCAGACAACTTCTGTTCGATAACGGAGTATGTATCTCTTTATAAACCTGCAGTATTACAAACAGATGAGCGAAATTTCTTTTGCGTCTCTTATGTATATCCACTATATAATCTTGTTAAACATTTTCTAGTTAATGGGCATAGAAACTCCAACCGAATACAGCGGCTCGGGTTGCGGATTCCTAACAATGATGCTGGTGGTCGAAGAGTTGTCCAGGGTAGATCCTGCTGTTGCAGCTTACGTGGATATCCACAATACGCTCGTCAACTCGTTGTTCATGAAACTGGGCACAGAGGAACAGAAGAAGAAATATTTGACAAAGCTTTGCACGGAATACGTACGTTTACACTAACAGTTTTCATAACAAGACTTTTCGGAGGTTTATTACTTGTCGAAACATTCAATATGATTGAAAGAATTTACTACTAATTTAATAAAAATTAACTATTCATACACATATGAGTTGTTGGAACACATGTGTGTACCAAGCATACATACCTCAACAACTCTTATATATTTTGCGGATCTGATAATTTTTTTAACTATTTCAGTTCGATAAGGGAAAAATAAAACCTTTCCACTTTCATGTGTAAGCGTGTATCAATGCATGTGTGTGGGGTGATATGTGTAATGTTGTTGCTGTGATGTAAGATTTTGTGTCATTGTATCGCGCGAGCAGCACACTCAAGGGCTCCACGCCGAGGAAACGGACCTAGGCTTGAGACGGTGCCGAGGGGAACCTGCTTTGCTCGCCGGTTATAGTTCACCAAATAAACCCCAACTTTAATAAAACTGCAATTCTCCACTCTGTTACCATTTAGTTTGTAACTAAATATAAATATTTGGTAACTCCAGGCCGGTAGCTTCTGCTTGACGGAACCCACGTCTGGCTCCGATGCGTTCGCGTTGAAGACTGTTGCTAAAAAGGACGGAGAGCACTTCGTCATCAACGGTTCCAAGATGTGGATTTCTAACTCCGACGTCGCAGGAGTTTTTCTAGTCATGGCCAACGCTGACCCATCTAAGGTAATATACATTTAGACTAATGTTATAGGGAGGAAAGAATGCATTACAATACTACACTATCTCTGAGTAACATAGGCTATAGTTATTATTAGAAAAAAATAGGGATCTCTACTAAAACTTCAATAATGTAACCAAATTTGTAAAAAAAATTAAGGAAATTTTCAAAAAAAAAAATTATAATTCTTTTTTTGAAAATTTACTTTATTTTTCCATTTTTAGTGTAGACATATATCTTTTACTAAAACATGCGGGTCACCTGAGGGTAAGTGTTCACCGTCGCCCATCGACACCTGCGACACAAGAGGATTCACAGATGCATTGCCGGCCCTTAAGAAAGGAGCAGGCTTGTTTCTTGAAAGTTGTGTTACTTTGTCACTGATCCCATAATCAGAACCTAACCAAACTCTCATCAAACTACCCTTGAAGAACATCCTTTACAATAAAAAATAAATCATCGAAATCGGTTGGCATGATATTGAGTTACTCGTCTATTTGTCGTGTACATACTTAATGCAAATTTAACACTTATACGGTTTTGCACTGGATGCCGTTGTCCGAACTCTACTAAATTAAAATAGGACCACACGGGAAGCACCAGCTTTCAAATAAAAAAAGAATCATTAAAATCGGTTCACCCAGTCCAAAGTTATGAGGTAACAGACATAAAAAAAACATATAGTCGAATTGTATCACCATGTAAATCAAATACCGTTTGTGCTGAGAAAAAATATTTATACACGTAAAGATAAAAATTGAATCTAGACCTATAATCATGATTGCTCTATGGTCACAGTTCTACCTTATAATATAATAATCTCTAATTCACTAGTAGATTTCTTCCTTCAATTTATTTACATATTCGCCCTAACGTCCATGATAAAACTGTCCTCAGCCATTCCATGGTGCGCTTAATATGACCAGCATCGAAAGAGATTCGTATATCTATGAGAAGTAGTTGCCAGAACACAGGCGTTTGTTGCAGCATCTTGGCAAAACCCGTTTCGGATGAAGCAAAGATGCTTTATAGCTTGGTAATGATATCTCGTCCGTGGCTCTCCTGATGATCTTAGAAACATTAGGGAACAATGGAGATGATATGTTCATAGGAATAAAAGCCCCTGAAAAGAAAACAAATAAAAAACAGATGGTGGAAATTTCTGGAAGGCCTACGACATTATTTAAAAGATTAAATGCAAAAGTTATAGTGTCAAAGTGTGTATTTCTTGTTCTTACTACACAAAACTATGATACCTAATGTAGGAATTTTAAAGTAACAATAATAAAGTTATATATATAGGCATATCGGTAAATGATAACGGTTTTTGTTTAAGGGTTACAAAGGAATCACTTGCTTCATAGTAGAACGTGAGACTCCAGGCTTGAGTGTTGCCAAACCGGAGAACAAACTGGGTATCCGCGCCTCAGGAACTTGTATGGTCCACTTCGACAACGTCAAGGTCCACGAATCCAGTATCCTCGGAGAGTACGGAAAAGGGTATGTTCGTTATAATTTTCTAGACGGTCATACCGATTGATATTTTTACTTGATGAGGCAAATTGATTGACACATCAAGCCTCAAGCATAAAATAAATAATGTTTTACAAGCTGGTTGTATTTCAATGGTCATTACAGTATATAACAAACAAACAAACAACCTTAGAGGTCCGTAAATGATGAACTTTTAGACCTAAAGATAAAGTTTAACATAAATCATACATTTCCCAAGTGGTACCTATGGACCCTTAGGGGTCGATTTTGAGGTTCAAAGTTTGGAAGCCATTGATATACATCAACTTGAGCTCTAATATATAGAATTCTACTTGTGTACATCTAGGTATAAATACGCAGCTGGTTTCCTTAACGAGGGTCGCATTGGTATAGCAGCTCAGATGATAGGCCTCTGCCAAGGTTGCATGGATGCCACTATTCCCTACACGCTCGAGAGGAAACAATTCGGCAATAAGATTTATTCCTATCAGGTAAATAAATATTTCATAACAAAGTATCAGTTTCAAGCCTCAAAGTGTAACATATTTGACCAAATCATCAGTAACAACACGTTATTATACTAATAAATGTTTGTACTATTTTTCTTTAATGAGGTCAAAACAAGTAACAAAAAATATAAATTAGGCCACAAAATGTAAAATTAGGTTATGAAGTAAAAAAATATAAAGTAGGCCACAAAATGTAAAATTAGGTCATAAAGTAAAAAATATATAAATGAGGCCACGAAATGTAAAATTAGGTCACGAAGTATCAGGTTACTTGCCAAGTATTAGTCAGATCACAAAGTATAAATGAAGTCACGAAATGTAAATGAAGTGCTGTAATATCAATTATGTGACGAAGTATAAATTAGGTCACGAAATTTAAAAAAGGTCATAAAGTATCAATTAAGTTACGAAGAATTAATTAGGTTTTGATGTATAAATAAAGTTAAGAAGTATGAATTAAATCATGAAGTATACATTAGGTCACGAACTAAACATTTTGATGATCGAAGCAGGTGAAAACAAAACTATTCGTATATGTGACTGAGGTATAATGTATAATAATTCTGAGATGCAGCCTGTTTCTCTCGCACTCTGTTCAGTTATTTGGGAAGAGGGAAACAGCAATATTTTTTTTAAGGTATTCTTTCAAATTCCTCATTGTCTACTCTTAAAAAGTGGATTCTTATTTAATTTAATATCATACTTGTAAAAATACGCTGTTTAGTACATGCATTTTTCTCTTAATTCCCAAATCCTTTACTGAGTAAAATTTACTACAAGTAGTTACGGCTTGAATGTTTCGCTCCGTACATCAATAACTTGTATGGGGTCGTTTAAGTATTATGTAAGCTCAAAGGGGGTGAGAGGTTCCTTAATTCACTTAATTTTGATGAAATAAATGATTTGAAGGTGTAGATACAATAAGTGAGGCGTGCGGTTTTATTTATCCACTAGGTTTCCATCGTCCTAGTAACGAATCGCTATAAGTTAATTCATCTATAGACAATCAATTCCTTATTTCTAAGCAATAAAATTCTGCCCATGAATCAATAAAGAAATCAGAAATGTGTACGTAAATATGGGGGAAGGGGGGTAAGAACTTTGCTTACCTTTGCTGCCCACGTGAAGGGGTGGTCAGGAATTACAGAAAATATAATTAAAGGATACTTCAATGGCCCCTATTGAAATCATATGCAATTTCCAGGGTATTAGTTATCAAATAGCCCATCTCCAAACTCAATTGGAAGCGGCGCGCCTCCTCGCATACAACGCGGCCAGGCTTAAGGAGCACGGCCATGATTTCGTCAAAGAAGCTGCAATGGCTAAATATTACGCTTCAGGTTTGTTGACTATTTCAGGTTTTATTATTAGTGTCATAATTAATAAATATATCGTGCAAATCCACTATGATTTATCAATTACTAGCGATCCCGTCGGACGTTGTTCCATTATGTCATCATCATAGAAATTGTATATTTAAACCATCCTCATGAATCACTTTATGTACTGGTGAAAACTGCATGATAATTCGTTCTGCAGTTTTTAAGTTTATCGCGAACAGACAGACAGACGTGGTAGAGGACTTTGTTTTATAATATGTAATGATAATTCTCATACTTCACATATCTCTATCTCACTCATACACACACATGGCAAGACTTCATATTTTTCTTTCTCACCCACACACAAAATACATGCCATGGAAACTCATGTTAGGTATATTCACTCATATAGTATTCAATACCAATTTAAGCATGTCTAAATACTGTTATTATTATTGTTCATTGCATTGCGGCTTCACACGAGTGTACTAACCAAGAAAATGGAACCAAATCTTATAATGAAATAGAATGAAAACTGAAAGTCAATCTTTCAATGTTTTTGAAGGTCTAATTATTGTCATCTACCTCAATCACTCACTTATTTGTATGAAGAAACTTTAACGCAAATTTTTCATTTTTGCGTAGGATTCTTAATTTTTTTTTCATAAAGTTGTCCTGATAATTACAAACATGAGAATAGATGAATTAGCCAAATAGGTGCAGCCATTCAGAAGAAATATATATGGCAATTAAATTTTCTATTAGCCCATTAATACTATTCAAATTACATATAATTTAGGATAACGTAGCAGACTTAAAATAAACTATACATTGTAATTGTAAACATAGTTATACTTATTATCTGTAATGTGTGCCTTAAATAAATAAAAGTAAAAATGAATAGAATAAACTTTGATAATTTGGCACATTTTTATTCTCCATGAAAATTGAGTATTAAAAGGAATCATTATATATTTCTTTGAAAATTATATTTGATGCTTAAATTACATTCAATGCTTTTTGGTAGATTTATTATTTCAAGATATAAGATATTAACAGGTCCATTATCCATAATATTTTAAATCACTTAGTTGCAACAAGGATAACCTTTCTTTAAAAATATTTATTTATTGAATAAGTATAGTAAATGAATCGAAAGATCTCAGTGACAAATAATAATAGAATTCATATTTGGAGGGGAGAAATTATTTCTTGTGAGATATTGAAGTGGCTTCTTATTGTATCTAAAATGAATTATTTTTTAATTATTTCCATGTTGTAGCAAAAGAATCTTAATTAACTTTGACAAAAATAATAATTAATACTTCAATAATAACAGATCGACAGATTATACAAAGTTTGAGTGTAAAATTTTAATTTCAACGTTATCTATACTAATATTATAAAGAGGTAAAGTTTTTGAGTTTGTGACGTTATAGGGGGTAACCTCAGGAACTACTGACCCGATTTGAAAAATTTTTTCAATGTTATGTAGCTCAATTATCGAGGATAGTTATAGGCTATATATCATCACGCTGAGACTAATAGGAGCGGAGCACCAATGAATCATATTTAAAATTAGTTTTTTTTTTCCTTGTGAGAGGTTCGCTGCGTGTTAGAGTTAGCCCAAAGTAACTATTCCACGCGAACGAAGTTGCGGGCAGACTCTAGTTCTGTATAAAATTGTCTCTTTTTAAATTATGCCACCCATATCGTAAAACAAACCTTTATTAATGTTATGTAAAATAATAAACTCCTACTTTAAAACTAATGGAGTGAGAGTAGCAGATGTCTCTTATATTTAGTTGATTTTAAACTTTAAAACCACTGTACTCAACATGTATCACTTTTTCATGTCGACCTTGTGGCAAGTTATCAATATAATAAAAGTACTAAGAAAACTAATTCATAGTAACTTTTCCAGAAATTGCTCAAAAGTTAACATCAAAATGCATAGATTTTATGGGTGGTGTTGGCTTCACCAGAGACTTTCCTCAAGAGAAATTCTTCCGCGATGCAAAAATTGGAACCATCTATGAAGGCACAAGTAATATGCAACTCCAGACGATCGCCAAGATTATCGAGAAGGAATATAGTCAATAAATACGTAAATAAACGAATTTGTTAAGTTACAAATAAAATATTTCTATTGTACAAAAAATATAATATACCCTTGATACAAACTGAATGTCATGTACATATATATATCATAGTCCGGTGAAGCTGTTAAGACCTTGCTAGGTCAATAACATAATCAGTCCTAGAAAAAAAATTATATTCAATTTATTATAATTAGATATCATGAATTTGATAACAACCAAGATTCCTATAAGATAAATTTACAACTTCAAAGCAAATCCAAGTTCTTTAAGAGGAGAACAATAGTTGCTTTTTCTTAGAAATGCCTGTTGAGTTGGTGCTTGTTAAATCTTTTATAATGGTAAATAACACAAGAGACTAAAATATGTAGCAGGGTAAACTTTTATATATTGTGTGAAACAGAAGGTTATTAAATTTATTGTATTTGTTATTATAATAATTAAAAATAAATATTTTATTTAATATGTTGTTTTCATTTTAAAAAACCACTATATGAGTTATAATAAAATGGAATAGGTTTCATTACATTCAATTTATTACTTCTATAAAGATACAATTTATTGTGATAAAAGGTACACTTTCTGTTCCATTTGTATTCATAATGTCAGTATCAGTTATCAATATTAAAAAAAAAATTCTATAAACTATCATAAAAATTGAATATTTGCTGTGTGAATTGACTCGAAAAAATAACAATCAATACTATTTACACATATACAATACATATTTTTGTTTAACACATTTAATATAATTTCCATAAACTAATTTCAAGGTTGAATATTTACTAAATTAATTCAATAAAAAAAATAAAGACCAACAGTATATGTATCTTCTCAAAAGTAGATTATAAGATATTGTAGGTAATGTTTAATTCTAATTCCCAATTATGAAACTATATTAAAACAGTAATTATAGATAACAATAAAGTTTATTTACAGGTTAGTAATATTTTTATGACAATTTCTTAAGGCTTAGGGTCATGAGGCAAACTAAATCCAACCATTCTTGCTGTCTCTTCAACAGTCCTTTCACCTTTTCCTTTAAATTCAACATTTATTTCCTTGTACTTCCTCGAGTTAAAAATGTAATCATAATAGGTTTTCGCTTTGTAATGCATCTCGTCAATCGCTTTGCAGTGTTGTTGATCAGTTGTTTGATATTTACGATATTGGCTGAATATGTATTGTACCATTGGATTCTCGGCAAGATTTTTACTGGAGCTCTGCTTACGAATTTCTGACAGTAACTGTCTTAAAGTTATCAGAGTAGGTTTTGATGTTATCGAAGCCATGTTTCACACCTTCAAATAAATCAAATATTCAGGTTTTTTATCATTAAAGATGTGATGAATTCCTCACAATTATTGTATGAGGGTTTTTCAGTGTTCACCCAAAAGTCAGATTTAATTTTGTCTAAGTTCTCTTTCGGGAAATAATGAATTGAAGTATCATTGAAGATGTCAGTGAAATTGAAATTATTTACTAATGCGACTTCGGTTATGTGTGGAAATATTTTATGTATGAAGGGAACTGTATCCGTAAGCAACCTAGTGGGTTGATTTTCAATCAATGATGAAAAACTATTACAAATTAATATGCAATTAGACAGATTTACACTCCAATTGCTCCAAAGGAAATTATTGGTAAGTTGTTTAGGGCAATGAGGTAAATATACTATAGTTATTCCTTTGTCAGATATTACATAACTACCTTCATTATTTTCTAATATAATGTCAACACCTAATGTCTTTAGAATTTCGCATTCACCGTTATAGAATATTGGGTCGTGGGCTAACACTTTATCGGCTTTACAAAAATCTTTCAAACACAACAAGAATCCTAGTTGGTATTTGGAAATATTACAATCTGCTATGTGACCAAGTCCAAAACATACAATTTCAACTACATTTCTTGACTGTAAGATGTTACTTACAGATTTTAATGCGTCTTCAAGGTATTTTGATAATTTTAACTCGTCCACTACAAAGTGTATTCGGCTAAAAAACAGAATAAAGATATAACAAATAACCGATTGACATATAACCTAAAAATTTCATATGACAGCTCTGAATAATAATGGTACCTGATAGTTCTATCAACGTCGATTGAAATATCTTGTTTTTGAAATACTGAGTCTTTTGGAGGAACTGTAGACTTTTTACCTCGTTTTGATTTAACTATTTTAAAACCATCACAATCAACCAGTTCTTTTGACATTTTATAACAAATGTTGCTAGTTGAATTGTTGTTTATTATTTATTTCTAAAGTTTCGAGAAAATTGCAATTTGCAAATAACTACTAAATACAAATTATATTAGGTAGGCATTTTTTTCTTCTTATTCTGCGGACTATTGATCCGCACCTTTTATTGGTTTCGCTTTTTTATTGTCTGGGTGAAAAGTCGTATCTGTGAGCAACTATTAGATGTTTTTTATTTATTTTTAATTAACTATTTACTATTTTTGAGTGGATTTTATAATGATGTTATTGTCTTTATGGTGGTTTTATAATGATCTTTTATGACCATTTTTAGAGTATAATCCACAATGTCCCGCGCTGGAGCGTTTACGACTCGATGGATGAACCTACTAGGCATTTAACAAAAATTTTAAATTAACATAACAAGTAACGTCGATTCCTCTAGTCACGTTATAAACGCTTACAAGAATTTTAATATGCTATTTTAATGACTAAATCGCCACACTAAACAGATTTTTTGGATTGGATTGTAGTAGATTGAAATGATATGAAGAAACTTTTAATACCGTTACTCACTTGACAATGGCAGTAATACTCTACTAGAAGACTGGATGCCAAAAATAAAATACAAGAAGAAGGATAGTAGTAGTAGTAAAAATATTCGCCCAACAGGACAGGCGAAGGAATTAATCTGTACTGCCAATTATGAGGTTGTTAATATGGGTAGTTTTTATATATTTTTTAGCCAGTTTTCTTCTATGTCCAAATTAATATAGAGACATAAGCGCCAAATCTTCTATGATATATATATATATATATATATATTATATTTCAGACACTTTTTTCTTCTTCTTAATCTTCGAGTAATCTTAGAGTTGATAAAGGCAAAGATAGGTTTAAAATTATCAGGACAAGTTAGAATATCGATATTCAGATAAAGTATCGTGCAATTATTTCAATGTTTCATCAAGATGGTGGCTCCCTTGTTAGAACTTTCCAGGGAATTTTTATTGCATCTCAGAATTCATGTTCAGTGGTAGATAATATTTTGCGTATTGGATAAACTATAAAAAACTTAAATTATATTACTAGTCCCGATAAGACAGTTTTGACATTTCTTTTTAAGTACTTATAGATAATAATAAAACAGAGAGAGAGAGAGCTTATTTTTTTTTATTTCAAGACCTACATAATAATTACATAAAAACCAATATAATAATATAGTTTTCATTTTATTAATTTAAGGAGAAAAAAAACACAATTATTTCATGGTTTTGAGTTTTCACTTCTATCGGCAATCGTTATGACTGCCTCAACTTTTTTTTTCATTTAGTTAGATGGTTTAGCCAGATTTTCAGATTCAAGATACCTACATGTTTGCGTAGGTAAGGCACACATGTACATACGCCCAAAAAAGTGAGGATAAGGTGTGATAGCCAATAAAGACCCTTCAAACCAACAGCATATAATCAGTTCGTAAAAAATAGTAATGGAGGTGCCGTTGATAGGTATTTTTATAAGGCTCCGTTTTGATTCATTGTGCTTTAATAACAAAACTTCTTTTTCTACATTATTATTAATTATTGAAATTTTCAATATTTTGAATTATATCATATACAGAGAGAATTATACTAATATTTATGTAACTGAATTGCAATATTTTAATTTAAGTTATAAATAAATAAATGCTGGGGTGAGTTGTTATTTTGTTTTTCTTACAAAACTACTTTCTCTTATTATTCACCTTACATACACAAATATTAACATAGTAGAAAGTACACCCCGAGGTATTGTCATTTCTTTTCAATCAATAAATTATAACATTTCTATCATATAGTATACTATAAATAAACATGGAAGAAATACTTATCTCTTTAGCTCGTGATGAACAAATTATTGATTTCTTTCTTTCTCATTCTCCTTACCTTTATTTCTTAATTCATTATATATAAATCACGTAACTAGCCATGAAAGGTATCGGTTTAAAAATTTTGCGACATTTTAATATTGAATTAAGAAAAACTAAGAGCTTATATTGACTACTCATTATTTTCATTGTGCATTGGTTACGACCTTACTTTTCACTTACACACGTCGACGTGCCGCACAATGGTTTGTCCCTATAGCTTTTTTTCGAAATGACTACGCTATTGACCCAGCAATGTCTTAACAGCTTCACCGGACTACTAAGGCGAGCGCTTAAGGCACTCAGCCGATTTTATTTTGGCAACCAGCTCAAGGATGCACGGCACACCTCGGCTTGGCTGTTGCCTGTTGCATGCAAAATCGCGACCTATCTTAGCTAACCTAGCTAACTATTCATATATGTATGAGTTGTTGAAACGTATATGTGTACCAAGCATACACGCCTCAATAACTCCTCCATATATTTATTATCGGAAAATTGAGAGTTTTTCAGTTCGTTGTCCCCATAGCGGAAATAGCGCTTTAATATTTTTAGTCCTAAATCCGAACTCCAGTAGGGAAACAAACCACCGTACACCGTATCTGTTGTTCATATATGTATTCTTATCAATAACCCAATTTAATGAAATTCATTATATCGGAAGCTCATATATTTCTCCAATATATTAATCAGTATTGGAATAACGTAATGTGAATTGTCAAACATATTTATATATAATGGCAAAAATAATATTTCAAATATATGTTTTATTCTTACTCAGTTTTTAGTATATTTTGTACAATGGAAGTGTGTGTCGTGATCCGGTGAAGCTGTTAAGATCTTGCTAGGTCAATAGCGTAATCAGTTAAAAAGAAAGTATGTGTCGTTGTTAATGTTGACTTTAGACTTTATAATTCAATATTAAAAATGTAGTTAATTGTCAAACGATTTTGATAAAATGTTGTTTACAGGAAGTAATACATGCCGTGAAAATAATACTCTTATGATATTTTTATCTCCAAAAGATTTTTCATGATAATCGTATAAAATTAATCAGTAATCGTCTTAGAAATTATTGTGTACGGTGCCCCCACCAAGTTGGGCAAAAAAAAGCGGCACGGCCGTACCATTTTTTTACTCGGAGCAATTCAGGCCATTT
This sequence comes from Antheraea mylitta, assembly GCA_014332785.1. Lineage (NCBI taxonomy): Eukaryota > Metazoa > Arthropoda > Insecta > Lepidoptera > Saturniidae > Antheraea > Antheraea mylitta. The sequence goes on from JACEII010000020.1 coordinate 5,224,355, forward strand.
TCGACCCCCTATAACTCTATTGTGGATACAACTAGAAGCCTGACAACCTATTTATTTAAAACATAGAAGTTATTTAATAATGATATTGTAACTATAAGATGTTGTTAGGTTAGCTAATTACGTAATAACTTAAGACAGAACTTAAGTAGACACTTAATAGAGTAACCGACTGGGTATTACATGGATCTCACAACTTTTTACGGTAGAAGAACTGAGTTGCGAGACTTGTTTTTTTTTATAAGTTTTGTTTTTGACGACATAAAATATACTCATCATAAAATTTTAATAACACGAAGTAAGACAACAAGTTGACAGTAATTAATACTTAAAAAACGAAGGCAGTGTTGCGGTCAGATGTTAGTATTGTTATAGGATACGCAGGCTTCTTAAGTTTTATTTTTTCAGTGCTAATAAGGTGATAATTGTTTCCTATATAAAAACTTAAAAGTTCGATTAAAATTGTGCATTCGTATTTGCAATTTGTTAGAATAAGTCTGTATATATTTACAAACATAAGTCACTTGACCTTATATGTATATGGGTTTTTGTGCCTTCTATAACAAATTCCCACATAGAACAATGATACGTCCTTGATCAGGTATTTGGGTTAGAAAAATTGACCACTAACATAGAGTTACATGGAGGACGAATGTTCGCGGCGCATATTTAAGGCCCATTGTCTGTTTTGTATGGGAATGACAATCAAAATCTATAAATGCAGCATTCGCATCACGCACCCGTATTCGTTCCAACATACCGTAATACGAATAAGGCGACAATAAGTTGTACATACTCACGAAACGATATTATTAACCGGACAAGTTTAGTCACAGGACGACATTTCCCAACACTACCCGTGACTGTACCGCGCGAATACTATTCTAAATTTAAATATTTATTGTTCTTTATTACAAATTTTCCGGTATTCTGATTGTTTTTTGTTAATTTTAAATTGGTAACACTGGAATATGTATTGTTAAAATATTATAAATTGCTTTATCAATGGACATTTTGATTGTTTTCTTATTAGTAAAATTATTATTAATCTGAAATATATGTAACTATGTAAAATAACTTTCTAAATTGTGTACTTAAGATGCGCCTATACTGGCCGCAATACCAAAACACGTAATTATATTCGGCACGCTACGTTACATTTTATATAACAATATTTAAATTTGTTTTGTGCTCGAAATTCGTTTTTACAAATGGACTTAGTTTTATCACGTCCGTGGACAGCGTCTATCGTGTTGTAATTGTGTATTATTAGACTTTAGACGTGATACATTGGTTGTTAAATAGGAGATGTACAATGGATATGTACATGATTAACGGCCGATCGAAAAGGAGCAATAGTGATGGACTGCTATCGAAATGGAGCAGGAAATACGTCGGTGGTATCCTGAGTAAGCGGTCGTGGATCACCAGCGGATATGATTTGAATGTAAGTAGAGAATATCATATGATTACATCTGTGTTTGTTCTTCTCGTCTCATTTATTGATTCATACTTCGGTAACAATAAACGTTATGCAATTTATTGTTATGGTTCCAAAAGAATACCACCTTTGTTCTAAGTTTGAAAAGAATAAAAACCTAAATGAACGAATCAAAATAGATTTATTTAACCTTTCATAAGAATATTTCTTACTCACGACCACCTAGTAGAAAGTTTTTATAGCAAAATTATGCATTACGCAAGATCATCATCAGCGATATAATTATGTTTATTTAAATGTACAGATAGAACATAATTCATAAAGCCTCAATCATCATTAGTTGTGGTAAGACTATCCCTTATTACTTATACGACATTACCTATGTCGAAACATATTATACAATCGTATTATTGCGTAGTCCGGTGAAGCTGTTAAGACCTTGTTAGGTCAATAGTGTAGTCAGATCGAAAAAAAAAAACAATTGTATTATTTACGCGTTATTTACTATTATATATGAGTAGATGTCCAGTTTTTTGCTAAACATTTGTATAGTCTTCGCCAAACTTTTGACCGTTCTAATATAGTTGCAGATTACTCAAATCTTGGTATAAACTAGCGAGCCCGCTGGACGTTGTTCCGTCCTGATAATAAACAAAACCTTGACAAATTATATAGCTAAACCTTAATCATTCTATCTACTTGGGAAAAATCATGAAAATCTGTTCAGTAGATTTTTAGTTTATCACGTATAAATAGACGTGGCGGAGAACTTCATTTTATAATTTCTAGTGATCTCCACGGTATGTTCATCTCATTATTTTAATTTATCAGAGTACTAAATTTCATTTCTACCGCGTCTGAACACACACTAGATGTGCGTTTTATTTTTTTACAATTTTGTTACATTTCCTTCATCCTTGTTAAGCATGTCTTGTTAAGCAACCGCCAATCATGTAAACAGTACATCTGTCAAACTAAGCGTTTTATAACTTTAAGATGGCCATAAACGATGAAAATGTAACTGCTATAAAGACAGTAATCTTGTAAAAAACCCGTCTTAAAGTGGCTAATTTTTAAGTAAAAAAATAGCAATAATTATAAATATATAAACCCACCCAATGGTTGCTCATAGATACCATAATTCTTGATATATCGTATATATAAAATAAAGGAAAGCAAAAAAAGGCGTGGACCAAGAAAAAATAGCGTTAGAATTCGTACATTCGAATTGCACATCGGATCGAATTTATCGATTAATGAAAACGTGAGGAAATCATAGCACGGTCATAAGATATTTCTACTGTCCATTTCACCAGTTACCAATATTTATAAATCTATTTATTACTAAATATTCTGCTTTCTAGATATTCTTCCGCGTTTATTTATTACATAATGCGGTGAGATTATGAACGAATGCTAATAATATACGTCAAATACGCTTAAACAAAGTTGTAGCGTATTATCATATTTTACCAACTGATGCGACGTTTTAAATAATTGCGTATTGTATTCCTTCAGGCTTTTTGTAATTTAAAACTTCACGGTTATTTTACATTCTCGATATTATTGTTAAAATCTCTTTTTCGTGTGTATCGTCATAGTTGTAGTCTTTTAATTGTTTAAGTAGTGAACTATTCCATGTTCAGGGTTTAAACCATAAAATGGATTAAGATGTTTTAAGTAATACGCGTATATTTGCAAATTTAAATTTATAACGCTGCCAGACAACAGTGAAAGAAAGAAATTAATATATACTAGAGGATATATGCGACATCGTATGAGTTGCTTATTATTGCAATAATATATTTTACGTAGCGTACAGAGGAAAAGATATTAAAGAAGTGGAATCAAAATTGATATGTCGATTTTTTCTAAATTATCTGGACTTGCTATGTTATTTATGAGTGTTGAGTTAACAATAAAATCATTGTAAAGTATATAAGTACATTAATACATAAATTAAACGAGTATATTACAGAACTTTTTTTCCAAACTTGTTGTTTTACGAAAGCGATCATTTGGAATTGGCAATATATATGGAAAGACGGCTGATCGCAATTTGATACGATTCCAGTACTAACTCCTTTGACGTGTTACATGAATTGTAGTCCGGTGAAGCTGTTAAGACCTTGCTAGGTCAATAGCGTAGTCAATTCGAGAAAAAAAATTGTTGCATGAACACAATATTAAATCACCAAGATTTGGATATAGATTATACAAGTAAGAGTATTATAATACTGGAATGAGTTTTTTTATTTATTTGTCATAGGTAATATATGCAATTAAATATCAAACTGCTGTTTCTCCGGAAAATAAATTCAGTAATACGTTGTTGGGTGGGGTCATGAGAGAAAGAGACCTTTGGTTCCAAAGTGGGATTCTTACCGACTGGCGTTATTATTTGATATTATTATTGAATCTCAAGACTGTCACTGGACCTGTTTAGAAGATCTTCTATAGTACATAGATTTTAGCGTTCGATCACAAGCTCATGTGCGTTAAATGATGACGTGGTCTGAAAAGGCAAACACGCTAATTCTAGAGAAGTATCAAGTGCAGCTTCTGTAATACATCAATGGGTGCATAGCGACAGATTTGGAACTAGAGGGTGGTTGGCGGCCAGGCGATCTTAGAAAAAGCTGTACCTATTTCATCAAGATGTTTTTCTGACTTAGTTGCTAGGTTTTTTTTTTATGTCATAAGAGACAAACGAACATGCGGGCCACCTCATGTTAAGTGATCACCACCGCCCATAGACACTAACAACACAAGGGGAGTCGCAAGTGCGTTATCAGCCTATGTTTGGGGAGATGGCGGAATGGTGGAGAAGGAAATGAGAGGGGTGGGTAGGGGAAATGGTTCTTCGGCACTCTCACTGACCAAACGAAACGCAACATAGCAAGCACTTACTTTACGTCAGTTTTCTGTAAGAGTGTGGTGCTACCCCGAGCGAGCCGACCCATTCATGCTGAAACCAGTTATAGCTTCAGCGTTCAACTACGTCCAACGGCGCAGTGTCCGAATACTTGTAAGTGCCTGTCGACATATTTTCTACCTAAGGGTCGTAAGTAAGTCGGACTTACAAAAGTCTTACCACCACACTAAGTTCCTATTCATGTCTGAACAAACTAACCACAGAGCCAACGCTTCAAGTCCCCTCAACTGCCTTTATGTGACATGTGATCATTTGTTGTCAGTTTTATTGATCACAAATTGACGGCGATTCATTGTTATTAAAATTAATGCTTGAGTTTATTAGGTTAAGGCATTATTAATCGATTTAAATATTTTTCAATGCCATTACGCATATATAAGCGTAAATGATTTCTTTCATGTGTGCTTTCAAATATATATAACATGAATAATCGTCTATACATAAATAATAAGAATGTTAATCTATCGTGTGTGTACGTTTTTGATTTTTGTGAAAAAAAATGTTGCAGTTATCTTGGAACAAGCAATAGAATACATTTCAATCATTTTGGAAATGTCTGTCTATTTGTCTGTCTGTTTGTTTGTTTGAACACGCATCACTGCTAAAGTACTCCGTTCACGATAAACACTCAAAAAGAAAATCATAAAGCGTATCCTCGAGTAGCATTTAGTCTTGGTTTCATTAAAATCAGTTCACTCTATCAAAAGTTATTGTAATTTTAATGACGACACAACATGAGTACTAGAGAAAAGTAGATAAGTAAATGGACTTAATACATTCAGATGATTTTATTAGTTATGGTTATTTTACATTAAGTACCATGCGGACGGAGTCGCGAGCACAGCTAGTCTTAGGATATAACAAAGATACAAACGATTTCAAAACTTATTTAGAACAATAAGCAATAATAATCTAATAACATTAGTCACGGCGAAATCGTGGTATATGTTACCATTTTAAATGTATAATGTATTGTATGATTTTAAATTATTAATTATTTTCTATCTATATACACATATAAATTAAAATAAATTTCCGAATATATGTACGAGTATGTGTATTACTTCAAAACGGCGACACGTATGTGGTTAATTCTTTTTTTTTATGTAACTGTCCAGATTAAGTTTTATACGAAAAGGAGTGTTTGAAGAAATAGTACGGAAAAATTAAAAATTTGAGTTATAAAATAGAGATTTGGAGGCTTTAAAATGTACAACCCTGATTGGCCTCAGTTATTTGATCAATTCAGAATAGGTTGTATATAAAAAGAATGTTGAAAAATCGTACGCAAAAGTACATAATTTGATTTTGAACATGGAAATTTGGAGACCTTAATAGTTACAAACTACTATGATTGGCCTCAGGTATTTAGCTAATTCTTTTTTTTTTTGATTACGTATAATAGTCAGGATAAATTGTATATTAAAAAGAATGTTGGAAAAGTGTACAGAAAAGAGGCAACACTAGGTTAGAAAATGGATATTTGGAGAACTAAAAAGTTACAACCCAGTATGATTGGCTTCAGGAATCCAGCCCCAGAGATAGCAGTCTATAACTTGACCAGTTAAGTGGTCGTCCACTTGTACAATGTAACTATAGGTTTGCAACTTCAAACAGTAAAAGTACCTACAAAGGCGATCATTAGAGAATGCCCTATCACCACACACGATGGTAGAATTAATTCTAAGCATACACTCACTTTCTCTTATACATATTACGACGATGTGTCACATTTCGATCGATACGTTTGGTTCGTAACGCGTATTATTTTGTTACCGCCGCGCTGCGTCGTCCTGTTCCTTATTTAGTTCATTCCAATGTCACTTGTACCTGCGCATAGGTACATTCAAGCACACAAGCATTTTCGTTTGATAAAAAAATATCTATATTCAGAGTAAACTCTTTATAACGTCGTTTGTTATAGCGAAGAATTTCTGTAACGTAGAAATTAGTTCAATTTGCTCAGTGTAGCACAAAACCCAATTAACACCCTCAATATAACGCAACCGCCATTTTCTATTACGATGGAATATTTTCATTATTAGACATCAAGAACATATTTAACAGTATACATAATTGTGTTTATTATCGCTTAGAAAAGGAATCTTTCGAGGTGCCAAAATTTCTAAAAAAATACCTAAGGTCGTAAACAGCCGTCTCGCTTTTGCTATCGTTAATGCCTAAATACGTGTGACATTAAATACTTACAAATATACAAAACAAATATTGGCAAAACACTTCAGGTAGTTCATAGTAATAGGAATGTTTATGATTTGTTAAATTTGCTTTAATTTTCCTTTTCCCTCCGCGTAACGACAACTTGTTTAACGAAAAAAAAAAAATCGGAGCCTTGAAATTCGTTATAAACAGTTCACATTGTACTTTACGAAGTTATTGAAATCATCATGCGTCTCTTCCTGAAGCAATACATTACACAAGTTTCACTTCTATCGTGGGGTTTTATGATTCACTCTATTTTTTAAAGATAAGCAGAAAAGATTTAATACGACGACTGTAATCATTTTGACCGCGACTATATATGGAAATCTATCTATATATAGAATTCAGTAACATCCATTCTATGTTAATTTATTGTAAATATTCAGTTTGATGTTTTGGAATCGATGTTTGTGGCATTTTTACGTCTGCTTTTAAATTCAAATGAAACAATTAAACAGTACGAGAGTTATACTTAACAATTATTTCTTTTACTGCTCGGTTGGATTAACCTAATAAAGTCTAATTGAAAGCGTAGAAATTTATATTTGTATATTGAAATTCGAGTTGACAAACAATTTTAAGAATCGTGCGGCCTTAATAAATCAAACCGTGATTTTAAATTAAATTTTATTCATATTCAACTCTACACATATAATAATTATGTAAATATAAAGTGACTGAACTTTATCGATTAAAAAAAATGTTGCAGGTGTCTAGGAAAAAGTAATAAAATACAATTCAATCATTTTAGAAATGTCTGTCTGTCTGTTTGTGTGGACATGCATCACTGCCGAAGCTCTGCATTTATGATAAAATATTTTCAAGAAAATCATAAAGCATATCTTCAAGTAATATTTAGTCTTTGTTTTATTAAAAATCGGTTCCGTCTATCAAAAGTTATTGTAATTTGAATGACGCCGAGGCTTAAGTACGAGAGAAAAGTAGATAGTAATTAAACTTAATACATTCATCTTACTTTATTACTCACTTTTTTGGACACCAGTTGTAGGTGGTAGAACCACGCTGAAGCTATTACTGGTTTCAGCATGAATGGGTCGGCTCTACCGGGGTAGTGCCACCCTCTCATAGAAAACCGACGTGATTTAACAGTGTTGCGTTTTGTTCGGTCAATGAGAGCGCCGGAGGCCCTTTCCTGTCCCCTTCACGAACCCCCCCCCCCCACATTCTCCCCAAAAACAGGTTGGCAACGCACTTGCGACTTCCCTAGTATTACTAGTGTCTGTGGACGATGGTGATCACTTAGTAGGTGACTCGCCTGTTCGTTTCCTTCCTATGATATAAAAGAAAACCCGGTTCCCACGCGGACATAGTCGCGGGCACAACTGTTACTTCACTGTAGTTACTCATTTTTTAACTGTTAGCTATTTTGCAATGAAAATTAATAACATATGTTAGTTACCACAGCGTGTATGTTTTCGCTTACTATTCAGTATGTGCGTCAACTGCAGTAATATTATATCTGTTTATCATTATTCACGCAGAATTACTAAGTCGTCGCACACACACCCGTTTAGGCCTCCCACGGCAGCGGCTGAAGCCTATGTTCGATCCCCCTCGGTGGGAGCCCTTGAATGCGTTGCTTGCGCGATACGGTGACACACAAATATACATCACTGCTACAACACTACACGATCGCCCCCACACACGTGCACGCTTTCACGCTTACACATGAAAGTGGAAGGGTTTACTTTTTTCCCCTTATCGAACTGAAAAACTCTCAATTTTCCGATAATAAATATATGGAGGAGTTGTTGAGGCGTGTATGCTTGGTACACATATACGTTTCAACAACTCATACATATATGAATAGTTAGCTAGGTTAGCTAGATAAGTTGCGATTTTGCATGCAACAGGCAACAGCCTAGCCGAGGTGTGCCGTGCACCCTTGAGCTGGTTGCCAAAATAAAATCGGCTGAGTGCCTTAAGCGCTTGCCTTAATAGTTCGGTGAAGCTATTAAGACCTTGCTGGGTCAATAGCGTAGTCATTTCTAAAAAAAAAAGTCGCACATACATTTAATCAAACATACATTTTACAGATTTTTTTAATTACATGAAATCCGTGAAATTAGTAACAAAGATGTTGAAAGAGTAAAAGTAACAGTTGAACAAATTTGAATGAATAAAATTGTATTGAATAAATTAATAATTGATATTAATAAATCTCTGTAAAATCTACTCAGTCATCAAATTAACTAACATTTGTAGGTATACAGGTTATGTAAGAGATCTGTTTTCCTTTTTTTCTGGCTAAAACTCATATTACAATGAAATAAAAAGAATCGAAAATTATTTATTACTCGATAAGAAACACAGGGGGATTTACTGGGAATTGCTAGTCATATTTTTTTTATATATATCAAAGGAGGCAAACGAATTGGTGGGTCACGTGATGTTAAGTGATCACCACCGTCCATAGACACTAGCGACATCAGGGACGTCGCAAGTGCGTTAGCAGCCTGTATATGGGAGAAGGGGGAGGGGAAGGAAAGGGAAAGAAGGAAAGAGGAAGGGACGTGGGCCTCCGGCTCTCTCACTGACCGAACGAAACACAACTTTGAAGTACACTCTTTATTATTTCCTTTTAAAACGGCGGTACAGTGTCAGGCAGCAGTCAGTAGACGTCAGCAGCATAACGATTTATTATATATTTGAAAAGTTTAAACGCAATTATTAAATGTTTCAAACTCATTCGTTCCGACAATTTATTCGGTTTACGGAAAATAAACAGAAACCGATTTATTCTAATATTACATTACTTCTCTTGTCACGCTTTTCTGCGTCCACTTTCGTCTACGAATTTTGAGGTTATAGTCAAATTAATGCATCCGTAAATTCGAGGTATCTTTCTGATCTTGACCCGTTAAGTTTTTTGTACTTTTTTGAATAATACACAGGTAAATAAATTTTAGTTATAGTTTTTGTACTCGTTTTTATGTAAAACACAAGTAAATACATTTTATAAATACAAAAAATATTTAAACTTGAATGACGGATGTTATAAGAAATTACAATCGCGAAAACATTTGCCACCCAAGCGACGCATTGCGACAGATTGGGCCTAGTCAAGTCAGTTTCATACTAATAAACATGATGTTTATTGCGTACTTTAGTTGCTTACATAGTCTTACGGGTAAAGGTTCTCGTTCAATAGATAAATAAATAAAAATTCATCTGTGTATAAAACCACTGCGAATCTATAATAATAATAGTTAGAATTAATTAAAATAAATATATGTAATTGGTTGACTATTGGTTCGTTAAAAAAATGTAGTCTAAATAGTATGTAAGCGCGAAATATAAATTATGTGGTTATTTTGACATTGACATTAGGTTTTTGGAACAAATGTTGCAAGACTAAAAAATAAAGTTACGTAACGGGAGTTCATTCAGTGATTCGTTCAAGTGAGGTCGGAGGTGACAATATGCCCCAGATTTTCTTCAAAAAAGTAATGCTGGTGAGGGATCGAAACGATTTCGAGGTAAACGACTTTCACTTTCTGAGCCGCTTAGCGAACGCTCCTCGCCGGTACAGCACCAACTGTTTATGTTTGATTAAATTAAACTTTTGTATTGTACAAGTGTTTGGCGGAAATTGAAGATTTTTTCTTTTTGATTTTCATTGGTATCTATTATTTATAATTCCCATTATATTTTCTTCCAAGTAATATTTTTAAACAACTTTCGAGTAACTCTCACAATGTATCGAGCGAAGCTGTATTAGGGTACATCAAAAATGTTTTGCTTGAAATCTAATTGAAAATTAATTACAGACATACTGTTTAACCTTCATTACACCATTGGAATTAAGGATATGTAATTTGTAATGATGTATATAAAAAACTGCATACACGTCACTCACGCTCAAGCATTTTTTTAATTACATAATAGGACTGGACTGACAAGAATAACTGTTTCACGTAACTGAAGCATCTCTTAAACCGGCTCCATGGGTTTAATTACGTTTCTATTACCTTTTGTTTCATCGTTATAATTATTAACATCAATTACTAATAATGAATCGCCGCTTGTTTAATGTACCGGAGATATAATCTATGGATATGAATAAAGTCTCTGTTCTGTTTGTTCATTCAGGCTAATCTTTTTTAGTTTGCTTTTTCTATATCTGCATTACCTAAAAACTTTTATGTTTGGTAACAATACCGCTGCTTAGTTAGAAGAAAATGCTTTCTGGCATTAAGCTCGCCAGTGTAAGAACTCGAAAGTGCAATAAAGTATTAATTCATAATCTTTAAAACGGCTTAACCGATTCTGACGGGACTTTTACTGGCAGATAGAGAGATATTTTGAGCTATGAAAGCTACATATTATTACGCTTTTATATACAGCCTAAGCAGGAAACTAGTATATAATAATTGGTATATATAATTGATAATAAAAAAAGCAGAGGTTACATATAACATACATATATTATATATATGTATATATATTTTATTGAAGCACGACAAAGTGACTGCACTTTGCCTGTTGGTAAGCATAGTACAATCCAAAAACAGTAGCAACCACCGAGAGACAGATCATCCATCGTCGGTCGCCGCTGTCATGCCGGCCATAATGACGGAAGTCACCCGGTACTGGATATGCACAGGCTGATCCCGAAACGCGACGCGCAAAAGCGAGTCACTTTGACGGGCTTTTTCGCCATGTACATAGTGGTTGCGACCCAGTCGGGCTGTAAAACCCTACCACCCTGCTATCGCCATTGCCTCGTTCGTTGATCAGCAGGGTGCCCCACGTGCTGATGAGGTTGGCTTGGGTGTCTTAAGTCTTAAGATGTTACTCGACACCCCTTACCCCTTTATTGGAGTTATAGTAAAATGATAAAACTACAATTAAAAAAACAAACAAATGACTGTTCGCTAATAATCGCGACAGAACACGTTGTTTCGTTGAAAGAACAAAACCATTTTCACATGAATGAACTCGCGGCCATCAGCATGTGTGAAGCCCTTTTTTTCGAACTGACTATGCTATTGACCCGGCAAGGTCTTAACAGTTTCACCGGACTACGCTTGTGTGAAATCAGTTTTATGGAATTTTATACAGTACGAATCTGTTCAAACTTATATCGCGTATGGTCAGTAAAATAGGAATTAATAGCGCTACAACTATTTAAAACTAGCTACAACCAGCGATTTAAGTCACGTATAATTATTCCTGCACTTGGTGCCTTTTACCCCTTATTGCAACACACGGCTCGCCCGCACAATTCCTCGTTTCTCGTTTACCTTACTTTTTGACTTACATTTAGTGTGGTAAGTGCTCCGCTCCTAAAGAACGTAGCGTGATGTGAGATAAACTATATCCTACATCAATAAGATATAAACTGATTTTTTTCAAATCTGACTGATCGTTTCATGGATTAGCGCGTTCAAACAGACATAAACATAAGTATTTGTATATAATAGTTAACATCTTATGTATGGTTTTAAAGGTAGACAGAGTCAAGTGGAAGTCATCAAATTACAAGCAAGGATACCGGTAGAATCATGACTGGAACATAGGTCTGACATTTGCAACAACTTCTGCCGTGTTATTATGCATCTAGGACAGGGCAACTCGGGGCAAATCTTATTGGATTCTCGTCAAGCTTTAGAATGCGTATAAAATAATTTAACGAACATACAAGTCAACAGTCACATAATGTTTTGTGAAATCTTTTCTTGTAACAAAAGGCCTCGCAGAAAAATACACTTGGCAAGACAATTTTTACTAAAATCCATTTTAACAATTTCTAAAATCTTCTAAGCTATTTGTAGTGTACTGGCCAACAATAAATTTGTATAATCTCGATGGCCATGCTTGTGTAAAATAAATGAACGTCGTGTGTGTTGCCGTCCCTTTTAAATAAACTATTAAAATATATTTGTGGGTATAAATATTACACTATTATAAAACTTTTCAACAGAAATTACCTTGTAATTTTTTTTTCGAACTGACTACGTTATCGACCTAGCAAGGTCTTAAATTAAATTATTACGTCGTGAGAATTAACATCTGATGTCTCCTAAATCGAAATGAACTTTAATTTATTATGTTATTATATGAAGTTAAACAGCAAGGAATAAGCAAGAGATATGATTGACCTTGGTGAAATGAAAGTTTTTTTTTTAATATAGTAGTTTTGTTTCGTATATTATGTTCGTTTGTTAATGAACAAATATTCTGATAACCAATTGTCCTATGATATTTAATAATATTGGTCTCTAGGTCGCTATGCTTCTAAGCTATTGAAGTTTTGAAATGTTTACATATATTTCCTTTGTTTTACATAACGCCTAATTAAAGAATAAAAAGTCGAGGCGTTCATAAGAACTGCAGATAGAAGTGAAAACTCAAAACAATGAAGAACTGTGTTCTTTTTGAATTTTTAAATCAGTTATAGTATTATTAGAATTTTATAATGTGTTATTTAAAATTATTAAAATTAGTCTAATTTTCCCATTCATTGGCACTCCGAACAATAATCTATATTAATATATAAAGCTGAAAAGTTTGTTTGTTTGTTTGTATGGTTGAACGCACTAATCTCAAGAACTACCGGTCTGATTTGAAAAATTCTTTCGGTGCTAGATAGCTCATTTATCGAGGAAGATCGGATATCGATACATATCATCACGTAAACCAATAGTATCGAAGCACCAATGAAGAATGTTTCAAAATCGGGCTAATTTTTCCTTCTGAAGGCTTCCGCTGCGTGTTAGCGTTATTAGAATTATATACGTTTCCATGGTAACGTGATAACTTTCTATCGCAAATATTTTCTGCGGGTGATATATAATAGTTTCATTTCTCAGCTATGTGGCTGATGATAAATTCCATCCCATTCGACACACTGTTAGTATTCACATATATAATGTACATGTTACCTGTAACAGAAGATGATGTGCGTGTCCTACTTACAAATATTTTTGAAAAAGTATATCTGTAATTTACACATCTAATCACAATTGGACATATATTTAATATATTAAAAAAACGCATGTGAAGCCGCGGGTAACAGCTGGTGATATATATTTTAATACAGTTTATTAATTAATGAAACATATATAATAAGCTACACAAGATCAATACAAAATATCTATATATACTACATGTAAAGAGGCCGCTAGTCTGACGTAAAGGCAAAACATTACGAACATGTCGATGTCAGCGGTGACGAAAATCCATAAGTAATCTCATACCAAAAATCTCTCAACGCGTCTAAAGAAGTTATGATCTCAACAAATAAAAGACGATGCAATTGGAATAACATTTAATAACAAGTACCTAGACAACCGAACCTAGCTCGATTCTTTAAAAACATTTTTAAACTAAAATACACTGTTAGGATTGCGTCACAAAATTGCATTTTTATAAAAAAGAAAAAAAAAACAAAACAAAATAAAAAAGACGTCTCTCTTATAATTTTAGTATAACAATAAAATATATTTTTAATTAAAATAAACTGTCAGGTTTGCGTCAATAATTAGTATGTTTTACAAATATAAAAAAGTCATAAAAGCGGATATTTTTCTGTCACTCGGATTCTAACTGGGGTTAGCCGGATTTTCGAAGCAACCGATTTCCATCTAAGCTACTTTTGTTTTGACAGCGGCGATGAAAATTACCATTATATTCTAGCTATATTTTTTCATTGCCTGAAATCTCAGATAAAAAAGTTTTCTATGAATGAAATGTAGCTAAATCGATTTAACATCTCCGAAACCACTTACATATTATAAGTTTCACGGAAATCACTGACGCCGTTTCCAAAATCCTGAATATATAACAATATAAAAATATACCTCGAATTGCTCGTTTAAAGGTATTAGATATGAACTGTGTGTTAATGAGAATGCTAGTGACTTTTTGTTGACGAAAACTTTGGATAATCAGAACATTTCAGGAAAAGCTACTCTAAGCAATTCACTGTGCTGTCATCATAAATTATTTACGCATTCTGGATTTTTCTGAACTGTAATCAAAACAGTTTCATCAACTCATCAAGTGTAAATCAAGTTGTAAAATGGTAAACAGCCGGTGGTCCTGTGACCGTCACGTGCCATCAGATCGTGAATCAGAGCGCACAGGCCCCGTGGCGTAACGTAAGCCATTCGCTTCGACCACAAACAAGTGACAACAGCTTATTCACTCTGTACAAACAATGAAAAAATAATTTCACTTAGCGTTGAACCGTGTATTACATTTATCCATCTCTGGATTAGCGCTCATTTTAATTAATACTGAACGATATAATTTGTTTTGCTTTTTTTGGTGACTCTTAATCAATCAAATATATCAACCCCGTTGTAATTTACCCAGTGTAGGAGAGTCACTGCTGACTTAATACAACTAGGTTGAACAACACTTTGACATTGTTTTCTTGTTTATTTAATTCTGTATAGTGTGTAATCTAAACCTTTCATCTCATCGTACTAATCTATTGAATTAATTGTGAAATATAATTTTTTTGCATTTCATAGTCTATTAATAAAAATTACAGGCTATCTAACATTCCGGGACTATTCTTAAGAGTATACTAATTTCCATACAAAGTATATGTATGGAAAAGCGCATAGCCAGGAGGAATAATAGTATGTTTGGAACGGGCAGCACTACGTCCAAAGAGTACCAAAAAATACAAAGGAAAATAGAACTGTGAATTTCTATGTTATTTTGGTACCACGTCGAGTAGCATAGAAATTTACCTAAGCAACTCTCATACTTCATACTGTTTTTCTAAGCTCACTTAACGCAATTGACAGTAAGTAATTTGTAAAAATTAAACACAAGTGAAACTGTGTGACAGCCTTTATAATGCTATAAAGTAAAGGAGCTGGTTTTTATTAACTGTACCTCGTAGTGAACTTACGACCGAATCACGTATAATTATTTCGCATTGCAAACCTTCCATAGCCTTGGTTTCTTCGCGAATTTTCTATGATATATATTTAGAATACCGTTCGTAGTTATGTTTGTAAATTTGTTAAATAATAAACTCGATCCTTGATTTGTTTTAGTTGTATGCACGTTTCTTTATACTTTGTATTTGTAAACGGTATCAATGTTTTGAATTCTCAGTTATAAATATTCCTAAGAAATGTACAAAACATATATGTAGGTCATTAGTAGTGCGTTTGGATACAACATCGATTGAGTACATTCAAATACCAACAAGCGTAAGCTTGACGGTGACGACAAACATCGTGAGCATGCCGTAGGTAGGCATTGTGGTAGGATTTTTTTAAAGACCCATCGCCCATCACCTGCAACCTGTCACCCATAAGTTGAAATGCTTTAGTTAGTTAGTTTAGTTGAGTCCTTATTTTTATGCTCCAGCTAGCATTTCTAAGAGCCATCTCTTATCTTCGTTTATTGTTATCCATATTTGGCCACTAGTTTATCTAAGATCAAGTTGTTTATGCTGAACCAACAAAAATAACTATATTTACTTTTTATAAAATATTAGTTTGTCTGTGCGTTAGTGTGATTGTAAGTTGAAAACTTCGAAACTTGTTTATATTATTCTGTTCTTAAACATAGGTATATTCTACAGTTAGGACTACGTACATGCATTGTTACATCCAAACTAATAAAAATACGTATTACGTTTATTTGTTACACTGTTACGTCTTAGCTCCGCGTCCTATTAATAACGAAATTTTACTTACCCATTATCAGATGTGCAGAATACCTATCGTTTAAAAAAAAGGACTGTTGCTTAAAGTTAAGTCAAGTCTATATTTATGTTTAAGCGAAGCCGTGTGTATAAGCTAGTTAGATAATACATGGAACAAGTTAACAAATTAAAAATAAAATAAAGAGACATAATAGATAAAAATATATTCAGTTACTATATTTTGCAATTAATATTTGCTGCCGCTAATAATCTATATACACAATATCAAATATTTGTATAAGTTCTAAAATCCTTAAATATTTTATTTGAGATAAATATTAAAAGAAATACTATATATAGTATACACAAGAAACAAATAATAAAAGAAACTGGTATCGAGGTTCTCATACTTCGCACGCCTGCTTTGTCAAGCAAACGATCCCTTAAAATATCCCACAACAAAGGATAAATAACATATTTTAGTACGAAGTTAATTACAGCAAGTTAAATACAGCTTAATTTATAGCCGACAACAAGACAAGTTTGAATTTACCAGTAGAGTCTTGAATTGTTATTTTGTGAACACAGTCTATACAATAATGAACTTTATTCTTTGAGCATTATAGACTATTTGTGGTTATCAAGAAAACCGCGTCGCACCGTGTGCATAGCGAGACATGACGTGTACTGGCGCCAACAGATGGCGTTAGTGGGATGAGTGCGTCACTTGATAGACTGTTTGTATTATTGCTTACCTTTTTTGGCAACAAAGTATAATTAATGATTATATGTGTAGGTATATTAGTTGTGCAAATATTACATAATTATAATTTTTATAAGGCAAACAGTATGTAATAGGACATTAAGTTTTAATTCAACAATCAGCTTCCTATGAAATATGGTATGGTAATGAGACCATAGAGTATTGGTTGCCTTTTTCTGATGTCCAAATGAATAGCTACCACCTGAAATTTAAGAATATAAATTTATAAAAGGAAATTGCACTTGAAAGCCAAGCTAAGAATATTTTAGAACACATCACATAACTTCGCTTTTATTTTCTTGCTTCTCTGAAAAAAAATATTACTGTCATTATTAATGTGGTAATCATTAGAAAATGTCATGTGAAGTCTTCAATGTCACAAAAAGATAGCGGAACCCTTCTTAGAACTAGGAGTTTTTGTATCTCTGTGTTATTATTTCACTTCACTTGTGCACAATAATAAAGCTATATTAAGCAAGACACCAAAATATTACACAATGTAAAATCAAAAAACGCAAGTTAAATTCCCGCCAAAAACTTCCAATCCTCACTGAGATCTGTGATAATTAATTTTTTACTTTTTAAATTAGATATTTTGAAATATGTTCTGTTTTCTTTGTTTATCATATGGTGTTAGTTAAAAAATGGAATTATAATAATCTCAAAGTAAATAATATTATATTAATAATTCATAACAAAATTTAAATAAAATAATTCTTATTGGCTCTATTAATTTTAAAGGTATTTTAAGTACATTGAGTTAATGCAAATTTAATCTACCTATGAAATTAATTTTGTATAAATCCCATATTATCGTCTTTCCATCTTTTTATTATGTGATTAACTGTTTTTTTTTTTTTTAATAAAAATGTAGTAATTCAAATTTTACAACCATCTCAAATGATAGTGGCTTTTATTAAAATGATTGGCTAGAATAACTCAAAATTATGATATTTTCAAATCATTGCTAGTCTGAACCTAATCTGTTAACTATGATTAGTGTAATTAATACATTCAGTTTATTCTTAGTTTCATTAAAATTTATGTTAATATCACAAAAGCTTAAGATACTGACTATATTTCTTTGAACGCGATAATCTATGGAACTACACAACGAGTTTGGAAAATTTAGCATCACATTACGAGTATTAGGAGTTGAGTAATTATCATCTAAAATAGATCATAAAGTATGCTAAACGAGTATGGGCGAGTATTGTGACGCGGCAAGAAATATTGGCAGCAAAGGGCGAGTTGCCACTTAAACAGATTAAAAAAATACCGAAAAAAACCGAATGATTATATATTATCTGTGTAAACTTAGTGACGTAGTCAACGTCCTTAGGAAAAACTAGTGTTTTATACGATGTTCGTTGAGGTGTTGACAGTAATTCAGAATATTGATAATTAAAAGTGTAACAGTGTGTTACTACTAGTATGTTTATAAATAAAAAGTAATACACAGACGGTTACTATAATTTTGAAGTAAATCTTTTTTGGGGCGTTGTGAATTGCATTTTATGAACTGAAAACGTGTAACGAAAAAGATATAGCTATAAATGTATATATGGGATTTACGCCGTAAGAGAATAGTATATTCTCAATGCACTCGAACCATATACATAGGCAGGGAGAGAGAGTGAGAGAAACATTGAAGTCTATTGCACATGATTTTGTGTTGGATCATGAAAACTAATTTTTATCACCTCCTAATCCTTCACTTCTACCGCGTATGAACTACACACAACATTTCTTTTTATTAAGATATATTACTGACCTAACCAACTATATTAATATCGAATATAACTGCATATTTCTGATTCTGATTCTGATTTTTTTTTTTCGAAATGACTACGCTATTGACCAGCGAGGTCTTAACAGCTTCACCGGACTACGTGTTGATGATGAGAGTTTATAGTAGACCAGATATTCATCATCGCCGTATTTATATTTTTTCAACCCCGAATGATGTTGTGAAACCGAGATCTCAAAATGCCAAATCATGTTTTTAAATATCTAGTAAGTCTTTTAAAATTATAATTTTGCATTACATCATTTATTATTGTTCAGGTTTTTATGTAATTTTGTAATAAATAGAGGATTTTTTAAACATATGCTACCAATAATCTAATGACTAGGTTAATGATATTATAAGGTTAACATTCGTTTATATGGCACTGCAAGCCTTATGTTTAGACAATCCAGGGTTTTAATATACTAACTTTTTTATTACACACATACAGTCAACAACATAAAAAAAAAAAACCTTATTTACAAATCATATTTACAAATACTTTGACCTTGATTTTGCCATAGCGGATGTAATTACAATTTTGCAATAGATAACACAGTACGTATACAGGTTGTTCGAACGACAAGTTGTAATATTCTATCGTAGAGCCGTAGAGGTTATGAGAAAGGTGGTTATTTACGCAACAAGAAGAGACCTTGGTACAAATCACAAGCTTCAAGCAAAGCGGTCGACTTTGACAAGTCTTTATACTACATAAGAAATTTTATGAGGTCAATAAGCACAACTTTATTAGAAGTTGACATAAATAATTGAATAAGTTTTAAATCAGCAAAGATTATTATTAATAATGGTGAAAAATATGGAAGATATACACAGGATTTCACATTCATTGTTAATTCTGAGTTTGAGAGGGCTTAAAAAATATAACATGACATTTCAAAATAGTACTCGAATTTTTGAAGTGCTGGCAACACCACAACCAAAATCATTGACTTAGCTTAAAAGGCCATTGATTTTAATAAATAGATAAAATGATTGATTTTAGTCGATACTTTAATCCATAC
Source organism: Antheraea mylitta (assembly GCA_014332785.1). Lineage (NCBI taxonomy): Eukaryota > Metazoa > Arthropoda > Insecta > Lepidoptera > Saturniidae > Antheraea > Antheraea mylitta. The sequence goes on from JACEII010000020.1 coordinate 5,244,165, forward strand.
AATATATGTACATACGCTTGCATAATTGAATGACGATTATCACAATTCAATTGATTTGTCGATCAAAATAAATTGATTTATTAACTATTCTTTATGTAGGTAACCAAATAGTTCCGAAAGATGGAAGTATATCAGTGATACCAAACTTATAGTGAATGCCAAACTTTTTGACCGATCTGAATTGCGCACGACACAGATTTAGGATTATTAAATATGTATTAATTATATTTTAACTAGCTGGCCCGTTAGACCTTGTCCAAACCTTATTATAAAAAAAAATCCTTGACCAATTATATACCAAAACCTTTCTCATGAATCACTTTCTCTACTAGTGAAAATCATATGAAATACCGTTCAGTAGTTTTTAAATTAATCGTGAATAGACAGACAGACGCAGTAGGCGACTTTGTTTTATATTATGTAATGATATATAGAGATCCAGTGTCATGATGTTTGTCCACGATGAACTCCGAAACTAAAACGAGACAGAGGATAATTTATATTTCAATTTACAGCCTCAATATTTTTTTAACTACAAATTTAATGATTGTCAATGTTGGTTATTTTTATTGATTGTAAGTTTCATCACTCTTGAAGAGATGGCGCTTTAAATTAGTTTGATGACAGTAAACTGTAGGACCGACTGTTATAGATTTGTTATAGATGGCACCACGTTTTAATTTTGATAATAGTTTATCGTAATCTTAATACAGCATGTAATAACTGAGCCACAGAAACGCGTGGCTGGTTTAGCTACTTGTGTTTATTATCGAGACAACTTAGGGATAACTAAATGCCAATTTGAAATAGTTGTAATAATATTGTGGCTTTGTTATGTATTAATCTCTTGAACGTATTATATGTAAGCCCGAACTTAAAGCTATATACAGAGCAGCCAAAAAGATTAACGTGAGCTGTGTAACGTATATCTTTCAACTTATAACTTGAGTCTCGTCCAGGGGTCGAATCACGTTCGTCCGAATCACGTTCAGTTATGACCAATAATAGTTTTCACTTTTTGATAATACGTGAAAAGTCATCGTCGATTGTTCTGTTTTTTGAACTATTATAAAACCTCGGTAACACTTTTTTTTTATATCAAAGGAGGCAAACAAACTGGTGAGTCACGTGATGTTAAGTGATCACCACCGTTCATAAACACTAGCGACATCAGGGGCGTCGCAAGTGCGTTGCCAGCCTGTATATGGGAGAAGAGGGAGGGGAAGGAAAGAGGAAGGGACGTGGGCCTCCTCACTGACCGAACGAAACACTACAATGCAAGCACTGTTATTTCACGTCGGTTATCTGTGAGAGGGGTGGTACTACCCCGGAGGAGCCGACCCATTCATGCTGAAACCAAAAATAGCTTCAGCGGGGCTCTACCTACAAACTTATTATATATACTTATTATATATATATACCTACAAACTTATTTTGTTTTCTTAACTTCGCAAAACAGGCATATGTACTACAAGAACGTTATAACTAGTGATCGTTCTGTGATCGAAATTCGACGATAATTCATAATCTCTTTTTAGTTCCAATGGTGAGGAAAAAAAGAACATTTTTGCAATTTTTCCGGTAAAAATGTCTTTAGTCGTATCAAACGGTTTGTGAAGTGATATTTTGGTAGGAGAAAACTTATGGGTTCGCATTATCGATGACCTCGACATGTTCAGGACGTATTACGCTAGCATCAGACTAACGACGCATAGTATATCGTTAATGTTAAATAGATATTCTGAACCGAAATTTTGCAGCCCATGTTTAATTAATTAATAAACTGTATAAGAATATATAAAATTATTGCTCCGAATAGCAATAAATGTGAAGCAGATCAGGGCTGTAGCTAGAGTCACATTTGACGTAGGGCAGCATTGATTATAGGTAGGGAATAAGTAAATTTTTTTTTATAATTGATCTGCCTTCTAATATCACAAACTGAGGTATGTTTGGAAAGGTTTAGATACTTACCGCTACAAATTTTTATCTCAAACTATGAAGAAACAATTTAATTATAATAATTTATTTTAGTTTTTGGTATTTTTAAGGTAGGGCATTGCCCCACACTGCCCCCTCTAGCTTTTCACCCGTGCACCGCTCCTATTGGCCTTGGTGTGATGATTTATTGCCTATAACCATTCTCGATGAATGAGCTATATAACATTGAAAGAATTATTCAAATCGGACCAGTAGTTCCCGAGATTACCCCCTACAACTCCACAATATTACAACGTCACAAACTCACAAACTTTACCTCTTTATAATATTTTAGTATAGATTGGTATTAGTATAGACGAATTAAGATTTATTAACGTTTCCAATGGGCATTATGTTAGGAAGGGTGCTTAATTCAGGACAGTTTTTTAAAGCGATACAGCATTTTAGGTCAAGTAAGTGTTTATGGCCACTGGTTTTATGGGAAAGGGTTATTTATGGTTTGAGTAGATGGGAACTGTCTGTAGGAACTCTATTTGCATGTTTACGTGCTAGTAACCTTTTTACTGCGACTCTCTCACTTCGTGTTATAAAATTTATATTACGAAATGTCAAATGGACGGTCTTCTGTTTTTGCATTGTCATGAGCTAGGAATCTGTCATTGCTAATATATTATTGTAAGTGTATAATTATTAAATGTTTTCCTAAATGTCAAAGAATATAAACCGTTTTACTAAAATCTTACGTTCTAAAACAAGCCGGTGAGAGCGACGAAATCACATTTCGAATGGCTCGTTTATAATTTATTTGCTTAATTAATCACGAATATTTACAGCTTACAAAGCCTATGTTATTTCACAAACAAAGAGTTGTAACATAATAAAGCTAACGGTGTATTGTTTTACTTTACATACTTTGTTTTATTTTAATTTAATTTAATTTTTTTCTATTCCAATTTTTTCCCTTCTAAGAAAAAGGCAAAGGTATCTGGACCACACAACCACGTCGGACGTCATTTTATAATTGTCAATTCTGCAGTAATTGTTTTATGCTAATTTCAATGTTGTAATAAGATATTAAGTAAAACACCACCAAATTCCAAAATAAAGAGTCATATAACACAAGATTATGAATAAAACATAAAATCATCTACATGACAGACTATGATCCCGCCAAAAACTCTTTGTCATTGTTTGTTATGACTGATGAATATGTATTACTTTTCACGCAAAACTATAAAATGGATCGTGATAAAACTTTGCAATAACATAGCACATACATCAGAATAACACATAAGCTATAATATTATTAAAAAAATTGCTTAAATTGATAAAATATAACGATAACTACACTCTTACTAGTACTTTTAAAAGATTACAACAATGACACTGGCAAATACTAATGCGGCGCCGATTGAAGAAAGAAAAACAAGATTAGACAGCTAATATAAACCAGTTATTCATATCGAAAGTCATAAATAACATTTTATCAATACATTCAATCATTCGCGTCCATACCGCCCACGTGCATTAATAGTGGGCCTTCACAAGTAATTTGCAGTTAGATCTTTCCATTCGGACGTTGAATACACTCATTTGCGGGTTCATATAATTCAAATACTTAAATTGTATAGATTTCGTCGCGGATATTACGAAACAGACATTACGAAAGTCTTTTAGCTAATTATCGAGGGAAATTTAGCTTTCTTTTTGTACGGCAAATTCGTCATTTCTACAATTGTCAAGAGAAAGAGTTTAATTTTTGGCGGGATGTTATTGGTCGTACTGTTTTTTTTCATTTTTAACTTGCTGCTCATCCTAGCTTCGCACAGGCGTACTAGTGAAATAAAATACTTAATTTTTTCAGAACAATAAATAACAATATATTTAAAGATTTTTCTTCTATAATCTATTTTAATCACTCGCTCACTTCTTTATATGGAACTAACTTACCCGTGCCCACTTCGTTGGGCGCTCATCATTAAGGCAACGTTCGTAAGAAACATTTTCGTTAGACCGTTTTTTCTGCGACTCGTTTTGCAAATCCACCTAAGACAAAAAAACCGGGTTAATGTATAGCCTATGAAACTCACCAATAACGTGGCTTTCTATTTGTAACAGAATTTTCAAAATCGGTTTAGTAATTCCCGAGATTCCTCACAAACTCACAAACTTTATCTCTTTGTAATATTAATATAGATTATTAACTTTTACGTAGAATTTTTTAAACATTTTCCTTCATACAAACCTTGTCCTAACAATTAAAAATGTGTCAAGAA
>JACEII010000020.1:5248781-5269483 GCA_014332785.1 Antheraea mylitta
TTTCCTTCATACAAACCTTGTCCTAACAATTAAAAATGTGTCAAGAAAAGAATTAGACACATAGGTAAGGCCGTTTTGAAATGTTACATGCTTATAATAATTGATTTTATTCAGAAACTTTTGTTACTGTATGTATTGTGTGTTAAGCAAGTTTGATTCCCTTCTTGTGGGATATATTTTATGTAGTCTATAATGGCTAAACACTAGCATCTGTTCGCGACTTCATCATCGCATGGAATAGCTACGTTAGGCTAACGCTAACACGCAACGGAAATTGTCAGGAGGAAAACTAACCCAGACTTTGAACGTTCTTCATTAGTGCTCCGCTCCTATTGGTTTTAGCGTGATAATATATACTAGTAGGAGCCCAGTGGTCGACATTCGACCATAGTTAATTGATTTTTTAAAGTTTGAATTTTATTAGCGTTCTTTTGTCAAAGCGTACTTCTATAATCAAAGGATTTCATCATGACTACTCAGTTATTTGCCATCTGCCATGATCTTCATTATATAATCATTAAAAAATCTATGTGTAAATGAAAATGAAAATTAATTATAAATTGGAAACAAAAACCACGTGGTAAAGCTAAAATTTTAAGCAAACATAACTTTACGAAAATAAAGAAATTTATTGCAACCTATGACACAATTTTCAATTAATTTTACACGACACCATGGGTGGGTGGTATTTCTGGGTGATATTGAATTAAATGTAGTCTGTTCATTATGAGAAATAGTAATATGCCCAGTATCATCGTTTGAAAAAGTAATGAAATACAAGTGAATCCAAGACAAAGACGTTTTTAATACTACCATTGGCTTTTGAAAATAAATTCTTTTTTGTTGATATATGAGGTTGAATTGCAACGTTGTAACCGCGGAGGTTTAAGTCATGGATTCTTTTTATGATCAAAATTCCTATTTTGATTATACAAAATATTATTTGGTTCATTTTTTTATTAATTCATTATTTGAAGTATGTTCACCATAAAAAATAATAAACATTACAATAATAGTTGTATTTTATAATATCATTGTTGAATGTAGGATGAAAAATGGTAATTAGAACATAAGAGTTAAAAAATACATATAGTCGAACATAGCAACCTCCTCCTTTCACAACCTTTTTTGAATTCGTATTTATTGACGGCTGTCAAAACGTCTTTTTTATTTACATGTGTGTATATGTTGTGTAAAATTCGAGTAGTAGTATGAGTCGTGCATATTTTAATTAATTTAATGTACTTCTAATGCATTTTATATAAAATAAACAGCTTACTGCACTTCTCCGCCATATAAACTTTAACCATGCCAAATTTCAAGTTCACCCGTTGCCGGGAAGTAGGTTAAAAAGGGGTACAATTTTTTTGCTTCACGTATTAATATATAGATCGCCTATAACCTTTCTCGGTAAATGAACTATATAACACTGAAAGAATTTTTCAAATCGGATCGGTAGTTCCTGAGACTATCCCTTACAACGTCATAAACTCACAAGTTCACAAACTTTACATTTTTATAATATTAGTATAGATAAACTTCGCATCCTCTCAATATCTTGTTTTTTTATGCCAAAAGGCAACAAACATGCTGATGGCCCACCTGAGGGTAAGTGGATACCGTCGCCTATGAACAACTGCAACCCCAAGGGCATCGCTGTTGTGTTGCCGACCTTGAAGAGAATTGCTTGTTAGAAAATATTACTTCGCTACTTACGTTATCATAAACGTTGCATATAAATCTTACAAAATAACTCAGAAAAATAATACATAGGTAACACTGAAAAATTATGAAATAAAGCGCTGACACTGGCAGATACGCAAATCGTACCTTGCCAATTTTTATATGAAAAAAGTCGATTAATTATCGAAGAGCATGTCATCATCGTAGACCAATCGTAAAAATATTATTCACCACGTCAAAGTGTTTATATCTCCTGTTTTACTTCCTAAACTATGCGTCTCTTTCTATCACTTTAAATGTTGTTAATTCTGTCCTTTTTGCACGTAAACGTGGAATGATACCGGTTCGTGCCACAATTAATTTTAAACACAGAAGCACTGGTTTGCATATTCATTGAAATTGCATTGTTTTTTTTTTTTAGTTATTACATTTATTTATAAGACTTACAAATTACAAAATGTAAAGGAGATACAACAACAGACTTTCTAATATAATATTTAAACTAATATGATGAAGTATAGACATTAAGCATGAACAAAGTATATTAACTATTCGCAGACATTAGTATCAGAGCAGCTATCAGAGAACACACATTCATTAATAATGATGATTTTGACCTGCTGTTGGTATCCACGGTTTGTGTCATTGCGCGAGCCTAGATTTTGTATGAGGCGGTGATGAACTATGTTTATTGCAGTAATTTTGCTAACAACTTGCTTAGCAAATACATTTTATTAACGAGCTTCGTCAGATATTTTTTGAGGTCAACTCGAGACTATATTGCGAAATACTTTGATTTCAATTTACAAAATACCATATATTTCATTTTGAAGGGTAAGAGTTTTAATACATAAGTTTATAAAAGTATTAAAAATTAATTCTTTGTCCTTGATATTTTATACTCTACGATACCTATTAAATGATGTAATTTTATAATTTGCCTTTAATCTGTGCCCGCGACTACATTCGCATGTAATTAATTGTAAAAAACATTGATTAATAAAATTATCGGAATCCATATACATCTGACCCTCGGGATACGACGTGGTAGGTACTCAAAACAACAGTTAGTCGCGTCTCGGACACGTTTATGACAGCTTCACCGGATTAGTTTATATTACCGACATGCAGATTCTGGAAACTAACTATTAATGTAAGCTAAAAAAACAATAATGTTTTAACAGATACTAGCTGTGCCCGCGACTCCGTCCGCCATGTACCAATGTAAAAAAACTAATAAAATCATCTGAATGTATTAAGTACATTTATTTATCTACTTTTCTCTCGCTTAAGTCGCTTCGTCATTTACGAGTAAATTACAATAACTTTTGATAGAGCGAACCGATTTTAATGAAACCAAAATTAAATGTTACTCGAGGTAATATGCTTTATGGTTTTCTTGATGGGGTTTTATTTTTATTATACAAACAGACACGTCTAAAAATGTCTCAAATATATTTTATTACTTATTCCAAGATACCTACAACATTTTTTTCCCCCAAAATCTAAAAAGTACAGGCACAGTAGTTTTACCTTCATATTATTTGTGTTGATAGATATATAGGAGATATTATTACATTATAAGTCAAAGTTTAAACCACAAACCAGGCAGTAACTCGATAAAGCTTTATAGAAACTTGAAGGCCTTGATTTCCTTTGTACCAAGAAAATTAGTTTCGACAAGGATGTAATTATGCAAGAATTAGTCGTTAGAACGTTGGCCGACGATTAAATAAATTGTGTATCGTATTGTGTATTAACATAACACAAGGTTATGTTAATTTTTAATTGCTTTAGTCTTAATAGAGCTTTTTAGCACGTCATAGTTATAGTTCGCGCTAAGCTTTTTGACTGCTCGGATATTAATGCGGAGAATACAATACGTCTATACTTAATATTATAAAAAGGTAAAGTTTGTGAGTTTGTTGGGCTGTAGAGGGTAATCTTTGGAACTACTGGTCAGGTTTGAAAAATTATTTCAGTGTTAGAGAGCTCATTTATCGAGGAAGGCTATAGGTTATATATCATCACACTAAGGCCAATAGGAGCGGAGCACCAATAAAGAATGTTTCAAAATAGGGGATTTTTTTGAGAGCTTCCGCTGCGTGCTATTTAACCCAAAAGCAACTATTCCACGCGGACGAATTCGCGGGCAGAAAGTAGTTTAGATATAAACTAGCGGAACTGCCTGCACCAAATCGGTTACTACAGAGTAGTCCGGTGAAGCTGTTAAGTCCCTGCTGGGTCAATAGCGTAGTCATTTCGAAAAATAAAACGGTTACTACAGTTTTCAATTGTCAAACGCGGAAAATATTTAAAAAGAAACTTAAAACCCAGTTGCAGCGACGTCTAGCGGGTCTAATTTAGATAAAAACTATCCTATATACAAATATATATATATATATGCAATAGGTGTCTTTCCAGAACTTCTGGGTTGTTCCTGCACCACTCACCTTCGCGCCCCGCTTGATATCCGGGTATGGTTAGCGGTAGCGACAGCGAAATAATTTCACCGGCTTATTGTTTTCATTTCAGATTATCTTCTGACCAACTTCATCAATTAACATTTAAAAAAAGTTAACTTTACAAATGAAAAAATGTATCTTATATGTTATTTTATAACATTAGTTACTGCTAGGTTATGTTTCGACAAAATTGATTCAGTACTTTTAGAGTGATACGCCGACACAGGGACAGACGCACAGACAGACATACAAAAAATCTAAATAATATATTTTTGGCTGCTATGCCAGTAATAAAGTCCACCCGTTTATAGTTAAAAAAAAAGATTTATAATGTTTTTTTTTCTTTTTTTATATCATAGGAAGCAAACAAACAGGCGGGTCACCTGGTGTTAAGTGATCACCTCCGTCCCAAGGCACTAGCTACACCAGGGGAGTCGCAAATTCGTTGCTAGCCTGCTTTTGGGAGGAATGGGGAAAGGGAAAGGAGAGAGGAGATGAGAGAGGAGGAGAAATGGGTTTCCGACACTTTCACTGACCGAACGAAACGCAACAATTCAAGTAATGTTACTTCACATCGGTTTTCTGTATGTCGGGTGGTAGTACCCCGGAGGAGCCGACCCATTCATGCTGAAACCAATAATAGCTTCAGCGTGGCTCTACCAACTACCTGTATAGAGTTGTCCTGGTATTATCATGTATTGATAGATATTATTTGTGTGTATCATCGAAACAACTTAAGGATACAAAAATACCAATTTTCCCATAGTAATATGTTACCATCGCTTTTTTATTAAATTCTTGATGACTTTTTTTTTCGAAATGAAAACGCTGTTGACTTGGAAAGGTCTTTACAGCTTCACTGAACTATAAATTCTTGACCATGCTATGTGCAAGTTTGAACTAACGACTGTATTCAGAGCGGCCAAAAACATTGTATTTATGATTTTTATCACTTTTAAGCAACTTCAAACAAGAAGGTCCTCCGTTTTCTTGTGTTTTTTTTATGTTTACAAGATACCTTAAAAAAACTAGTTATAATTTTAACAAATTAACATGGTTCCAGTTAGTGATTTTATTATAGACCTTGAAATGGGGCGTGGGAATGAAGTGCAGTCTCTATATAATTTTGGAGGATATTTATGTGAAGGGAAGTAACATATAAAGTACATAGGTATTCATAATACTAAGCATTGTAAGCAGTAACATAATAATCAAAAAACTTGTTTATCTTATCTTAAAGGCTTCTAATATAATCTAATTCGAAATTTTATGACCTTCGTTCTAAAAATAACACACTTTATTAACAGTTTAATGTAAACAAATACATGAGATGAGTTTTTGGTGATTGGCGAGATCTTAGTTTGTCATGTAGTGGTTTTTATTTTATTTTTTTATTTTTTTATTCATAATTTTGAATTATTTGACTACATATTTGTAATATTGGTTTTACACAATATACTATGTATTGTACATAAGTGAAGTGGATGGAAAATAATACCATAGAGCATGAAATCTGACTTGCCACAAAAACTCCCTGGGTAAATCTAACAAGACGACCACCATCTTGTTTGTTCACTGAAATGATCGCAAGAAACTTGTTATATCATGGTATCGAGTATGGCATTAATAATCTACTATTATATTATAAAATGTATTATTCAAACAAATGTATGATGAGCTGCAAAATATCGATATTACATGTACTAGTCTCACGCAAACCGCGCAAGCGCAAACGGCCGGTCACGCTTATTAACATGTAATGACGCGAAATTATAATTTACGCCTGCCGAAAATACTTTTCAACTCGCCTAAAGAAGTTTTCACTTCAAAAAAATGTATGTATAAGTTATTTAAGCATTATAACAGAGATTCTTCTGGACAGACAACAAGCACTTCAGTTTTATTGATAGAATTTATTGTGTGCTTAGAAAACATAAAACATTTATTTTTAATAAGGAATGAACTTAAGATATTTTAATAAAAGCCTTATTTACGTCTCATTGAACTCTTATATAATGTTTAAGGTGATTGACCTGCTCAAATTTTTGTTTACAAAATTTTGTAAAATATCAACAAGAATTTAATATTTTTACATAGTAAGTTATGTGTTGAAATGGGAAATAATGTGTTTATATTCATTATATTTAATCGAATGATTTTTATGCATTCCTTTTTGTTATGTGACCAGCTCAGCCCTCGACCGTTCTCATTCGGCACTCCTCAGCCCTCAGTTTACCTCCGTGCTCCGTTGCTGCGTGACGCGTTTTTAATTATATCATTCTAAAAAGTATACGAAGTTTTTAAACCTTATTGGTAAGAAATCCGTGTGTTGTGTCCTCTTTTTATATAAAAACGAGTTAAAAGATAATCTGTGGTGACTTCTAAAGAGTTTTTAGCATTGTGTGTTCGTCGGAAACCAGGATTTGTTAATAGTTGCACAAAAGCGGGTACGTTTTTTATTACAATGTCTAAGATTTCAAGTGTGCAGTTTTTGCAAATTGAAATGTAGTTGGTTTATAGAATTTTAACGATTATTGCTGTAGTAATTGAATATTTATTTTAAAATTATTTAAGTTTTCACATCCTATGTCGAAGTTGTTTCGTTTGCGATAACAATTATATCGTAACGTATGTTTTGTAATAATTACAAACATAAAGGTAAAATGGCAAATGTATCACGTTTCTGAACACAATACTGTTCATATGTCGGGAGGGTAAGCACGTAGATTAAAAATATTACAAAAAGTCTCATCCATAAACCTTATTTATGAAACTTTAATACAATTATGTATTAAACATCCTAATTAACTTAATTTCTGTACATCTTTGTTTATCAGTGTATACTTTTAAGTATGATTCTTATAAATCAATCATTCAATTCCATTGTGTTTACATGTAGAATTCAGGACAACAATACTGATTTCAATGAAAACAGATACATTTGCCTGTTATTTTTAAATGAGCTTGTATTAAATATTGAAGTTACGGCATGTTTGAAGTTGTAAACCTTATTCATTGTTTCTTATTTGTTTGTGCATTTAGTTATTTACTAAATCTTTTATAATGATGTGGTTTTATGTTATGGTGGAGCTGTTAAGACCTTGCTAGGGCAATAGTAAGGAGTCAGTTCGAAAAAAAAAGTGGTTTTATGACATATACTTCTATCTACCTATAATCACATCATAATTTCGCTACTTGGATAGGCCGAAGTATCTAAAAGAAACACCGAATGGTGCGATTGTGGTTATAAATGGAATATAGGTATCATTTTGAAATTTATCGACTCGTTCTTAGACGATTGTTAACAATACGCACAACAAATGTGTGGTATATTTGTTATTTATGACAAATTATTAAATATTTAAATTTAATTTTTTTATTTATCTAAGTTTCTAATAATGATAGTTAGTCAATATCGATGTCATATCACGCCAGGCGCCATACGACATATCGCTATTATTTTTTCATTCAACTTTCTGGGTATTGTGGTTTACAAAGAGACATTTATTTCGTCCAAGTACTTAAATCTCGAAATTTGTATCGCAATACAAAACTTACAGTGAACAAACGAGATTGGTATTGTAACTGGTTTTAAAGTTCCTAATGCAATACCTTCGTATATATAATGAATAATCTATATAAATAAAATGGCAAAGGTTCCTTACTTCCATTTTTTTATATCATAGGAGGCAAACGAATAGATGGTTCACCTGATGTTAAGTGATCACCACCGTCCATAGCATTTGCAACACCATCGGAGTCGCAAGTGCGTTGCCAGCCTGCGATGGGGAATGGGGGGAGGAAGGGAACAGGAGATGGGGAATGCGAGGAGAGGTGGGCCTCCGGCGAACTCACTGACCGAACGAAACGCGACAATATAAGCACTGTTACTTCACGTCGGTTTTCTGTGAGAGGGTGGTACTACCCCGGGCGAGCCGACCCATTAATACTGAAGCCAGTAATAGCTTCAGTGTGGCTCTACCACCTACTACGTCCATTGTGGGCGGTATAGTGCTTACGTTTCCTCGTCTGTACTTAAAATATTCTATTAGAATAGTATGCAATACAGATGGAAGCAGGGTATTAATTAGCCAGTATACACTAATATCGCAAAATACATGGACACATGTCTCGTATGCAATATGCACGGAGCATCGCTATTACCAAATGTTGTCACATGATGTAAGGTGTATCCAATTTCTGGCGCGTTCTTTTATTCAAGTGTGACTTTTACTTGAAACGGACAGTTTAAAAGTATATTTAAAATCTTTCGGAATCGTTTGTGAGATACTAATAAAGTTGTTGTCTAATCTTCTTTATCTCTTTCTCTCTGAGTTTAATGTGAAACTCTTTGGTAAGTTATAATCATAATAATAGCTACTGTCGTCAGGTTCTCATCTCTCAGTATTATTATGTATATGTTATCTGTACCGAGGTTATATTGAGTTGATTTTCTATTATTATCCACAATTTTGCCTCGCTTCTGGAATTTTTAAATTACTGGCAACACTGACTTATGTCGATGCTGTTTTTTACGGCAACTTAACTTGACATGTAGCGTTTTTTTCTTCTAGAGTTTCGTTATTTTATATCTATAATCTGCATGTCATGTAGCGTTTGGTTAATTGCATAAGTAAATTGAGTTACAAGTAATAAGACCCATTGTTTACGAACCTTTTTTTATCGAATACCAGTCTGATGTGACAGGTATCCATGTTGATTTCCCGTTCTAATAATGGCCAGACATTAAATTGAAAAAAAATCAGATCACCAGATATATGAACGCAGATATTATATTATGTATATATCCTAATAAATAGAAATCAATTTTCGTTTGTTAGTACTCTATGCGCTGGCATACTGTTCATCCGATTGCAATAAAATTTTGGCATTTTGGCATATGCGGTGTCAACGGAAAATCAGATGAAAATCCGTTCAATAGTTTTGAGTTTATCGCATATAGACAGCGAGACGCGGCAAAGGACTTTGTTTTATCCTATGTAATGATTAATTTAATAAATTATCATAACCTAATAAAGACTTTTTGGCGGGATCTTGGAATCTCGGCTGAGTGCCTTTAGCGCTCGCCTCAATAGTTCGGTGAAGCTGTGAAGACCATTCCAGGTCAAAAGCGTTTTCATTTCGAAAAAAAAAAAAGGGATCTTGGAATGTCATATAAGCGATTTTATATTTTAGTACCTGGGCGACCGAGTCTAGCTCGGTTCTTTAAAAAACATTTTTAAATTAAAATGATCTGTTAGGTTTGCCTTACAAAATTATCATTTTTTTACCAAATAAAAAAATAAAATACAAAAGATCTTTTTGTCACTCGGATTTGAACTGGGGTTACACGGATTTTCGAAGCAGTCGATTGCCATCTGAGCTATTTTCATTTTGACAGCGGTGGCAAAATTTACCTTCATATTTTGCCTATATTTTTTCATTGCTTGAAATGTCAGTTAAAAAAATTTCTATGAATAAAATCTAGCTAGATCGATTTATCGTCCCCGAAACGTTTTCAAGATCCTGAATATATACAAATATAAAAATATACAAGAATTGCTCGTTTAAAGGTATTAGATTCATATCATATTCATTCATTCGTAGAATCTAATTTTAAAAACCAGTGACTAATAAAATCATCTGAATGTATTAAGTCCATTTACTTAACTACTTTCCTCTCGTACTTAAGTCGCATCGTCATTAAAATTACAATAACTTTTGATAGAGTGGACCGTTTTTAATGAAACTAAAAGTGAATGTTACTCGAGAATATGTTTTATGAATTCCTTGTATCGTGAACGCAGTACTTTAGCAGTAATGCATGTTCAAACAAACAGACAGACATTTCTAAAAATGATTGAAATGTATTTTATAAGTTTATTCCAAGAGCAATAATTATTTAGAAGATTGATTGCCATAAAAAAGAAAAAAGAAATAACCTAATGAAAGTGATCATGTATAGAATTTGAAAGAATTATGATACTCGATTTTCAGCGAGCAGGAAATTGAAAAACATCGGCCTCATAATATGATAAGCTATGGGGTCAGTATTACGTAAGAATTTCGTAATCAGAATTAACCATTAATCAAGTTTTATGTAATATTAATCCAACTTCGATATTACATAACTTTCCCATTTACCTGCCTAAGGTTTATCTAGGAAATGTAAATTAATGTTTCCGGTTACTACAAGTTACATATGTGATACTGGCTTTTTACCGCGATTTCACTAGATTATATGTTGGTTTTTATTTCTTACGGCTGGATAACCAAGATGGCACCACTAAATTCAAACGCATTGGATATATTATTTCCAAGATCACTACCCATAAGCGAATGCTTCTACCCATCATATAGTTAAAGATATGTCACGAAGTATCGGTGTATTCCCGCAATTCTGCTTACATTCTTTTTGTATTTTACTCAAAATAGTTTCCCATGAATAATTTAAAAATTAAAATGTAAATAAAAAATGAAGAAAAGAATGTATACTTACTCTTTAGGTGGACATCCAAAATGCTAATCATTTTGATGGATTAGACAATAAATCATGATTAGGTGTACTTTATTAAACAGTTCCCTGTTCAAAATGAAGACAAGAGTATACTAATTACTTTTGAGTAAGCATTCAGTATGTCATCAATGTTGGTGGTTTACACGTCATTTCAATAAAGCACAATTAGACAGTTGTCTATATTATACCAAACAATGCCCCCATTCAAAATGAATAAAAGCATGTCTTTTTTCGAACTGACTACGCATTGGCCTTGCAAGGTCTTTACAGCTTCACCGGACTACAGTAAAAGCATGTATACTTACGTTCATGTAAGCATTAAATATACGATCAACTTTGGTAATTTAAACACCACATCTACCACTCATAACTTAAATAAGACACGATGAGACGCACTCTATTATACAATTCCCCACTAAAAGTGAAAGAAAGCGATCATAATTACTTTTTAGGTGAGTATCAGATATTATAACCTTTGTTAGTGGATTACGCCATTTCAATTAGTCACGGTTAGGCATACTATATTAGACCAAATAACTCCCCACTTAATTGGCAATAATCAGTTTTATAGAATCAGTTAATAAAAAGAAAAGATCGAAATAAATATGGCATACATAAATTATTCTCTAATTAAACTGCAACCAGATTAATAGAGCATTTAGGCTATAAATCTTGAGAAATAGAACAGACAATGAGCTATTGTACATTAGCGATTGAACTAATAGATCCGATGCAAACGTAAATCGCTCATATTACGTTATGTACGCTAGCGGGACTCATAAGGCATATGTGCATGATTTCAAAACATTTGCTCAAGTAAATTATTTTATAAAAAACGTCTATAAAGTTCTATATTTATTCTAGAAAAATCGAATTAAAAACCTTTAGTTTATTCAAGAAATAATTAATTATTTTTTGCAATAATGGATGTGTTGGCTTTGTTATTGCAAATTTGAATTATATGCCAGTGTGGTTAATTAAGATTATGAAATCATTGCGTAATATTGACACCGTGATGGATTATTTTATGAGAGAATTCAATTTTAATAGCTAATTTTCTTATTAGCTAACATTTGAATATAATTTTTTCAAGCAATATCCTAGTAGATTATTACTGCCATTGTCGAGTTGGTAATGGTAAAACAAGTTTCTTGTGATCAATTTAATGAATTAACATAATTATGGTCGTCTTGATCGAACTTTCCAGAGATTTTTGTGGCAAGCCCATGCTCCGTGGTGTTATATCCCATCGACTTAACTTGTGAAAACTATATTACGTAAAACACCGCCAATATTACAATGTATAGAGTGAAATAATACAATATTATAAATAACATATAAACTCCACTGCATGGCGTTCTAAGATTCCGCCAAAAATTCCCAATATTATAACTATGTATATATGTATATTAAAATCAATTGCCAAATGTGGGTAAGCGCATCAGTTTAAAAACGGCCGCATCTGTTTGTCTAATTCTTATTTTGTTGTGTTTATAGTTGTCTGGACAAGGTTTGTATGAAATAAATCGTTTGAGAAGTAATAAAATGGAGTTAAAAAATCTGTAATAAAAAGTGAGTGTGAGAGATCTTGTCTTTGCTAAGGTTTTTTTTTACATAGATATATTGCTCAATGTTAAAGGAAACATGAGAAGAACAGTTATTCCTTAAAAAATAATGGAAAACTCATAATCTCGTAAACATTTGTTAATTAAACGTAATATGTTTATTAAAAAATATTACTTTATTTGTTATTAATTTATCTTACTTATTATTATAAAGGTAAATTTTGCTGCTATGTTGATAGAAATTTCTGGAAATACTTATCTGATTCTAAAAGTTCTTTCATTCTTAAAAATCTAAGTTCAGACTGATGAGTGAAGGCTGTTTTATTGTTATTAAGTTTTATTAATATTACGTATGCTAACTCAATTTATTTTCCTGATCTATACACATAAATAAAATTGAAGTATTTTCAGTTTTCCGCGTTAACCTGCGAAATGTTTCAACCGCTTTTGACAAGAACTTTACCAACAGTTAGAGAACTTTCAGAATACAATCTATCTTCCTAGTTGAGCAGCAATGTCTTTAGATTTTTTTTTATTATACTACTTGACGCTTGGCCTGTCACACCTCATGGAAAGTAACGAAGTATAAGATGTAACGCACGCAATAAAAACTTATTCATTAATCTTTGTTAGACAAGGATGTGTAGCGTCTCCGTGGTTGTTCAACCTTTTTTGGACAACTGTCTGACAGAATTGAAAGAGAGAGATTGTGGACTGATAATGAATGAGCTACTCGTCAAGTGTCTTCTTTACGCCGATGACCAAGTGTTACTTGCATCGTCAGCTCAGGATTTACAAACGATAAAGACTGTTATGAATGAAGCTCTGGAAAGGAAGGGAATGAAAGTGAACGTCAAGAAGACGAAAGTTTTGGTGTTTGAGAAGGAAGAGAGACCGACAGAAGTATGTATTAGGGTTGGAGGCGATCAACTTGAGCAAGTGAATGAGTTTGTATACCTGGGATCGATGTTTAGTAGGGATGGAAAGTGTCACAGTGATATTGAAAGGAGAGTGAATGCTGGTAACATGGTGAATGGAGCGTTGCGCACCTTTATGAACAGCCAGAAAATCTCTATAAGGATCGTCTGGCTGTGCATAGAGATGTGTTGGTTCCAACACTCATGTACGGTAGTGAAAGTTGGGTGTGGCAGAAAAAGTATGAAAGTAGAATAAGTGCAGTAGAAATGAGAGCGTTAAGAAGTATGTTAGGGGTAACACTGTGTGACAGAATAAAAAATAGTGTGATAAGAGAACGATGTGATGTAAAAGAAGATGTAGTGACACGAGTTGAAAAAGGGATGCTCAGATGGTTTGGGCACGTAGAGAGGATGAACGAGAGAAGAATGACTAGGCAAATTTATAAGGCGAGTATGAATGGGAACGTTGGAAGAGGAAGGCCCAGACGAACGTTCCTCGATCAAATCGGGGACGTTCTGAAGAAAGGTCGGGTCAAGAGTACTCTAAACCGACGAACATGCATGAGAAGACTGATGAACGTTGAAGAAGCGAAAGATGTGTGCCAGGACCGTAGCAGGTGGAAGGACGTGGTCTCTGCTTACCCCGCCGGGAAAGAGGCGTGATTATATGTATGTATGTCATTAATCTTTGAAAAACTGTTATGCTGTGTGAATCAGGAAAAACAGACACCGGCAGTGCGTTACATTATTTTGCGGTTCGCATAATAAATTAAGATTTACAGCGTAACTTTTCATCAGTAGACAAGTTTTAGGGGTTAAGTACTAATGACAAAATTGATGACAATCAACAATAGATCAGGATGTAACTCACAGTTCCCATAAAACTATAAGAGAATTAAGTCGTTACAATACAAATTGAACTAAATCCGATTTAATCGTCCATATAACATGTATATTTTTTTTTAAGATTTCCAGTTTATTTACACCGAGAACCAAAGTTAAAATTTTAGGTTTTTAGTTCTTATTTCGACTCAATTGCAGAACGTTATAGGCACCGGTTAGTATCGAATAAGTTTTATTAATTTTTAACTATTGTACACTATCCCTAACAAATCGTCGGTCGCATGTCGGCCACGTCGAGAATTCATCTGCGGTGCGGCCGGCAGCGTAACGGGACTGAGCCAACCCGTTCTAACTTGCGACCATTAATTCTAATATGGACGGAATTTATCATTGAATTATCTTCTTTCGGAACGTGGTTGATGATTTCTATATTCTGTTAATAATCATTTGGTTTTCGATAAAAGGTAAAAAGGCCGTACAAATTTCTTAGTAGTTAACTCAGTTGTGAAAAGGCATACTTTATTGAGAATAATTTATTCCTATCATGTTTTCTATAACATAATGCCTTATTTAAACACAGAAATATTACAACTAATATTTATAAAAACTGACGGATCCGCGATCATATTACCTATTTTTTGTGATGTGTGATCCGGTGAAGCTGTTAAGACCTTGCTAGGTCAATAACGTAGTCGTTTCGAAAAAAAAAGATAAGATCGAAGACTATCTCATGTTTAGAAGTCAATTCACTAAAATCACATTATACATTTCGGTGTACTTTTACAGAGTGTCTGAACCTAAATAAGTAAATAGCATTTTTTGTGAGAATGTGATCCAAGACTGTCGTTGTATGATTAGAGCCAAATTCCCTAAAATCATCCTATAAATTTTGCTGTTCTTTTGCAGATTTTGAATTCAAATAAATAAATGGATCCTTCTCGAATGTTCTTTAGCGTCACGAGAAAGAAAAGGGAGAAGAATTTGAACATGAGTAAATCTATACATCATTTATAATACAAATCTATTATTATAGTACATAAATATATACAAATGAATACTGACCAATTGTATGTATTTTTTTTTTCGAAATGACTACGCTATTGACCCAGCAAGGTCTTAACAGCTTCACTGGACTACTAAGGCGAGCGCTTAAGGCACTCAGCCGATTTTATTTTGGCAACCAGCTCAAGGGTGCACGTCACACCTTGGCTTGGCTGTTGCATACAAAACGCGACCTATCTTAGCTAACCTAGCTAACTATTCATATATGTATGAGTTGTTGAAACGTATATGTGTACCAAGCATACACGCCTCAACAACTCCTCCATATATTTATTATCGGAAAATTGAGAGTTTTTCAGTTCGATAAGGAAAAAAAAAGTAAACCCTTCCACCTTCATGTGTAAGCGTGTAGGCGTGCACGTATGTGGGGAGATCGTGTAGTGTTGCAGCGGTGATGTATATTTGTGTGTCACCGTATCGCGCAAGCAACGCACTCAAGGGCTCCCTACCGAGGGATCGAGCCTAGGCTTGAGCCGCTGCCGTGGGAGGCCTAATCGGGTGTGCGGGAGCGAAATTAACCCCCAGACCACGGCGGCGTGACCTGTGGTTACGCGGGCGTGGGCGTGAACACGCTCTGTTTCGAGGGACAGGCTGGTACTGATCGTTCGTTGACGTGACTGAATCAGGAGGGTCGGTAAAAATGTGTCGCGGACGTCTTTTATAACGCGGCGCGTTAGGTACGGGTTCATAGTTTGCGGCGGATACCACTAACGGTCTGGGGATGTGTTATTGTTCCATGGCATTTCTAACTTTATTGCCACGTAAGAGATATAATCATCACAGTGCGGTCTCTATCTACTCAGAAAGAGACTTATTACGTAATGAATTCCAAGCAAACATTCTGTTTTAACTGTCACCTGGCACTCAAATTTCCGGTTCTTCTTTAGGCTGTTTCTTATTAGCTAACCACAAAACAGGAGGAGGTTCTTATGGTTTTCTTCCTATTAATAACGTGGAGTATAATGAGTTTGAATAGCGATCACATCAGCAATTATCATTCTTTTTATCTATTTTTTTTTTTGCTTACTGAAGGTTTGGGGAACTATCCTTACTTTTGCTGGCAAGGGGAACCGCGGGTCAAAAATAAAGTTCTTGTTATATAGGCCTACGTAACTTAAGCCATAGACCCTTACTCGGTTCTGAAAATGATTTAATATTCCCTATATTATCTTACCCTATATTGTATACTAGCTGACCCGTGCAACTTCGTCTGCACCAAATTGGTTATCACTGGTTTCAATTGTATTTGTAAACGTGAAAAAATTGAATAAAACTGATACCTGATTGCAGTCACAACTACCGTTTCCAATTGTGAATCCAAACTATCCACGGATTAACTGAAACATTACCAGATTACATGTGATTTTTTTTTAAAGAAGCCTAGTACCCGTTCGTTGCATCATCTACCACTCCGTTGTTTGTAGTCCGGTGAAGCTGTTAAGACCTTGCTCGGTCAATAGCGTAGTCATTTCGAAAAAAAAATCATCTACCAGGATCAATTAAGATAAAAAGTAAACTACCTACATAAAACTAAATAAACATCTCTACCACTTACTTTCTCATAACTATCTTCAACTTGTGTTAAAACCTTTTTATTATCCATTGTGTTAAAGAAAAATATATGAACACAGTGTCGAAGCGTCAAACATCACGCCGAATTGTCAACTGTCACTTGCTTGAAACTATCGTTTAAGAGTTATAACCTATTTCGAATATGTATTTTAAATATATTTATAAAATATTTTTATAAATAATCTTTGTACCACTCACAACATAGTACCTTTTAGTAATTTATCCATATTGATATGTTTCTATTGTAGATTATTCTACGTTGTTACACTAAATATTTGGCAT
Organism: Antheraea mylitta; assembly: GCA_014332785.1. Taxonomy (NCBI): domain Eukaryota; kingdom Metazoa; phylum Arthropoda; class Insecta; order Lepidoptera; family Saturniidae; genus Antheraea; species Antheraea mylitta. The sequence goes on from JACEII010000020.1 coordinate 5,265,688, forward strand.
TAAATTTATAACGTGTATTTGTCTCACTTGATATTGGCGAAATTACCTACATAGGCAGAGGCCATACCGGAAAGAATCAATCAAGCCAGTTTTATATATTATATTCATCCGAACAACGGGCTACCTAGCTGCTGGTAAGAGTTGCGTTTATTTATGCATATCGTACCTTTACAGACAAAAATATTGAAGTTTAAATAATTTTAGGATGTTTTTTTTTAACTAACCTTTGAAACGTTATTAAAATGGAATTATTATTGAAAGACATTTTTGGTATTGACAATAATGTGCTTGATGCTATTTTTTGGATATAAAAATAAAAGTAATCTTAACCAATTTTGAAATGGCAGTAATTTTATTATTACTATATTTAGATATAAATAAGTACAAATTTCATCTTTCACACTAATTCAGTTATTAACTCAATATTTAGATCGATTTATTGCTATAAAAATAATATGTGTATAGAATATAGCTATAGGTATAGTTTAGTGCAGCACTGGCTGCACGATAAAGATAGCGATAATTGTGGCAACGTATGTTATCGACGCCTTTTTTTCGAAATGTATACGCTGTTGACCTGGAAAGGTCTTTACAGCTTCACCGAACTATTGAGGCGAACGCTGAAGGCACTCAACCGACTTGGGATGTTTGGGCGACCAACTCAAGGGTACACGGAATAAATCGGTTTGGGCTGTCGCCTGTTTGTGCAAAAATTGCGACCTATCTGAGCTAACGTAAGCTAAGCTATCTAGATATACGTATATAAGTTATTGAAACATGCATGTGTACCAAGCATGCCTGCCTCAACAACTCCTATATGAATTTTGTGTCGGAAAAATTTCTCTAAACTATATAGGATAGGATAGGGAAAAATAGGGGTAGAACTTTTTGTCTTTCATTTCTCTGCAAAAGAAAAACAGCGTGTAAGCGTGTAGGCGTGCACGTGTATATATGTGATGTTGTAGCAGTGATGTAAAGTTTTGTGTCATAGAATATGGTGAAATCTTAATATCAATAATGTTTAAAATAATAATAAAATGAAATTTCTTTTTTTCTTCTTTGCTATGGAAAAAAATAATTGGTTTGAAATTTATTATTTTTATTTATAAGAAGATATATCAGCGGGAATATATATGATTGTTTATAAAGAAATGTCTCTGACTATAATATATTCATGCTTTTAATTGCGTTTAAAAGTTACTGAAAAAAAATGTTCCTAAACCTAATAAACCAAATGCGCATTGAAAATACAACGTTAACCGGCTACCAAGTATCTCTTTGGGCTAATACCACCCTCTCACATAAAACCGACGTGAAACAACAGGGCTTGCATTGTAGTGTTTCGTTTGGTCAGTGAGAGCGCCCACCTCTCTTCTCCTTTCCTCCTTTGCCTTCCCTTACCCTCCCCTATATATAGGTTGGCAACGCACTTGCGACACCCCTTGTGTTGCTAGAGTCTATAGAGAGTGATGGTCACTTAACATCACGTGACCCACCTGTTTGTTTGCCTCCTATGATACAAAAAAATATATATTGATATATTAAAGAACCAGGTATTCTAAAATTCTTGTTCTTTTAACGTTGCCGGGTCTTGTACTAAGGTGTCGCAAAAAAGTCTAGTTACGTTAACTACAAATTTTTGTTTTTCGTTATCCTGGAGAACCCCTTGCGTATAATGGGACTGAAAGTATCCTGGATGTAGCCTTGTAATATCAGTTATTACTGTGTTAAGTTTCGTTAAAATTGGTTCAGTACTTTACGAGTAATACGGGTTTAGCTTCTAGGCTTTAATCCTTAATCCTGGAGAACCCTTTGCGTTTTATGGGACAAAAAGTATATTTGATGTAATCTCGTAATATTAGTTATCACTATGTCAAGTTTCGTCAAGATTGGTTCAGTAGTTTCAGAGTGATGCGTGTTTATAGGGACAGGCAGACAGACAGACAGACAAAAATTGTAAAAAGATTATTTTTGGCTTCTATATCGATAACATAGTCTACCCTGATTAAAATTTTCAAAAAATATTTAATGTACAGATTTCGACTTGTTACAGTTTTATTATAGTATAGATAGAAGATAGAAAATAGATAGATAGAAGATAGATAGATAGAAGATAGAAGATTGTATTGTCACTAAGTTTCATAGTGTTGTAACTAATGCGAGTGAAACCACAATCGTTAACTAGTATCCAAATCATTGAACAACCAAATGAGGATAATGTATTGGGTGTTGTGTTTTACTGTACTCTCACATTTCATTAATGAGCGATAAGGTGATGATAACAGAATTAATTAATCATTTTTGTATGTATTCTCGATTAAAATTGTTTTTTTAAATAATAATGAGGACGGGTTAAAGGTTTTATTGTAACAAGTAAAGTGATTGTTATAATTAGATATGTATAATACAAAGATTTTTATAGATTTTTTTTATTTAAGCTTTTAAATTCAAGAAGACAATTAAACACATTTTATATCCATGAATAATGAAACAAAACTTAGTAAATTACATTTCAATATACTTGATTATATTTGCCATCTTGTTTATAATAATTTCATTTTCACTTTCAAATTTTTATCTATAGTTACTGTTACATAATTTTAATTTTCCATTATCATTAATAGTGTAAGTTGCATCGTTGTAACCTTTCAGTCTAGTATACTCCTTGTTATTGTTATTATGTTATTCATCGGATTTTTAACTGTTGCGTTATTCATATCTGTAAAATGTAAATAAATGTGGTATAACATGGTGAATACGCTAATTCTACAAGGGTACTGGCTCTCAGCTACAACTGCTGGACACGTAAGTGCTTAAGTGCCACATAAGAGATTTGATCACAGGGTCTTGCTTCACCCAAAACCTTCGGCTCATTCATAAGGATTTAAATTTACGTCGGTCGCTAGGATTGCAAACTATAATCATGATAAAATTAACGCAAGAGTGACATGAAGAGAAAACGGTGGCTGTTAGGAAATGACAATCGAGTCCGACTAAATTGCGACCTGTAACCGTTTCAAAACCCCGTATAGTAAGTAGCATGCTTAAGTATGTTACGTTCGTAGATCAGACGTTGCACATTCAGTATCAAACAGGGTGACATGGTCATTGTGAATCTCTATTGGCTTCTGGCACTCTCATATACAATAAGCGTTGATTGTTTTCCCAATGTGTTACACCTTCTTGAACTTTTCCACATGCATTCATCTTTCTTCATATATCGCCTTCAACCTGCTATTCTGCATCGGTGTTTTTTTTTGGCAACCAATCTTCAAGTATATTATTACTGCTATGGTCAAGTAGGTAATGATATAATAAGTTTCAATGAACTAACAAAATGGTGGCTGTGTTGTTAGAACATTCCAGTGAGTTTTAGTGGCAAGTCAGAATTGATGCACCGTGGTATTATCTACCATGCACTTCACTTGTGCACAATGACCAAACTATATTACGTAAAACACTACCAATATTACAATATATTGAGCCAAATAACACAAGATTATGAATAAAATATCAAATCCACACATGGCATTCCAAAAACCCGCCTAAAACTCCCTCTCTGGCTGTTATCTGCTATCCTCGTCAAGGCGGCAACGTCAAAAATAATTGCGCTGTCTGTCACAGCTCGAATACTTCCCGTACTTACTATCAAAGTCATTGCCAATCGAAGATGATAGATGCAGCCCTTCTCAAAGATGATTCAATTAGGTAAAGACTCATTTAAATTGCAGACAAATTAAATTCCGACTGTCATCTAGTGTTACTTCAACTATTATTAAAGTTGATAGTTTATTCC
>JACEII010000020.1:5269493-5284603 GCA_014332785.1 Antheraea mylitta
TCGTGGCAATAACTAGGGTTGCCATCATTTATTTGAGAAAATTAAATGTTTACCTAATTAATATTACAGCGATTAAACAAATTTATACTATAGAGGTATATGTAATTTAATTTTTTACGCTTATTTCTATTATTTTGTTACTCTACCTGTTGTAAGCCTCACTAATTTTAATATGTTTGATAAAGTTGTCATATTTGCTTTGAATTTAACAAAAAAAAAAAATAATAATATTGACTGTTGGAAACAGGTACAAAGCATACAGTATCAAAATTAATTATGTCGTAACAAATGAGCGGTGCTATGAGATAAGTGGGTTTTGTTTTATATTAGGATTAATTATTTTTTTAAATGTTTTACTAGAAAAAAAATCCACGAAATTGATTGTTCTTATTATTTATCGTATTAATAAAGCGATAAACTAGAATTTGCAAAGATAAATAAATGTTTGTTACCGTTTCACGCAAAATACTACAAGACAAATTTTGACGTAAAATAACACCTTACTAGCTTTTACCCACGGTTTCGTTAGCTTTAAATCATATTGTTTTTTTTTCTATATTGGATATACCCCCTAAAACTTTTCAGTACACCTAATAACGTTTTTTTTTTTTTTTTCTCGAACTGACTACGCTATTGACCTGGCAAGGTCTTTACAGCTTCACCGGACTACACCTAATAACGTTGGAAGGTGACGAACCATAGATCTATAAAGAGACAAATTGGATAAAGTCGTGAGCAGGACTTGGCGAATACTCACAGACTATAATTGCCAGAACTAACGTACCTACGGTACAATATTATAAACTTTAGATGGTAATCCTAAGAGTGCCCCACAATTTATTCGTATCTACCATTGCTCCATATAATTTTAAACATTACATTGTGAAACTAGTACGCAAGCTGTAACTAAATGCATTAAAAAACAATATAATAATATGTTGGTTAATAAATAATTAACCACTTGTGTCTATTTACGTGTATTCCTTTGAACGTAACCTCATTTAAGCGTGAATTGCAGTGCGCTCGAACGCTTCACACTGACGTAGTAAATGCAAACATACTTGGAACCTTTAATTACATACGATTATAAACAACTACATGCTAAAATAATTTATTCACAAAAGTTTGCATTTCGCATCTTATCTATTAACTTTTGACTGAGAATTCACACGCCTTGAAATTATCATTATGAAGTTTAGAACGTTGGTCAAATCTTATGACTCATGTGTTGGTCAACAGATTAAAGTGACATTGCATTTATTCGTTAAAAACACCATACTGCATCACACATACCTGTGCACTCAGTTAGTACATAGGTACTGTAAGGAACCTTTTAGGATGAATTTTAATACTGCCTACGAGATGACTCATAAAAATCGTCACACAAGGAAAACGCGTTATGCTGTTTACATACGCTTCTCTCTCTCTCTCTCTCTCTCTCTCTCTGTCTATTATATATTACATACGTGTGTCAAAATGTCAAAATCTGTTGTATGGCTTAGACTCATTTTCCATTTATTCAATAAATATACGACAATTACTATTCTATTTCTATTTTACGATCTTTATTTTCAAATATTTCTCAATTATATTCAGTCAGTTAATTGTAGATTTACTTAAACATGACAAGCTTATAATTAACTATCATCTGCCGGCAATTTCGTCGTGTAGAATAGTTACCGTTTACGCAGCGTACGCAGTGGAAGCTCCCAAACGCAAGAAAAAAAAATATTTTGTAGCATTCTTCAGTGGGGCTCCGCCTCTATTGGTCTTAGCGATGAAATAGCCTTCCTCGATAAATGGGCTATCTTACACTGAAACAATTTTTGAAATCGGGCCAGTAATTCCTGCGATTAACGCGTTCAGGAAAACAAACTTTTTTTTTCTTTTTAAATGAAATCGCTGTTCACCTGGAATGGTCTTCACAGCTTCACCGAACTATTGAGGCGAGCGCTAAAGGCACTCAGCCGATTTGGGAGGTATGGGCGACTAACTCAAGGGTGCACGGAACACCTCGGCTTGAGCTGTCGCCTGTTTTGTGCAAAAAACACGACCTATCTGATATAACCTAAGCTAAGCCATGTAGAAATGCGTATATGAGTTATTGACATATGCATGTGTACCAAACATGCGAGCCTCAACAACTCCTATATGCATTTTGTGTTGGAAAATATCCTCAAAACTTTATGATAGGATAGGATAAGGAAAAATAAGGGTAGAACTCTTTATCGTTCATTTCTCTGGCAAACAAACGCTTCAGCTTTGTAATATTAGTACAGATTTCAACATTTCAAACAGAAAATTATATCGAACTAAACTGTCTTGTGACGTGTTACTTCGTTCTTCGTTACAATGTAGAGTTGCTCTGTAACGTTCTATTTTTAAACACGGTCATTTATTTTTTGTCCCTTGTAAAGGAGCCCTTCTAATATTTCAAAAAAAAACGAGCACTTTGAATATCTAATTTGGAGATCACGAAGGACGCGGCTGTATTCGTGTGCCTTGAATGTCGGTTGAATAAATTAAAAACGTCCATTACTAACAATTTTATCTGTGTTCATTTATTTTGAAATTAAAATATTTTTATTCTGTTTTCGTTTGTATAGTTATAATTATACTACATTAGTATTGACTGGCGATTTCCTTTGCATTTCTATCTTGATAATTCATGACACCAAGTCAATATAGCTCTCAAATGGTGGAATACTTAGTATTATATTTTGGTCAGTTCATATAACTTCTTTGTAAATTATACTTTATGTATTATTCCAATAAAGTAGTAGTTTTCGAGCACTTACATACGAAACGTTCGCGCAGGCCAAAACTTATTTCGTGTTATAAAAAAAAAGTTAAATATGTTTTGAATACTTGCTTTAAAAAAGATTGAGTACTTAAGTATTAAATGCACCGCACGGCAAGTGCGTTGCAGTTTAAGGATAACTTACAGGGATCATATTTATATTTTAAATATTATTGTACGATAATTGGTTATTTTTGACGTTATTTTGAATAATATATTATTTATCTTAATACAATTAAATATTGTAATTACTTTGGGCATCTAATTTAAATCTCAATTGCTCTTTACGGCATATCATTTTTATTAATATCTTGAAAGTTATCACAGGTTTAAAATAACGCGAAACAACCAAGTTTTTTTGAAGATTGAAGCTTCTATGTATTTTAACAGCCGACAAAAACAACTTAATGAACTAAGTAAATACACTAAAAATGAAACCGAACATTGAGACGCGTATTTATCTTATATCCATTAACGGTGCTTACGCAGACGTTCGCTTAAACGATCAGGCAACGTTTCAAAGTTCCCATTACATATCTGGATGTGATAACGCATCGTGGCCATGAACTGTGGCGTGAAAGAAAACAGATGCTATCTAAACAAAGGGTCGGAGATACTAATTAAGTGCACGCTTTATATGGTAGGGATCAATGAAGCCGCAATGAGAAAGAATGCGGGGGAAACATACGGGCGTCTGTTTCTGACGCGCGCGCAAATACGTATTTAAGTAAATGCAAGCTGCTGCTACTCTAAGGATAATTAAGCAACTATTATGAAGTCGCTTCTATAAGAGACTAACTTAATCATACTCACTTTTTCCGACACAAAATACATATAGGAGTTGTTGAGGCACGCATGCTTGGTACACATGCATGTTTTAATAACACACATACGTATATCTCGATAGCTTAGCTTAGGTTAGCTTAGATAGGTCGCGATTTTTGCACAAAACAGGCGACAGCCCAAGCCGAGGTGTGCCGTGCATCCTTGAGTTAGTCGCCCAAACATCCCAAATCGGCTGAGTGCCTTCAGCGCTCGCCTCGGTAGTTCGGTGACGCTGTAAAGACTTTCCCAGGTCAGCAGCGTCGTCATTTCGAAAAAAAAAACTCACTAAAAAGCATAAATAAATGTGTTTTTGGCATTATTTTTGCTTATTATAGGCGTTAAAATCTGAATTACGTCTTTGGGCTCTATAATTTCCATTACCAATTTTTTAAATAAATTACTCAAACACTGCATGCTCTTAATGTGTATATTTTATAGTGTTTTTTTCTTGATTATCATCATTAAAATATTTAACATAAAAACATACTTCATATTGGATAATTAATATATAATGGTATGATTACTGAATGTTACCGTTAGTATTATAATAATATATCGCATACATTTCGTTCAAAGGTAGATATTAGAGAAAGACATGAATTTACAAAAAAACGTCTTTTTTTTCGTGTTTGTAAATATTAAGAAGTTGAACAAATAACAAAATAAACATCATTATTAAAAACCTCAACAGTTAACGGACATGCCTAATATAAGTTGCCGCGGCCATAATTACAACACGTATGTATCCATATACATTATGGTTTCGTTTATTTTATTAAGAACTCGCATGTTCCATGTAAAAATGTACGTGACAGACGAACCAATACTACTGCACGATTCTGTAACTTACATTTATTATTAGTTATAGTTATTATAAACTATCTAATAACCAATACAGACTAGTAATACAGAGCGTTCAGTCGTATACATACAGATAGAAGAATTATTATACATATATAAAAATAAAACTAAGAATGTGCATGAGATGCTTAATGTAACTAACATATTTAAGTTGATAAATATTAATACCGTATTCGTCTAAATAGTTTTTAGAATTGTACGTCACCATTTTTTTTTAATGTTTTGAGTACAGTGGGCTATCCTTAACCGATAGATATATGCCGTCACAGACTTCTTTGTATGTCTATAAAAGAATAATATCCCACCATAGATTGTTTTGTATAAGTGCGTTTTCGACATAAGCTGCCAGATAGCTTGACTTTTTGCGACAATTCCAATATTTATCGTTATATTTCAACCAACTTACAAAAATATCTCAATAAATTATATATCCAAATATTGCTTGTGAATTACTCTATCTACTAATGAAAACCGCATGAAAATCCGCTAAGAAGTTTGTGAGTTTATCGCGAATAGACAGACATTTTTTTTCGAACTGACTACGCTATTGACCTAGCAAGGTCTTAACAGCTTCACCGGACTACTAAGGCGAGCGCTTACGACACTCAGCCGATTTTATTTGGGCAACTAACTCAAGGGTTCGCAGCACACCTCGGCTTGGGCTGTTGCCTGATACATGCAATTCGCGACCTATGTGAGACCTAAGCTAATCTACATATTCATACTTATATGAGTTATTGAAACATATATGTGTACCAAGCATACATACCTCAACAACTCTTATATGTATTTTATGTTGGATAATTTTTCTAAACTATTTCAGTTCGATAAGGGAAAAATAAAACCCTTCCACTTTCATATGTAAGCATGTGTACGTGCACGTGTGTGGAGGTGATATGGGTAATGTTGTCGCAGTGATGTAAGATTTAGTGTCACTGTATCGCGCGAGCAGCGTACTCAAAGGATCCACACCGAGGGAACGGACCTAGGTTTGAGCCGTTGCCGAGGGGAGCCTAGTCTGAATAGACAGACACACACGGCGGAGGACTTTGTTTTAAAATACCTAGTGATATAATCAGATGAATGCATCCTTTACTGTAACATATTAGAGGCTTCTATAACAAAAAAAGTCACTTTTTTCTTAAATTAACCAAAGCTTGTGACCCATCGGACCGTAACCTCTACCAGGCGCTTGCTCGACCAGTTTCCCACGGACACCTGGGAGCGTGTTGAGATATCCGGGGAGTGGTCGAGTTTTATTATTTAATTATAAGCCACCTGCATACTCAGAAGTCCATTTCTGTCTATTAATAGTTCGGTGTACTGTTCTGATTCTTAGTATGGTTGAAATTGTATCTAATATATGTTTAGAAACTCTAAAAAAGTCATTTGACGTTGATATTATATTCACACGAATAATTGACAATGAACAAATGCATAAGTTTTTGGCGGGATTTCAGTCTGTCATGTAGTGGATTTTATATTCTATTCATAATCTTGTGTTACTTGAGTCTATATTGTGTAAAGTTGGTGGTGTTTTATGTAATATGGTTAGTTTTTTTTTTTGAAGTGACTACGCTATTGACCCAGCAAGGTCTTAACAGCTTCACCGGACTACTAAGGCGAGTGCTTAAGGCACTCAGTTGATTTTATTTTGGCAACCAGCTCAAGGGTGCACGGCACACCTCGGCTTGGCTGTTGCCTGTTGCATGCAAAATCGCGACCTATCTTAGATAACCTAGCTAACTATTCATATAGGTATGAGTTGTTGAAACGTATATGTGTACCAAGCATACACGCCTCAACAACTCCTCCATATATTTATTATCGGAAAATTGAGTTTTTCAATTCGATAAGGGAAAAAAATGTAAACCCTTCCACTTTCATGTGTAAGCGTGTAGGCGTGCACGTGTGTGGGGGTGATCGTGTAGTGTTGTAGCGGTGATGTATACATTTGTGTGTCACCGTATCGCGCAAGCAACGCACTCGAGGGCTTCCTACCGAGGGATCGAACCTAGCCTTGAGCCGCTGCCGTGGGAGGCGTAATCGGGTGTGCGGGAGCGAAAGTAACCCCCAGACCATGGCGGCGTGATCTGTGGTTACGCGGGCGTGGGCGTAAACACGCTCTGTTTCGAGGGACAGGCTGGTACTGATCGTTCGCTGACGTGATTGAATCAGGAGGGTCTGTAAAAATGTGTCGCGGACGTCTTTTATAACGCGCAACGTTAGGTACGGGTTCATAGTTTGCGGCGGATACCACTAACGGACTGGGTAATATGGTTAGTTTATTGTGCATAAGTGAAGTGAATGGAAAATAATACCACGGAGCATGAAATTCTGAGATGCCACAAAAACTCCCTGGAAGGTTCTAACAAGGGATCCACCATCTTGTTAGAATATTGATTCACACGACGCTTGATATTGAAATGATCATACGACGCTTTTCATATTATTGACTACGTGACAATGGCAGTAATAATCTAAGATTGATTGCCAAAAATTAAGTAAAAAAAACAAATGCATTTTTTTATATTACTAGTATGACTTATGTACTCTAGTGTTATGTCATTGGAGTGATAAGTATCAAACGAGCACTAGGGGTGAAATCGTTAGAGCGCATTCAGACTTATCTCAGCCTTAATTCCAGAATTTAAATGTATATTCTCAAGGTTAAGGTTAATAAGAAAAAATTGTAATATTTCTTTGAAAAGCAATGGAAATTATCTGCTTAACCGGTATTGAACACAACTTGAACATAAAACTACGGTACTTTCAAATACTTATGTAATAATAACAATATGGAGTTTACTGTAATGTAATTAATAACAATTCTCGCAACATGAGAACTTCACCTTCCCAACAAAACTGAACTTTCTTTAGACATCATTCACATCCGGGATCGGTACATTAAACGAGTTATTAAAAGTGTAAGAATAGTATAGTTTACGATAGAGCGAGAGAGCTGTCTATGCTGGGTTCATCGCACGAGAATTGTTGGACCTGTCCAAGAGTGAACTTGTCTATATAAGTAATAAAATATATGAACGGTTTCGTAAGTTCCTATAGTAAATAAATTTTCGTTGGTGCATGTCATAAGCGGAAGCGATTTGTCAATCAAAAAATTAATAGTTTTGCAATGCAAAAAAGGAACAAACAGACAGCATTAATAACTACTAGCACAACACCGATTGACGTATGCTTCACATCATGAGCTTCTAGTTTTGTCCAGATAGTCATTACTATACATATTTGCCGTCCTTAAAAATCTGTCTTTAAGCACCTATACATTCGTACAGTACAAATAAAGACACGCACCGGTGTCTCACCAACGTATACTTTAGCTTAGTCCGACAGTAAAAATCGATTCGCGATATTACTTGCGAAGCAACAGCTCAAGCCGAGGTTCAGCTGTTTTGATTGTTGCCGGTATAACTGTGAAAGACCGCCGAACCAAGAACGTGTAATAAAACAACCTCGGCCTAATTACACATATTTTCGTTAGTAGATTTAACTATAATATATTTTAAAGTTGCGGTCGCTCTACGCTCATCTATTGGTACACGCGTAGTATATTCACGAAGTGACGAAGAATGCGCATTGGACCCGAGATCCGGCTCCTGTGTATAAGTATTGTTTATGTCCTTGATTCGACTTAGTATGTTACGCTGCCCGAATATGTTTATACGGTTGAGTGTAGTGGGTCTCTCGCCCGCGCTCGTGCAACGAAACCTAAGATCATAGACTCCATTTATTTCGCTTTTCTAACTATCTATTATTATTCTTGTAAGTAACGAATGAAATAAATCCTAACGATTATTGAAAAGTTGTAAAATGAAAAATTACTTTTATTTTACAATTTTTATTTTAGCTGTGCTCGCGACTTCATCCGCGTGAAACCCGATATATAAAAAAAGTGATAAATAAAATCATGTAAATGTATTAAGTCCATTTACTTATCTACTTTTCCCTCGTACTTAAGTCGCGTTGTTTTCTTAAAATTACAATAACTTTTGATACAGTACATAAATTCTAATGAAACCAAGGTTAAATATTACACTAGGATATAATTTTCTCGAGGTAAGGTCTTATCGCAAACGCAGTACTTTATCAGTGATGCGTGTTCATACAAACAGACAGACAGACAATAATTTCAAATATGATTGAGACGTTTTACTGAATATTACTTATAATAAGACATCTACAATATTTTTTTTCCACAAAAATCTAAAAAGTTCAGACACGTTAGATTTACATTAATTTTATATGTATAGATTTTTTTAAATGTGCGTCAATATTTAAAATTAAATACAATTTCCTATATATGATTGTAAGATGCATTTCGTTGTAATAAATACTTTTAACTCGACTTGTTAATCTAAGAAACTGTCGTTTGCTTCGTTCGTAACGTCATGTCTTTCAAATCCTTCAACAAAATGTGTATTATAGACATAATTATTTTTATATGTAACAAGCAAAGCTCATGTTTTCAAACATGATGTAAATATTTCACTTTTATTTTCAAAATAATTACACGCGCATCACGCTGTAACTAAATAGTAGATCATAATTTAATTCACCATGTAATAACTGAGCCATAGCAACGCGTAATCTGATCAGCTAGTTTGCTACTAAGTTATTACTGTTTTAAGAAACTACGAGCCTTATAACAGCTTTAAGTGATGTGTATTTTTTTACTGTAGGAAAGTGGAGGCAAGCGGTGTGGCGCTTATGTTTTTTTTCCGTACATAAAATATTTTGTTAAATTTATAAACAACGCAGACAGTGTCGCAGGTATCAGCTAGTCTATAATATCTGTACACAATTTGACAAGAAACTTCAATAGTAACAAAAATTAAAAAAATAGTTGTTATTATTTGGTAAAACCTTAAAAACTTTACTTTGTATATTCTTTCATCTTTTCACCAAATGTTTTGACAAGATTACTGTATTTAAAATAATTTATAAATATAGTAGACACTGTTATTTTAAACACGATTTCATATACTCAAAACGACGCACAGAGAGTTTTGTTTTTAAGTGTGATCCATTGTCTTATGTAACTGTTTTGACTTCGATTATGGCCGTACAAAAACAGTAGTACTTTTTATCTCGAACTGACTACGTTATTGACCTATCAAGGTCTTAACAGCTTCACCGGACGACAAATCAGTGGGATCTTTATTAGTCAACTCAAGTTGATCTTGAACTAACCTTAAAGGTGAAGATAACGAAAGTGTAGAATATAGTTTAGTTTTAACAATCGTTGTCTCGTGTGTTAAATCAATAAAAGGCGGTCGCATTTGGTACCATTTTCTAATACATATTTCGCTGTCGTTTGTTCATATGAAGCGCTGCTAGAGGAAACACGGCAGAACTAAAAATTTGAATAATACAACGAATGAAATTTAGTGTTATTAAGGAGTTATCATGTTATTTCTTGTAAGTATGCTAACCGTTTCTTCGTATTTTTCAGGTAAGTTGAACGTGTTTATGGCAACACCTTCTGTATGAAATCAGCGGTAAAGAAATTTATTTATGTACGTAATGCAAAACGCAAGTAAACGAACGAGGGATAACCAGATTATTGAATTTTTTGAACTACCAAATAACGCCACTATTTAACATATTATTTTATTGTAAATTGAATCTGCATAGTTTTACATTTCGTTATGGCTTAGTGAAACATGACAAAGGATATCGTACGATGACATCATACCAGTCTGTGTAAATTAAGTTATTTATATGAATATTGTAAAGAAGTAGGTTTGTCTAGGATTACTGATCGAATTCTGAAAATAATTGTAGGTCGTATGTATAATAATAATCGTAGCTACAGTATCGCTGCGATGTGTAACCTGTATTTTATTTTTATTTGGTTTTATTTAATAAACAAAAACATGAACGCATGCTGTTTCTAGCTAAATATACTGAGGATTTCAATTAGTTTTTTTCTTAATGTTAAATAAACAACCGATATATATATATATATATTATACGTTTGGCACTCAGCCACATAACTGAGAATTATGTTCATCACACAAAGGTAATTCATATATGGTATAAGGATCGAATAGATTGGTAGATATTATTACTATCAGTGTTCCAATGCCTATATAAAGTCTATTTTGATGTCAAATAATATATATGTAATTTATCACAGTTCAGTACGACACTAAGTTCATCTCGAAGTACTAAAACACACTAGTTTCATACTGAGGATTTGGTCATTTTCACTAAAAGAGTGAACTAAAGTTTTCATATTAACCCCTCGCCTGATTGTTTAAGACTCACTTTTCAAAATGACTGATCAAGTTTTTAAATATTTCTTTCAAATTATAATTATATTACATAATTTGTTATTGTTTAACTTTTTAAAATTCTGTAATTAATACGTTATTTTTTAAGCTAACAATCTATTAACCAGTGCATCATAAGGTCTACATATATTGTATGGAGCTTAAATCCTTATGGTTTTGGACAGTCAAGGGGTTAATTTAAAAGTTCAACTATGTTGACTTCTATAGGTATAATCTTGGTATAGTCTTGTTGTTTTTGACCTTTCGATAAACTCCACTAACACGAGCTTCACATATTATATAATTATTAAAATTCTATAAACAGATGTGATATTATAACAATCTGAATATAAATTATATAAAAATTCCATATAATCTTCGCACAACGTAATATTGTTCACATAACTAATGACTCAGAATGTTTATTGGTAAAATGGTGATAACTTTATTAAATATTCAAATTGAATCGACCTCAATCGGTTCAAGTCGATTACATAAGTGGAATATAGGAATTTAGTTAAATTTTAACATCTTAGTAGCTCTCAGAATAGCCGCCATATTTTGTAATTAA
This sequence comes from Antheraea mylitta, assembly GCA_014332785.1. NCBI lineage: Eukaryota > Metazoa > Arthropoda > Insecta > Lepidoptera > Saturniidae > Antheraea > Antheraea mylitta. Next base: position 5,280,847 of record JACEII010000020.1, read on the forward strand.
TTTGACCGGAAATAAACAAAATGGCTGATCTGTCATAACATTAATTTGAGTACGTAATTCTGTGATGCAATATTGTTCTATCAATCATTGAATTAAATTACATAACTTTAGTTTACATTCAGCGTAAACTATAGACGACTTTAAATGTGATTTTTGTAACCTTATTTTTCATCGTATAAGTGCTTTGTGGCAATCTTCAAATGATTTTATTGTGTGTTTTGGCTGTGTATTACGAAAACCAATAGATATATGTTAGATACCTGAAATCAATAAATTCGAAAACCAGTTCGACAGATAACTATTTTTTTATGTACGGTATGGATTCTGCCTATATAGGCAATTTCACCAATGTCACGTGTGACAAATATACATTTAAACTTAATCCCAAATATTCAATGTAACAACATAGAATAATCTAAAATAGAAATATGTTAACATAGATAAATCATCAAAAGTGGATAGTTACTGTGCTGTGAGTGTCACAGAGATTATAAACAATAATAATATTTGGAATATGCATACATATACAAAGCATAATTATATAAATATAAACATAAATATACAGATCACCATAAAAGTAGGTAAAGTATTCTCATGGAGAAGATTTTTATGCTATCTATTTTACAATAAGTAACTCTTCACTAGGTGATACTGTAACACGTCATCTCCATATCATTGGACCTTGTGTACTGAGAAGTGAGACTATATATACAAAATCCCTGTTTGCGATATAATGTAAATTAACGCAATAGTAATCCTAATAAAAAATAACAAATGCGTGCGAAGTCGCGGGTTAAGCACTTGTATTATAGAAAGATTTAATCGTATTATTATGCCATATTTTTACGTTTTTAGACACCATAGACAAAATTATAAACAAATCAACAAATACTCTATTGGACTATTTGGTGGAATCTTAGTATGTCATGTAGTAAATTTTATATTTACGTAATACAGTTTTATTATGCACAAATGAAGTGGATGGGAAATAATACCTCGAAGCATGAATTATAGTATGCCACTAAATCTCTTTGCACCGTAGTCCGCTGAAGCTGTTAAAACCTTGCTGAGTCAATAGCGTAGTCAGATAAAAAAAAACTTTATGTAATATTCTAACAAAGTAGCCACTATCCTGTTGTTAGAACATTGAAATTGTCACAAGATACTTGTAGTATTATTAACTAGTCGATAATGACAGTAATAATCTAGGAGATTGATTGGCAAAACAAAAAGGAATTACTCTATGTACGGTTTTTTTTTATTTCTGCAGAACGTGAGTCGCACCTTTTTTCTGTTTTCGTTTTTTTTACTCACTATTCTAAAAATCCTTTTAAAAGTGAGCATTTCAATCATATTTAACTAAAGATACGTTACCTACATGATATTTTGACAAAATAAATGACACGATACACCCATACGTAAATTATACATATTGTAACGCCACACTGTTTTAAATAAAATGTGGAAATAAGATGGCATATTCTCAATATCGGTGGTGAGAAAGAAATAGTTATATGTTGCTTAGATACGGGTGGATCGACCGACAGCCGTCAAAAATAAGCTAACTAGCCATGGCTTTGGCTTTTAACTAGGCTCTGTCGGAGTTTTTGGCGGGATCTTAGTCTGTCATGTAGTGGATTTTATATTTTATTCATAATCTTGTGTTATTGGACTCTATATTTAGTAAATTTGGTGGTGTTTTACGTAATATAGTTAGTTTATTATTCATAAGTGAAGTGAATGGAAAATAATAACACGGAGCATGAAATTCTGAGATGCCACAAAAACTCCCTGGAAGGTTCTAGCAAGGGATCCATCATCTTGTTAGAATATGGTTTCACACGATGCTTAATATTGGAATGATCCCACGAAGTTTGTGATATTATTGACTACGTGAGAATGGCAGTAATAATCGGAAAGATTGATTGCCAAAAATAAAGTTAAAAAAAAAAAAACTAGGCTCTGTCGAAGTTATTATGACGTATCTACATGGTTATAATATAATTGGAGCAACAATTGTTATTATTTTATTTAATTATTAATTACTATACATTGGAATTTTAACTTAGAGTATTGCCATTATGGTGGCTTGATTTTCATCTTTTATAATTCTAATACCTTTAAACGAGCAATTCTTATATATTTTTATACCATCAAGATCTCGGAAACGGAATCATCTATTTCCGTAAAACTTAGTATGTTGGTAGTTTCGGGGACGATAATTCAATCTAGCTAGATTTTTTCATACAAAACTTTTTTAACCGAGTTCTCAGGCAATGAAAAAATATAGCTAGAATGTACCGGTAAATTTTGCCGCCGCTGTCAAAACAAAAATAGCTTAGATGTTAATTGGTTGTTTCGAAGATCCGTGTAACCCCAGTTCAAATCCGAGTGACAGATGAAGAGATATATTTGTTTTAATATTTATTTTTTTGTAGGAAAATGTTAATTTTATAAGGCACGCCTAACAGTTTATTTTAATTTAAAAATGTTTTTTGAAGAACCGAGCTAAGCTCGGTCGCCCAGGTACTATATATTTGATTACAACTACCGATGAATGAATTACCTATCGACCTTGTCAATTATTACACCATACTGAACGTGGGTAATCTTTCTATAGTCTTCTTAACTTAACAACTATGTACCAAATATAGCATGTTAAGATTAATTGCCTTCTGACTCACAGATTTAGTAATATATCCCACGCCTACATGATGTCTTTTTCTGTTCAAAATAGACTCTTTACGAATGGGGTCGAGTTCTGAACTTGGGAATAACGTGGGGAGAAATTGCTTATACACCACAAACTTAGAATCTTCTTATTTTTTTATATTATAGAGGGCAAACGAACAGACGGGTCACCCGATGGTAGGTGATCACCGCCGGCCATAGACACTTGCAACACCGGAGGAGTCTTAATTTTAACTATTTGCCTGTAACTTTCCTATTAACTAAAATAGTTTGTATAGGTTGTACCAAAATAAGAGAAATTTGTTGTATTATATGTATTGGTAAACGACAAGTACCAAAAAAACTCATATTTTATTTAATTTCCTTTTAAGTATATTTACAATTTTATTTATTCAGTTAAAACTAAATGTTATCATTAATTTAATTTTTAACAATTTAACTTCATTTATCTATATTCATTTTTTGTTGAAAACAATTTCTGTTTTCTTTTTAATTTTTATGATTTCAACCAATCTTCTAGTAGATTATTATTGCCAATGTCTAGTAGGTAATAAAGTTTCTTGCAACCATTTCAAAGGATTAACAAGATGGTAGTCCTCTTGTTTCTGGGGAGCTTTTGTGACAAGTCACAATTTAAGCGCCGTGGTATTATTTCCCATCCAACACCCTTGTGCAGAATAACTAAACTATATAACGTAAAACACGATCAATATTACAAAATATGGAATAAAATAATACAAGATTATGAATAAAATATAGAATTTACATTCCAAGATCCCGCCAAAAATTCAACAACTGTAGTAAAATAAAAAAGATTATTATTTAGTTCCACCATACCATATTTCTACGTAGTTGTTGAAATAGAATACTAGACAATTTTTAAATTTCCTGAAATGTCAGATTTTATACGGCAGATACGTTGTAGATGACAAATCTCATGAATGACTCTTCGACAGACAGAAACACTTCGCCGTATTAACACGTCATTCATTGAATCACAATGTTTTGAAATCGTGTCTACAGTAATAATCTTGCATTCTTCAGTGTAAAGCAAGGAAAGGTGACT
>JACEII010000020.1:5284613-5296512 GCA_014332785.1 Antheraea mylitta
ACAGTAATAATCTTGCATTCTTCAGTGTAAAGCAAGGAAAGGTGACTCGAAAGATTTTTAAAACTAGATTTTTTTTCTTCAAAATGCTTTTAATATGAAGAATTTAATTTAATTGACAAAATATATTAAAATTGTATTTAAAAAAATTGAAATAACGTTATTGCTTACTAGCTGTGCCCGCGACTTCGTCCACATGGAACCTGGTGTACAAAACGTCGTCATTAAAATTACAATAACTTTTGATAGAGTGAACCGATTTTAATGAAATTAAGACTAAATGTTACTCGAAGATATGCTTTATGGTTTGTTAAAATATGCTTTATCGCAGTACTTTAGTAGAGATGCGTTTTCAAACAAATAGATAGACATACATTTGTAAAAATGATTGAAATATATTTTATTGCATATTCCTAGACACGTAGAACAATTTTTTTTCACGAAAACCTAAAAGTACACACATGTCGGAATTACATTCTTATTATATGATAGAAAACAGAACATTTATGTTTTTTTTACATATTAGTTAATTGAAATAAACGTTCGTGTTTCAAAGTTGTGAGTTATAAGGTCAGATAACAATCGTATATTATGTTATGAAGTCTTCGAACATCTTGATGAAAATCGTACCATAATGTTCAATTATTTTTACTGCATTCCTATCTACCACTGTAAAAATAATATATTACTAGCGACCAACACCAGCCTCGTATGACCGCAATGTACTAAAGTAATACATAGTGTGTAAACAATTTGTGTCCATTTTTTTTTTTCGTTTTTTTTTAATATTTAGTTCATCAAAGTCATAAAAGTTACGTAAAAAATTTCAGACTAACTACTTCTTTTGTTGCCCCTAATTTGAAATATGTTATATCTTCTGAGAAGGCTTATTCTGGTACACATTAAAATACCTAATAATTTTTTGTAATAAATAAAAAATAAAGTCGATTACTGTCGTCTATTTTTATGAAATAGACACATATTATTTCCTGTAGGCATTTTAAGGATATACAATTCTGTGATACAATATTTTGAGGTATCTCATAAAATTTAGCCAGGGTTATGAATGTAAGTGCTTCAAAACCTACAACTTCATTAGGATACATCGTCTTCTTTGTAATTTATATTTATATTTTAATTTGGGGTGTAAGGGGTGTCGAGTAACATCTTAAGACTTGAGACACCCAAGCCAACCTCACCTGCACGTGGTGCACCCTGCTGATCAACGAACGAGGCAATGGCGATAGTGAGGTGGTAGGGTTTTACAGCCCGACTGGATTGCAACCACCATGTACATGGCGAAAAAGCCCGTCATAGTGACTCGCTTTTGCGCGTCGCGTTTCGGTATCAGCCTGTGCATATCCAGTACCGGGTGACTTTCGTCATTATGGCCGACATGACAGCGGCGACCGACGATGGATAATCTGTCTCTCGGTGGTCGCCACTGTTTTTGGATTGTACTATGCTTACCATCAGGCATAGTGCAGTCACTTTGTCGTGCTTAAATAAAAAAAAAAAAAAAAAAAAAAACCAAAAAAAAAATATATATATATAACTATACTTGTGTTTTATATATAAATCTTCCGGAAATAATTGAGATATTAAAGCGAAAACCGTATCAAAATCCGTTACGTAATATATAGGAACTAAAGGTATACGCAGACAGACAGGAAAAGCGATTTTGTTTTATGATACACTTAGAATGGTAGGTGGTAGAGCCACGCTGAAATTGTAATTGGTTTCAGCATTTATGGGCCGGCTCGCCCGGGGTACTACCACCTGACCCACAGAAACACCGACGTGAAGTAACATTGCTTGCATTATTGCGTTTCATTCGCTCAGTGAGAGCGACGGAGGCTCACTTCCCTCTACCTCCGACTCCTCTAGTGTTGCTGATGTCTATGGACGGTGGAGATCACTTAACATCAGGTGACCCACCAGTTTGTTTGCCTCCTATGACAAAAAAATATATATATTTATCTCCTGGATTTCTATTTATATATCGCTCAACGCGTCTAATGAAGTTTTGATTAAAAAAGAATGATAATAAAGTGTAAGTCGCTTAAACGACATATATTAATGGAAATTGTAGTACAAATTGATAAATAATTTATGTTCTTTGCGATAAACTTTCTGCATTATGGGGTCAACAAATAAGTAGACAATCATCAATATGAAAGTAATTCGTTTTGATCATAACAAATTAATTTTTATATTGATGTGTACCAGATTCTTAATGGTCGTGATACCAAACGTTCTTTATATGATCAATCAAAATTATTTACGTGATGTGGAAATTGTAGTTTTGGAACAGCAAACTTCTTTAGGCGCGTCATATGGTGTTTCTTTTACAGGTAATATATTTATGATTACGCGTCATGACACGCTAGTAAGCGTGACAGGCCGTATTGCGCTTGCGTCAAACTAGCGACGTGTAGTATAATGGCCTGTGTACATCTAATATTTATATTTTGGATTGAAATTGTGCACCAAATTGTGTTTGATTACTTAATAAACTAAAAACGTACTATATAATTGTGTTTGGAAGTTTGTAAATTAAAACAAAAATCCAGCCCTAGGACGCATTGTCTCTCGTGTCCTCCTTTTTCAATACTTGTCATTCGTTCACGTAACAGAAAGAAATAGATAGCGTAAGCCTTCTTTATGGAGAAACAAACAATTTCGCATTAATTAATAACTAATATACAAGAGTTTTTAGCGGGATTTTAGTCTGTAATGTAGTGGGTTTTATATTTTATTCATAATCTTGTGTTATTTGACTCTATATTTTGTAAATTTTGGGGGTGTTTTACGTAATAAAGTTGGTTTATTGTGGATAAGTGAAGTGAATGGAAAATAATACCACGCAGCATAAAATTCTGAGAAGCCACAAGAACTCCCTAGATGGTTCTAACAAGGGAGCCACCATCTTGTTAGAATATTGAAATATTCACACGACGCTTGTAATATTATAAACTACACGACAATGGCAGTAATAATCTGAGAGATTGGTTGCCAAAAGTAAAGTAAAAAAAACTAAGATACAGTTCTTGAAGGGATATTGGCTTATACCGTGTTAGGACACCGCGTCGACGTACGTGAGTTCAAATCTTAGCTACTGAGTTGGAGATTTCAGTGAAGAAAGGGTGTAGTCCGGTGAAGCTGTTAAGACCTTCCTAGGTCAATAGCGTAGTCAGTTCGAGAAAAAAAAAGGTGAAGAAAGATATCGTGATGAAACCATAGTATTGTGGTATGGCTTTTTCTAAGTTCGTTTTACTAGCTACCACCCTCAAGTTATAACCTAAAGTATAATTAAAAAGTATAAAGTTCATATTAAGTTATAATAACGTAAAGTTTGTGCCGTTGTAGGGGGTAATATCTGGTTCTACTAAACCGATTTTGAAAATTCTTTTACCAATAGCAAGCCACATTATTTGTGAGTGTTATAGGCTATATATTATACCGAAAAAAAAGACTTTTGTGCAAGTCGGATTCGCAAAGTAAGTCGGGGAAAAAAAATAGTCTAATGAAAACGTTTCTTACGAACGTTGCCTCAACGATGAGAGATAAATAATAGAGTTCCAGAGAAAAGTTGAAGAGCTTGATAATACCTACAAAAAACTCAACGACTGCATATGTCTAAACGTATTTAAATAACAAAAAGTAGTTTTTTTTATAAATGTTTACCGCCCAACGAAGTGGGCACGGGTCATTTAGTAATAAATAAATGAATTGATGTTGTACGACTTAGTGAAAAACAACCTTATTCGAGTTCAAAGAGACGTTTGAATGCATATATGATTAGTTTTACGATTCTGGTCACTGATATACTTAAAAACACATACCGAAATCTTTACTCAAACCAGATAAGTTGATAAATTAACTTGACTCAGCGGAAATCGGCCTCGTGACCTCTGTAATTTTAGGCCACAATTTTAATGCAGTACAGCGGATGTGTTGCAAATGATAAAGCATCTTTAACACTCGTCTCTGTGGTCATTACCCTCTAATTGATAATTTAGACGCCAATCGGTTTATCTCGGCGAATAAAATTAGACCCCGGGTGTCTATACTTGTGCGGGTATCATTTAATATTAATAAAATATTTTATCTTCCTAGAATTCATCTTCTACACATAATGAAAATATAGTTCCTTTGAAAATCAATGAAGTTGACACCAAAACTACTCAATTGACATATGAGTAATTGAGGAATTTATCGTAATTCTAGACTATTTACTTTCCGGATTCCATTTACGTTTTTTTTTTTAATGCACATTGACACGAGGGGAAATCTGCCACTTTATTGTGCTTTATTATATAAAATATATATTAATTAAATTAAGGGATTCACAATTCATTTTAACTTAATGTAATAATTCTATGAGTGAAGTAAGTTCTGGGTATCGATAGTCTATAAGTAGGAAACTTAAGAGCTATATATTTTTATAGAACTAAAGACGATAATGATATATATTAAAACTAATTTTCTATAGAGTTTATATGGGGATATATTTTACTTTCCGAATTACATGTTGTGTTTTTGTATCATGCAATTTTAATTGTATGATCATAAAATGAATACATGTATAGCTTAGCATAGTTTAGCTAGCTCAGATCGGGTATATTTCTCGGTAACAGCCCAAGCCGAGGTGTGCCGTGCACCCTTGAGCATGTTACCTAAACAAAATCGGCTGAGTGCCTTAAGCACACGTCTTAGTAGTTCGGTGAAGCTGTGAAGGCCTAATAAGGCCAATAGCGTAGTCAGTTCGGGGAAAAAAAAGAATATATTTTCTGAGACTCTCCGTTGAAACAGTAGGTAAGTAACGAAATGAAATTATTATGTAGGTAAATAAGATTTATCTTAAAATGTAATTGCACGGTCTCAGTACGGCTCGCATCCGGCTTTCCCGTTAGTCGAGTCTCTGACGTCATATATACTAAATATATCGCGTCGGGTAATGAACCCACGGCCGATATAAACGTACTATTAGCACTTTCTACGCAAAACAAATATACGCCGATTCACTAGTATCTATATTTTAATCAGGTCGATATATAAAGTATTTAGGTTATTACGACTTTATTTTGTTACTGACTTTTACCTCGAGTACAACTTCTTTTTTTTTATACACGATCACCCCTACACACATGCACGCCTACATGCTTACACACACTTTTGGGGTGTAAGGGGTGTCGAGTAACATCTTAAGACTTGAGACACCCAAGCCAACCTCACCTGCACGTGGTGCACCCTGCTGAATAACGAACGAGGCAATGGCGAAAGCGGGGTGGTAGGGTTTTACAGCCCGATTGGGTCGCAACCACCATGCATATAGCGAAAAAGCCCGTCATAGTGACTCGCTTCTGCGCGTCGCGTTTCGGGATCAGCCTGTGCATATCCAGTACCGGGTGACTTTCGTCATTATGGCCGGCATGACAGCGGCGACCGGCGATGGATAATCTGTCTCTCGGTGGTTGCCAATGTTTTTGGATTGTACTATGCTTAACATCAGATATAATGCAATCACTATGTCGTGCTTCGATAAAAAAAAAAAAAAAAAAAAAAAAACATGAAAGTGGAAGGGTTTACTTTTTTCCCTTATCGAACTGAAAACCTCTCAATTTTCCGATAATAAATATATGGAGGAGTTGTTGAGGCGTGTATGCTTGGTACACATATACGTTTCAACAACTCATACACATAGAATAGTTAGCTAGGTTAGCTAAGATAGGTCGCGATTTTGCATGCAACAGGCAACAGCCAAGCCGAGGTGTGCCGTGCACCCTTAAGCTAGTTGCCATAATAAAATCGGCTGAGTGCCTTAAGCGCTCGCCGTAGTAGTCCGGTGAAGCTGTTAAGACCTTGCTGGGTCAATAGCGTAGACATTTCCAAAAAAAAAAAAAACTTCTTTTTTTTAAAGTTACCTTTCGACTTTTTTGTACCATTAACGATGTGTGCAAAATCTCATAGTAATCGGTGGAGTACCTAAAGCGTGAAAAATTAATAAACTTACAATACCATAGTCCTCTTTCCAAAAGAATGTATAAGCGTAATCACCACGCCAGCCCACGATTTTTTTTTCGAAATGAAAACGCTATTGACCTGGAATGGTCTTCACAGCTTCACCGAACTATTGAGGCGAGTGCTAAAGGCACTCACCCAATTTGGGATGTTTAGGCGACTAACTCAAGGGTGCACGGCACACCTCGGCTTGGACTGTCGCCTGTTTTGTGCAAAAATCGCGACCTATCTGAGATAACCTAAGCTAAGCTATCTAGATATGCGTATATGTGTTATTGAAACATGCATGTGTACCAAGCGTGCGCGCCTCAACAACTCCTATATGTTTTTTGTGTCGGAAAAATTCCTCAAAATTATATAGGATAAGGAAACCAGCCCACGACGTTTTGCCAATTTCAAACTCTAAGAAATCTATAGTTCAATGTCTTTCTATGTATTATATATAGTATATTATGTATAGTACATAATAGTATACGAGAATATTTATTAGGTTCAAATTTCCTCACGATGTTTTCCTTCACCGTCTGCCAATAGTATTACCTATTTAAATTAGTAAATGTACGCGAATACTGAACAATTCGTTGGTGCCTGCCGGGGTTCGAACCTGCGGACATCGGAATGATAATTCATCAGTGAAATCATATTCTACCGAGACATTTATTTATTTATTGGTAATTTATATTCCCATAAAAAAACATGGGCGTATATAAAAAAGAAACGTAACACCGCACTGATGTGTGAAAAACGCACTGATGTGTTTGGATTCGATGAGACAACTTAATACAGTCAGAACGCCAATAAACTACCATTATGTAAACCTAAAGTTCACTCCTGTGTGTATATACATCCAATTTATTTTTATACAGTTCTTTACATAATAACAAAGTTAATTTAAACTAAACAAAAACTAACGCTAAAAGAGTATTAAAAAAACAAGAACGCTTTAGTTTTATAACTTAATTTATATATGATTCTGATAAAAAAAAATGATGTCAAGCGTTCTAAATTACAGAGCAGTTTTCGTTTCCGGGGTTCGTAAAAATTAAAATATGAAACTATGATGTATTTCATCATTTCCGTTACATATAGTACTATATTTCTTGGGCAATGTTACTTATGCCCCGTAATAAAATAAATAGATAGATGAGAGTCGACTTTACTAGGATCTATACTAATATTATAAAGTTGAAGAGTTTATTTGCTTGAACGCGCTTATCTCAGGAACTACTGGTCCGATTTGAAAAATTGTTTCAGTGTTAGATAGCTAATTTATCGAGGAAGGCTATAGGTAACATCGTTTTACATGCATCACATCAACATATGTTTTGTTTAACCAATCTACCCTTTAAACAGTATTTAGTAAATCGTATTTAAATATTCTTAATTCTATTTGCCATCTTTTTTTTCCATACATTTATTTTAGTTGTCATAAATGAATTAATTATTTGTCACTTTTTCGTTTATTCTTTTTTTTTTCTTCCTTTAATGTTTCTCAATATTTACTGGTATATAATTTATTTTTATTATTATTAATAGTGTAAGTTATGTCTATGTAAAAAAGCGTTCTAGTTTTTTTTTTTTATTAGTTAACTACTTTTTATTAATTTTGTTGACTGATGACTGTGGCTATATCCACATTTCTAAATAAATCGCTATGATTATTGGTTTGTGTAGGTATTCAAATCAACTTCAAATTAACACACGATGTTTTGATATAAGGAACTTATTTATTACAGCTTATAATATATACAATAATACGGCGTGCCTTAAATACATACCATAGTATTGAAGCTTTTGTATTACCGGGTAACATTACACGCAACATAAAAGAATACAACAAAAACCCAAAGCCACGCGATGTCCGCAAGTGGTCACCCATCCAATTACTGAGCGCGCCCGACATTGCTTAACTTCGGTGATCGGACGAGAACCGATGTTAACAACACTCTACTCGACACAGTGTTTACATCCACCACTTTTCGTTACACAATAAGATTGCAGATCAGAATTTTAAAGCCTTATCAGAAGTTCACTTAAAAAATACGTGCGGCTTTACGGGCATGCTTAGTATACTCTAATTTGTTGACTTCTTATGTTTGTTTGTTTGTTACGCTTTCCTGCCTTAACTCAATATCAGTCAATAGCTGATCAACATTTGTCAGAAGTATAAAAAAGTATACAGCGGTACCTAACAAATAAACAAAGACAAAGGCAGCCGCTTGTATAGTTTAAAACAAATCATAATATAACAATATTCGATCGGACACGGCTCACATAACCTGGTATTTCCTTACCCGTTTTATTTGTCGTATAGACCTTGTATCCACGGTCATGCAAATATTACTTGCCTTAGTCAAGCGGAACACTTGTCAGCGGTATAATATTGAATTCTGTGTTCTATTTTCTCGACTACAATACATTATTAAAGTAAATTTATCTTTTATTTCAAATAACGAGTATCTCAGTAATTGAGTGGAATTTGCAGTAGAACTACAGGCAATGGAAGATTAAAGAAGACGCGTAGAAATGGAAGAGTTATAAAGGTTCTAATTGTTAAATCTATAGACGTAGATTTATTAATAAATTCAATTCTTCCATCGGAAGAGTCAAGGAGCAAAATACGTTGATACGTACCAGATGACCAATTAATTCCAGGCGGAAAAGTATCGTCCAGCGCATTATTTATCGACCTGTAATATTTTTATGTTTTTTTTTTTCATTTGGTGACTTTTATTATTTTAGGATTTGTAGTCAATCATAACCCATACCTGCTTAAAACTAAAAACCAAAATAAATTATAAAGTATTTAAAAAGAAAATTTAAGCGTACTATAGATTTCAGTAGAATACAACGCTCAAAATATTATGTTATTAAGATACCTTGTCTGCGCTAAATTTATCAAAAAAATATAATTGTACTCGTATATAGTCGAATTTGACTTGTTGAAAGAGTGTCCTGATTTATGAATTGGTCCATAACAGTCAAAAATACTTTATTCAATTAAGGCCCTGAGAAGGCGGTTATGGAAGTCAAAACTACCACCGATTTTGACATACAACTAAGTCATCCAAAAGATCCGGCAAGAAACTTCATCTGATTTATATTTTTATGAAAATACATTATAATTTCAATCGTTTCTAGTGGATTTACAAAGAACGGTATTATTTCCTGACATCACCGTCATTTTCATAATCATACACCATATAATAGCCTATTAACATCAAAACCCACTTGACATGGAGCTTGAACATACTATCCCGTAAATCGTTAATGTGCTTTGGTATTTCGTTGTAAAACCTAACTATAGAGTTCGGTTACCTTAAACATTTTACAGGTTTTACTGGACCTGGAATATGGGATGACCAATTCGTCGCTGTATCTCATGCCAGTGTTTTATTAAATCCAGCTTTTCTAAGTGTTCGTGAACATACATTCACTAATAATATGCTGGAAGGATACTGGATTCTTGAAACCTTAGCCTTTAACATACAGTACGAGTAGCAATTTTATTCATTTACTTTGTTAACGATGGGACATGACTTGTATATAATTTGATTTATGCCATTTTGGAGAAATTTCTCTATCAATTTACAGATTTGAATTACGTAATTAGATGGCAAGGTTTTTTCGCACTTAGAGCGGATAATTTTAACAAGTCTAGTTTAATTAAAAGCGACTAAATGCTATATTTACCTAAATAAAGTATGAACAAATTAAAAAATCTAAACTCTATTACGATTACTAACAAACAAACAAAATGCTATGATTTTGAAAGATTTCTATACAAGAATAGTCAAATATAAATAGGCAAAGATTTAGTTCAGACATCCGTTAATCCAAAATCACTTGTACAATTAGATCCTGTGTGTTATTCGCGTAGTAAACAAGTCTAACGCGTACTCAAGTTTACATTCCGATTATCGATGTTACGATTGCTGAAGTAATTCACAAATATAATAAGTTTTCGTCAAATTTAACGCGTTCGATGTGGGTCAAGCGTCAGGGCCCCTATTACAAACCGTTAAGACGCGGACGCGTCTTTCACTAATGTGTTTTCGCTTTCATAATCGCTTAGTTTTCTTTCTGTACGTTTATGAGTGAACATTTCATGTTAAATTTTCTGACTAATATCTTAAACGTGATATATCACATATCTTTACTAATATTATAAAACTGGAGGGTTTGTTTGTTTGGTAGAACGCGCTAACCTCAGATCTCTACTGGTCCGACTTGAAAGATTCTTTCAGCGTTAGATAAGTCATTTATTGAAGAAGGCTATAGGTTATATATCACGTTAAGAGCAATGAGAGCGGGGCACCAATTAAGAATATTTCAAAATCAGGGTTAACGTAGGTATTATTTAAAAAAAAAATTCACCTTCTACGTAATTGAAGTAACGCGGTTTGCCCAAAGTAACTATTACACGCGGACGAAGTCGAAGACGCAGAGAGGAGAGGCTCGACTAAATATATATAATAACTTCGAGTGTACAATTACCATTTTTATTAAGGGACGAAGGGAAATATAGTAGAGTTCATTCTCGTTGACTAATTGAATGATTTATAGTGACGGCAACAATGACTGAAGGGAGCCGCCCGCACCGAGACAAATCGTTCGTCGACCTCCGTCATTAATAATTGTTTTAAATAGATAAATTGACGGTAAAACAGACAGCCATTCGCTTTTTTTTATATCATAGGACGCAAACGAACAGTCGGGTCACATGATGCTAAGTGTTTATCGCCGTCCGTAGACTAGCAATACCAGGGGAATCGCCAGTGCCTTGTCAGCCAGTGTTCGGGTGAGCGGGGAGGTGGATTAGTGAGAGGAAGAGGAGAGGGGAGAGGAAGAGGTGGGCTTCCGGCGGTCTCATTGACCGAACGAAACACAACAATTCAAGTACTGTTACTTTACGCCGGTTTTCTGTGAGTTGGGTGCTATTACCCCAGGCAAGTTGACGCATTCATGATGAAACCAGTAATAGTTTCAGCGTGGCTCTACCACCTACATTTTTTCTTCACGTTCTAATGTATAGATGTTGCTATCTGAATTTCGTTATTTATTTTTGTAATGATAAAAACTTGGTTCATTGTAGAGTCATTGGGGTAACTGAGTACAGATTATACTTTTTGATCTGAAGAAAGTTTGACGACTATAACTTTTATTATAATTAAATCAAAATATTATAGACTCACCAACAACACTTGTGTCTAATATACCGACGTGATTGACGACGCAATTAGTAGGTTCATCCATCGAACTGTGGACGCTCCGGCGCGGGACATTGTGGATACTAATTTTAAAATGGCCATCTATACATAATTATAATTAGAATATAAATCTAACGTGTATATACTTTTTAAATTCAGATAAAAAAAAGGTTGCAATTGTCTAGGAATAGGTAATAAAATACATTTTTTATAAATGTATGTGTGTTTGTATGGACGCGCATCATCGCTAAAGAACTGCGTTCATGATAAAACTTCATCAAATTGTAAAGCATATCATAGCATTATCAAAGAAAATCATAAAGCATATATTCGAGTAACATTTGGTCTTTGTTTCATTAAAATCGGTTCACTCTATCAAAAGTTAATGTACTTTGAATGACTTCGCGATTTAAATACGAGAGAAAAGTAGATAAGTAAATGGACTTGATACATATAGATGATTTGATTAGTCACTGTGTTATTTACATTAGATTCCACGCAGACAGAGTCGCGGGCACAGCTAGTACACAATACAAATGACGTGAAACTATATGAATAGGTAGCGAATATATAAATAGTATTTGTTATTTGAAATATCCTATTTCTTTGCAAGTATTCTAAATATTTGACGAGTTTTATAAAATCGTGTTATTCGGTTTTGTATTTCT
>JACEII010000020.1:5306512-5425164 GCA_014332785.1 Antheraea mylitta
TCAGTACAGTTACTAATATTTGGAACAAAACAGTAGGAAATACAGATTATAATGTTCATATACAAAGTTTAAAAAGAATGTACCCCTTATTATGGTCGAATTTCGACCACTAGTTACCATAAAACACCTTAAAAATCTTTTTTTTTTATTAAAATGTTTATTAAATTTAATCTATGATCGTTTTCAAAAATGATTAGTATATTTATTGTACTGATACTATATTGAATAAATTGTATTGTATTCAAAAAACAATTAAAAATCATATTATAACACACCAAGAACTGCGCCGGAGACAAGATCTCCTTGGAATTGTTTTCGTCTAAGCCCATCATAACGGTATCGGAAACGTGACTTAGCGATAAACATTATTCGTCGGTTTCTCCTGCACCATTTATACAATGTATTTATACTTAAATGTAACTTCAGAAGATGTATTATCTATAATAATACATGATTTGAATGATATAACATTAAAGGAAACTATGTTTATGATCACACGATAGAAATGAAAATGTATAAATTAATACATTGACATTGATATAGATTTATTAATATTTATGTGTAGAATGTAGATAAATAAAAGCGACATTTAAAACAAAGGTATCACTTGAAATACCACACAGATTATATAACAAATACTATTTTATTACGATAAAGTGTGTGTGTATTTATGTTCACGCGTTAGAAGTTATACATTTTTGGCGTAACAAGATAAAAATCTTTTAAATTTGAATCTATTTATCTTTTTTTTCTGTCTATTTTATCTTCCTATAATTTTTTTTTTGTTACAAAAATATAATTATCTTTCGCTTTATTCTACGTATTTTAAAAGGTTTAATGTTTAAAACATTGACGGTGTTATTACAAAAAAGTTAAATACTTGGTTTAAAAAAGGTCTCGTACGAAATGCATCGCGTTCGCCTGAGGCAAGTTTGCGTTATCCTTTTTTGGCAAGTGTAACCTAATGTAACCAAAGCGAGACAGCAGATAAGCAAGATGGCGAAACATACCGCGAGCGCGATACATCTAAAACGTAACCTTCTTAAAGCAAGCGTTCAACACGTGTTTAGCTTTTTTCTAATAACACCGTGAAAGCTTTAATACAAAGAAATACAAACAACAAATACAAAGAAACAAAATATTGACAATAGCTAACTTCAGGGTGTCTGTTTTTCGTGACGGTGTGAGCGAGTATAATAATAACTTCAGGGAGTCGGTTTTTCGTGACGGTGTACACGCGCATCGTAAAATTTACTCTGATCATTCTCCCCTAACGCGCCAAAAGAAGTATAACTTCAAAAATTTAATCATTACTTGCTGTTTCTCAAACAAAACGTGGATGATGACGATTAAAGCCGAGTGTACACATATACACATCGAGTAAAACCTAAAATCTAAAAAAACAATAGCTTCAAATATGCACAATGTAAGGCCTAGTAAGAAACAGTCTATATAAATTGGAAAGTTAACATTACCGCCACTGAGTTCTTTGAATCGCATACGATTTAAATGCATACAAATAAGTTGACTATATTAAAGCTCTATTCAGAACCGGTAGTATTAGTACTGTCTAGCGATTCTAGTATCGTTGATCGAATGTTGAGTTGGAGAGAAAATAGTGGGTGAAACTTTTTAAAACATCGATGTTTCCCCTTTACACCCCATTCCCATTTTAAACCGTAACAGCTTAAAAAAGTTTCCGCTTCATTTTAACTACTAGCATTTCATTCAACCACATCTCTCGCCTTGAAAAGTTTTTGTCGGGGTTCTAGTTTCTTATGTAGTCATTTTTATGAATTAACTTTTGTTGAGTTTTTAATATACATACATATTTAGGTTGTTTTGCACAATTAAAATAAATTAAACACTGTAACACGTATTCTGAGATGTTACCAAAACTCCCTAAGAAGTTATTTTTTTCTCGAACTGCCTACGCTATTAACTTAGCAAAATCTTAACAACTCTAAGAAGTTGTAATAAGGGATATACCACTTTGTAAAACCAATACAGATTAGACACTATTAGGCTTATAGCCTTAGTAATAAAATTTCAAAAAATCTGACCGTTTATTTTTCATTGTTAATTACCTAATTTTTATAAATACAAAAATAATTACAATGCACTAAAAGAATATAGAAACTAATCGACGCGAAGACTTCGTTAGACTATGTAAAAGAATCATAATAACATTATTTTCAAATAGCTACAAAAATGAATTTAGTATACAATGTATGTTTATAATTGGGGTGATCCAAAAAAAAAAACCATGGCCACATATGCGAGTTGCATCAGAAAAGGTCAACTGTAAACAAAGAACCCTAGTTTTAACAGCAAAAAATAAGAAAAACCCAACAACGCTCTTTGTTCAGCACGATTGTATAAGTTTAAGATACGATATCGACATTTCGAATGAATCTTTTTAATCGATTTCTGTATACAAAAAAGAATAATTAATAATCTGAGGTGGAGTTGACATATCGCACGTATACACAGACCATGCTTTATTTATTGCGTTATAATATTTATACCTTTTCGCAGTATAATATGTATAACAAGTGTGATATAATGTTCATTCGATATCAATTTTGAATGCATCTGAAATTTTTGAATCGATATATCATGCCACTATGCATAATAGCCATTCATAAAGATGAGGAAACGAGACGATGTTATGAGTGAGAGAAAACGTGTACCCGAGAGAGCGAGCTAGGGAGACTGCATTCCATGCGAGCTCAAAGTCCGTACACTCCGTACCCATGCACAAATGTTGCCATAAATAAAATATTAACGGATATCTACAATTTTTTAAGAAATGTTGTACTTTATTTGTTTTAAGAATAAATATCCCAGTTTATTAAAATGTATATGATTAATTTGGTTCAATAAATATATATTTGTGTTATTTTATTACATCGACCCTCTATTAAAAGAATCAGAGATGTGATCTATTATCCCAACATTATGGTGAATATATGGTTCAATATTTTAAAGCCATATTAATGGTACCATTGAAAAATATGATTATATTTTTAAATTACATTTTATAATAATGTTTTTATTTTTACAATACGCTTTAAATAGTTAACAAGTTCATTTGTTATACTCTGCCCATAATACATAAACCATTCAACAAATAATTAATATACATTATTTTAAAAATACGTAAAACACTAACTCACAGGCACTAGATTATTGAGTAAGAGAATTAATAGTCTTTAGAATATTTCCTTTTATGTACCACCAATTTAGTTCTCTAACGTTTCCTTTAGGTACGCCAGTCATGATATATGAAAGATTGTGATATATTTGATTACAATAGCTGAGCTTCTATAAATTTCAACATTCTGACATTTAACGGGTCATTAGGAGTAACATTCTAATTATTGCTCGGCCTATACAAACGGTGTGGTATTTAAGTGGTCATGAGGTACATTGAATAATTAGCGTCGGGTAAAATAAATGCTAGGTTAGTCCTTCCATTACAAAACATTTTAAATATGTTAAAAAAATTATACGCACTGGTAACACCGTTACACTAACGGCGCCACTCACTGACTCCCGCGCACCGCGGCAAAGCGGTTGTATTTTGTTTCGTCGCCCACAGTCTGTTCTCGTGACAACTCGATTTAATAATCGTCAGAATCCTCGATTCTGGTGATGACACGTCGAATGTAATGTTAAATGTGATAATTGTGAAGTTGTGATAGTGTTGTGCACTAAACAGAGAGACACCGAGGACACTTTCACTGGTCTGAAAGTGGTTTAACATTCTTACGGAGAGCCTCTTTGAAGGGAGTTGACCGGAGTACACAATACGAGAAGGTAAATATTTGCCGAGCGTGTAACATGTGTATTTTGAAAACAAAGAATTTTATTAATTTCTTTTACTTTAATTTCTAGGTTTTGTGTCAATTAAGTTTTAATATTTTAAACGGATATAAAGGCGCTGGAAATTGCTTTTAATTAAATATTTATGAGCATAATACTCAATTAGAAGGCGACCTTATCGTAAGGCAGATGTTAGTCAATTTCAAAGGGGAGTTCACAAATTCAACGTAATTTTTCATAGGGATTTGACGTTTCTTCAATATCAACACTTATGTATAATTACAGGGCAGTTTTTAGCGGGTATTATATAACGTTATAATGTTTCGATCGGGTAATATAGTATGATTATTGTTTACAAATGAAATGATTATAATTAATGAACATATGAATTTTGAAATGTGACAAAAATCCTGTTCATAGTTATAATAAAATGAGAGGGCACAATTATGCCAGTACGAAATTTAGGCCAAAGGATGTGCATCCAGATACCATAGTAATTAAAAAAAGTTCCATTTCAAATTTTATCTGTACCATCAAACTAAATGGTTTTAATTTGATCGCACAGGATAATTTTCGTGTGAGAAATATGTTCAACTTTGTTTCGAAGTTGAATAGATATTTGGTAGCATATTATGCAAGCGCTGTTAAGTTTGAAAGCCGCGTGAAATTTTCCCTAAATATTATAATAATATTATTGTATTTCTATGGATCATTACGTAATGCAGTGGCTAATTAATGCCACGGTACAATAAAATTAGAAATTTGTGTGCGTACATGCTAAAACAAGATAACTTTCGCCATTGTTTAAAAAAAATAACGAAAGATTTTTGCATTTGTTTCGTATTATAAAGTAAGCAGTTATGTATTTAATTAAGAAGTTTGAGACCGTTACTCAGCGTTTAACCTAATAAAGAATTCATTGCTATCATGATAAATTAACTGTTCTTTGTAACGTGTTATGTTGTTTTTTGCATTCGTATTTTTTTTTTTTTGTTAAAGTACGTAATACGAATAATAGGTGGTAGACTTGTGTGGTGTGATTTATGCGTTAAACATAATTGTCATTCTGTTTGTAGATATTATATAGTATTTAAGTATGCTATATATTATATGGTATAGACGTTTTTTTAAACTTTATTTTTGGCAATCAATCTTTCAGATTATTACTGCCATTGTTACATAGTCAATAATATTACAAGATTCGTACGATCATTTCAATATTAAGCGTCGTGTGAATCAATATTCTAACAAGATGGTGGATCCCTTGTTAGAACCTTCCAGGGAGTTTTTGTGGCATCTCAGAATTTCATGCTCTGTGGTATTACTTTCCATTCACTTTATACTATAATAAACTACATTACGTAAAACACCACCAAAATTACAAAATATAGAGTCAAATAACACAAGATTATGAATAAACTATAGAATCCACTACATGACAGACTAAAATCCCGCCAAAAACTCGGCTATAGACGTTATAAGCTATAATTATTATCATACATGCTACACTTCGTTCGAAATTATAAGGGCGTGTTTGAAATTGTACCTTTGTATTAAAAATAATTTCAATTGTTACTATTAAATTTATAAATAAACAATATATAATTAAGGTCAATGTAATTTATAGTTCATATAATTAGGTTTATTACTTACTTCAACTATGAAATTTAATGACCATTATTATGATTAATTGGTGCTACATTAGAATTTATTTAAATTTTAAATGAAATTCTAGAAAAGTCCACCAGCTTGTTATAAATAGAAGTGAAACGAATACCTATCCATACTAATATTATAAAGTCGAACGTTTGTTTATTACGATTTCGTGCTTTAACTAATAAATCGATTGACAAGAAATTTTGCATAAACGTTGTCAGAGTTTAGTTAGGAAAAAAATGTACTGTTCCCGACGCATAGAACATTTTTAAAATAACACTAGCTAAACTGCGTGCATAAGCTTGTAATAGTCTGGCTAAAATACAAGTTCAAATCTCAGCTTGACTTTACTGTAAGATGACAAGAGTCAGTCCAGGGTCAGTCTTGGTCTTTATCTTCCAAAAACGCAAGAACAAGATCAAAATTGCCAGACCAAGACGGATTTTAGGCAACACTAGTTAAAAATATAATAATCTCTGCGATTCGCCTATTATAATCGTTATAAATAACGTATAACATAACGTTATCGTTTCCTTATAACAATACTTATAACGTTAAATATTATCTTTTTTTATCGCACAGACTATATCTTTCGTATTTAATCTCGAACATCTACGAGAGATAATTCCGTTCAAATACTTTTCAGTCGACGTCATGGGAAAAGTGTTCCGCTGATAAAAACGTATGTGACCCGGATTTTAAAGCAACTTAGTGTGTCTAGTTTTTTTATAGGTTATTAAAATATTATTAAACATTTTAAGATATCTCATAGAAACTTTCGTGAATTATCTCAGTGTAAATTAAATTTTAATAAACTTGACCTGTATATGTAACATTATTATTTACACTCATGAACATATGTAGAGGAATGCGAAAAGAAAACGATGAAATCCAGCACCAGCTAACCTAAAAAACCTCGAACTTGCATTGGATGAAGAATGGAACCTGAGCCATAAAATTAATAAATAATGCAATAAAAAATATTCCCAGACACATGTACGCCAATTTTGACAGCGAGAGAAGGCAATAGGAAATACTGATTGTCTCATCGGTTATTAAAAATAATGGTTTAAAAAAACTCAAAAATACGCTTTTGTAGAAAACTTAACTAAAAAATAGAAAATAAATACAAATTAATGATAATTATGTAAGAAAAAGCGTGGAGTTCTTATTAAGATATTATTGAAATGATAATCCTTGTACTCATATCTGTCAATAAAATATTTATAAATAGACACTGGCAAATACTTCAGCGGAGCCAAAACAAGAAAAAGAAGAAGAAAATATTTATAACTACTGACACCATGCACCCCACGCTTTTTGAAAATAAAATACATTTATTTTTGTTTATACTATTATTAATTCATATTAATTAAAATGTATTTTTTTTAGTTTGGTTTTCTGTAAAAGCGTGTTTTTAAGTTATTTTAACAATTATTTATTTCCTACTTTTTCATTTGGTTTATTTATAAAAACGTGTTTATTAAGTTTTTTTTTTAATTATTATTTTTATTAGAGCAAAATTAATCGGTACCTTAATCACCATTCATTACAATAGCGAACAACGTTATTTCCTCAAAAATTGTAAATTTAAATTTTTGCTTATTCTGTTGAATTAAAAATTTTCTTTGGGATTTGAAAATTTGTTATTATTAGATAAATCGGTTAAAGATACTGACTGAAAATTAAAATTCCTGCGTTATAGACTATAGATGAAAGTTTCATAAATTAACAAATCTTATTTTGCAAATTGAATAATCTTATCAAATTTGTGTATTGTTATCAGTCCTCGAGATATTTATAAAGTTTGAATGAAATCTGACCGTTTAAAAAGGGTCAAAATATACATATGTATACACTATACAATATTTAAAGTGGAAAAATCAATATAAATTATCGTAAAAAATATGATAATAAATGGCAAACACCAAGTCGCGGGTATGAGCTAGTATATTCTACTATCACTATTGTAATTTGCAAGCTGGCATGACAGTGTAACATAAATGGATGAAAACATTAAGTTTATATCAATTTAAGTACCGTGGTCAAGTTTTATTCTTTTGCATTTAGGCCAGTGAATATTTATTATGATTGTTGCACATAGAAATATTTTTAGATCTCTTTAATACCTTTTTTATTATAGTCGAAAAGTTCAACTCAGATTCCACAGATAGTTGAGGTTCACCACATACGTTATAAGGTTACGATTAGAAATGGCATCGTAATGTTTCCCATAAAATTATATCGCTCAGTTTATGGCGGATCGTTAGTTTATCCAGGTTATTGGTTCGATAAAGTCCACGAGTTCGACATAGGATTTTAAACGATCAGTACAATCAACAAATGCATTAAACCTTTTTATTTGCTACCAATTTGAAGTCAGACTGTTCCGCAGATTGACATAAAACTGCTGTCACAAATTAATGTCAAATTGACGGCAAAAATTTGAGAGCAAATATTGCTATCAAATTGCTTTGTAAATTATGAGATATATTTGCAATATTATTAAATTGTATACGTAGTAAATAGGTTTTTATCACAAAACATAAAAGTAATCATTACTTTTAAAAAAGAACCTCTTCAATTTTATTTTAGGATTGCTGTTAATTTGTTATACAGTTTGGTGTCCAGTTGGTAGCAAGGTTCGAACTTTATAAAAACATTGGCTTTAAAATATTGTGACATTAAATGTTTTCTAACAAGTTACAATGAATTGAGTAGTAGGGATGAGCGATATTAGATAAATATCGATGTTGACATTCAAGAGTATCGATGTACGATAAAGATCGATAGCAAAACATTGATGTCTGAAAACATCGATGTTTTTGCAAAATTATCTGTAAAAACAGAAAAACAGAGGTCAGCGACGAAAAATAAAGAATCATCCAGAGAAAAAACTATTCGTACGGCTTACAAATTTGGTAATTTTCTAGTTTTTAGCTAGGACATGCAACGTTCCCATAACGTCGATGTTGTCGAAAACAAAATATCGATGTTTCGATATGATCGATATCAACACATCGATATGAAAACATCGATGTTTTTTAGCTAAACATCGGTGTTTCTTTAAATCGATGAATATCGATCATCCCTACTGAGTAGTGAAATGAATAATCAAGTTAGGGTTGAGTTTTTGGCGGGATTTCAGTCTGTCATGTAGTGGATTTTATATTTTATTCATAATCTTGTGTTACTTGACTCTATATTGTGTTAAGTTGGTGGTGTTTTATGTAATATGGTTAGTTTATTGTGCATAAATGAAGTGAATGTAAAATAATACCACGGAGCATGAAATTCTGAGGTGCCACAAAAACTCCCTGGAGGGTTCTAAGAAGAGATCCACCATGTTGTTAGAATATTGATTGACACGACGCTTGATATTGTAATGATCGTACGACGCTTGTAATATTATTGATTACTCGACAATGGCAGTAATAATCTGAAAGATTGATTGCCAAAAATAAAGTTAAAAAAAAGTTAGGGTTACCAGAGTTCTCAGCTCTATTGAAACGTCGAGCTAACATTGTAAGTCGTAAAATGTTTAATTTAAATTAGTTATACAGTATTATCTTATGTAATGATTGTACTGTTATGTTTTGTACGCATGTTGTATTCAGTAAGTAAGTAGTACAATTATCTGCTAAAACTAATAGTGCATACCTAGTTAATTACTCACAACTTTTTTGCCGTTGTAATACATGTGACCTATTCCCCGGAAGCAGTAGATACTTTTTTCTGAATAAACGGTACCCTATGTGCTTTTCTATATCTTTGACAACCTGTATGCAAATTTTACGATGATCAGGTAAGGAGTTAAGTCTTTCATGGTTTATATTGGTATGAAAATTCAATAGAGAACACTTTTTTTTTTTCTTAAACTGACTACGCTATTGACCTAGCAAGGTCTTAACAGCTTCACCTGACTACTAAGGCGAGCGCTTAAGGTACTCAGCCGATTTTATTTTGGCAACCAGCTCAAGGGTGCACGGCACACCTCGGCTTGGCTGTTGCCTGTTGCATGCAAAATCGCGACCTATTTTAGCTATCCTAGCTAAATACTCATATATGTATGAGTTGTTGAAACGTATATGTGTAACAAGCATATACGGCTCAACAACTCCTCCATATATTTATTATCGGAAAATCAATAAAGAACACATTTACAATTATTTCATTGTTTTTAGTTTTCACTTCTGTATAAATGTCTCGCCTTTTTTTTCCTTAAGATTTTAAAGATTATAAAATTACATCACTGTAGATTTTTTCATTTCTTTTTTACCTACATTTTACTAACGTACGTATACAGTATTATTACCTTTCTCTATGTACCGGTCTTAGGTCGTTATTGTTGCGTTTTTATTAACAAATTGGATTTACAACGTTCAATTCAACAGAAGCACATGAACCGTATAATTTAATGAAAATTACCGCTAGTCAATTATGAAAGAATAGGGTATTGAAGAAGTCATTGTGTATTGATGGCATAAACATAATAGAACATGCGACTGCAAACAAGACGTGCCCAACCTGTGGCTCTCTGAACTTTTGTAAACGGCCCATAACAAAAAATCTATAAACTTTTCCAACTGTAGGCCTATGAATTATACCAACTTTAAAATGCTATGAATCAGCTGATACATATATCAATATTAGTTGTTACTCGCAAACTTTTTCCAATTCGGTTTTATGTTATTGTATTTTTTTAATTTTTTTTTTATATCAAAGGAGGCAAATTAACTTCTGGGTCACGTGATGTTAAGTGATCACCACCGTCCATAGACACTAGCGACATCAGGGACGTCGCAAGTGCGTTGCCAGTCTGTATATGGGAGAAGGGGAAGGAAAGAAGGAAAGAGGAAGAGACGTGGGCCTCCGGCTCTCTCACTGACCGAACAAAACACAACAATGCAAGCACCGTTATTTCACGTCGGTTATCTGTGAGAGGGGTGGTACTACCCCGGAGGAGCCGACCCATTCATGCTGAAACCAGAAATAGCTTCAGCGGGGTTCTACCACCTACTATATTACTATCCAATTGATATCAACACCCAACCACAGAACCAATTGTAGATTAAAAACAAAGCAAGTGACTCGAATAAGAAATATCTCGAAATATAAGAAAGCTAAAGGAGAAAAAGGTAGACAAAAAGTTTTACAATATTTATGTAAGAACACATCAACATTCTTATTTAGATGTCGTGTTAAAACTTGCGTGTAGAATGCAAACCACAGTTGAAACAACGGAAATTATCAATGATATTAACTCCTTTGTCGGTCACTATAATACATGGTATCCTGATAAACTGTTTTACAAATTTGTTTTAAATCTCCTATTCTTTACTCTCAATATTCAGGAGCTAAAGTAATAGATTAAATTATATTATTTAAGCAATTACAATTCTAAAGTAATATTTTTTTAGAAATGTTAAAACTTATTACTTTTTTTTTCTAGTTTATGTAAAGTAACTGGTGTCTGTAGACATGTTCTAAGATTTAAAAAAAGGTTGAATATACCTGAGCCATCACACATAGAATGTGTATATACATAACCTATAGCACAACATTTTTACTGAAGTACAATCACTGTAAAAATGTTTACAAAGAAACCATGTTACCTGAAAAAATGTAACTAAAACAACTAAGCTACGAGGCCAAGGGTTAAGTCAATTTTTAGTCACGGCCAGTGTGCCGGCTCAGTTAATTAACTCGAATAAGAAACCAAAGTAGGAAAACCAAGAGCGATACGTGCTAAACGCTTTACGTTAAAAAAACGAGCGAAAGAGAGAGACTACTAACAATTATCTAGTATGATTTGTTACATACTATTAATTGGAGTGAAAAAAAAAAACAAAATAATACAACCTACTTTTAATACCAGTTTTTAATTATATCAAACACAATGTGTATTAAATTAAATATTCCGTATGTTATGTAATCAAAAAATGCTAAAGATGAGGTGAAAGCGAAAGGTGTGTCGACTTATGTGATGTATTTGATGTTATGTGGGAGAATTAAATTATAATTAATCAAACACTACAATAATTTGACTCGAGTTTTAACATTTTCAAATTAATTTTAGTGTCAGAAGTGACGCAACATTTTCGGGTGTTCCTGTTTTTGGTTTTTAATTACAAAAATATTAAATTATCTACATAGTTACATCATTCAGGCCAGTTATAATTAAATTTTGTATATTCTGAGCGAGATGTGCAAGTCCATGGTTCAACCAACAAATTGATGTAATATTCCACATTTTTATGTTATTATTTATTTGTAACTGAAATGTATGTTTGAATTGTTATAGTTTTTGTTATATGTAATTAGTAAATCATACGAAAATGATACATTTTCCTTGTTTACCTCGTTACGTGTATAGGTCTCACTTTTGCTACGTTTGACACATTCTCATATTCAGAGCATAGTAATAGTTTTTTGTTCCAATACACTGTAAAAAAGACTTCATTATCGGTGTTTTTATAAAAAAGTTAAATACGGTTTGAATACTTGCTTTAAAAAGGTTACGTTTTAAATGCACCGCGCTCGCTGAATGTTCGCCATCGTGCTCTTTTGTCTCGCTTTGGTTAGGTTAGGTTAGACTTGCGAAAAAAGGTTAACGTGAACTTGTCTCGGGAGAGCGCGGTGTATTTAGTACGAAACCTTTTTAAAGCAAGTATTTAATACGTATTTAACTTTTTTGTAATAACTCCGTATATATTTTAATTAATAAGACTTTATAAGTTTTTTTGTTGATTTTCAGATGAGCATGTTTGTTTTTTTTTATAATTTGTAGGTTTTAACGTATGGGCACAATTATACCAGGTAGCATGGTACAGGGTAATGTCATTGCTTACTTTTACTGACTAGGAAGAGGAGTCGGTCACAAAATACAAAAATTCTGATTACGTAATACACGAAGCTATAGGTATATATAGCTATATATATATATAAAATTATAGAAAATAACATTTCTACGCGATAGTACGCGGATTATGCCACCGGAAAGGCGGGTGCATCGTCGGTCACATCACGAACTCATAGAACCAATAAATCCATATCAGATGGTACAAGTCATTAAATCAATGTTTTATGTCGTGTCGTCGTAACTTCTTTATGTACTGATCGCTGTGTTATTAGATTTTAATTATTGATTAGAGCTGAGATTAGATTTTAATTATTGATGGTAATTTAGTATAGCTTTTTTACGAGACCTGCTATTTAAAACGGATTCCTTATAACGTTATTAAATAATGTTTATATTGGTTTAATAGTTAGATATTTCACCTAGACTAGACTACAACTAGATAGACCCTTTAGACCTTCGCCGATATATCGAGATTCTATGTGTATTCTAGTAGTTCTGTTCTGATGAACTTTTTGATATGATATAATTCTGTCAGGTACTTATAATCTTTACACATATATATCATAATCTGTGATCACTCGCTTGTCATGACTACTGTTTTACATATCTCAGTTCTCATCGAGTGTATTATTAAATGCGTCCAAGAAGTAAAACCATACATCACTCATTCACTGCACTAATATTCACACTCACCACACCTTCTGCGAGTAGTTGTTTTCTTGTATCCACACCTTAAAAGTTAAAACCTAAGAAATATCATGCAGCGTTATATCTCTATGAAAAAAATATATATTTACCTGAAATTTTCAAAATGTAAATCACTCCGATTTATAGAAGGAAATGAAATTAAAATGTCTGCTAATAGTGACAAAATTAATCAAAATCGGTGAATCTCCGAATCGATTGGACTAATTTTGGCAAGATTTTCACGTGCATATATCACATGTTATAACGACTGTGTATATCTATTAGTGTAGAGAGTATTCTATATTAGAAAAAGTATGGTGCTCCGCCCGAGTATAATCTATACAAATGAATAAAATTGAAGTGACTGTATGTGACGTTAAAATACCAGTTTTTTAGTAAATGGATGTGACTTTATACCTATACTATAAACCAGGTTGTTACATGTTTATCTGCCTGTTTGTTATAACTAATCTCCGAAACTTGCTTCAAAAAATGTTGGGTACTTACGTATTAAATGCACCGCGCTCGCCGACCGCTGCCCCGGCAAATTCGCGTTATCCTTTTTCGCAAGTCTAACCTGACCTAAACAAAGCGAGATAAAAAAGTAAGATGTCGAACGTTCGGTGAGCGTGGTAGTAGTCCGGTGAAGCTGATAAGACATTGCTAGGTCAATAGCGTAGTCAGTTCGAGAAAAAAAAAAACGGCGAGCGTGGTGCTTTTAATACGAAAGTAGCCAAACTTCTGTAAAGCAAGTATTCAATACGTATTTAACTTTTTTTGTAATAAGACGGTAATATACATCATCCCGCGCGCCCTATGCGCAAGTAAACACTAAACAATTTTTTTTGCTATACACCATAAGGACGAAATCACATAACATCTAATGGATTATAATTCTACAACACATTATTTACCCAAATAATGATATATCATCAATGGTATATCATATAATGATGCACAGTGATAATTAAGTACGTGTATAATCTGAGTTAAGACATAAGAGCCATTATTTAAAACTAATAATCCCTGAAAATTAACACCCCTTCATTAACGGGCCGTGTTCTTGGAAGCGCAAAGGAAATGTCAGTCATGTTTCTAGAACATTCATCTTTCACCGAGACAACAGTTCCGAGTTATTCCCATTGAAGTGATCGTTCGCGCCATGTGTTTTTATGGTTGCCATATGCGACGTGGGACTGCTTCTCATAATTATGTTCGTTGGAGATTCTGAATTATGACGTTATAAAACAGCTTTCCTTTGTTTTTATACTTTGTATAAACATTACAGTTTGAAGATTATAACATTGACTATGTAATTTGAGTCAAATTTAAGGTTAGTTTGAATATTTGAATCGAGTTATGGAGTTAATGTATAGTAGAAGCATACATAGACATTTTTTTTTTCTAGAATTGACTACGCTATTGACCTAGCAAGGTCTTAACAGCTTAACCGGACTACTATGGCGAGCGCTTAGGGCACTCAGCCGATTAGTACATAGACAATTCTGCAATTAATAGGCTCTAGGACAGTGTTTCCTAACCTTTTTAGGCCATGCCCCACCTTAACATTTCTAAAATTTGTATGCGCCCCAAACATAATTTTTAGCCTTTTGAAATTGTTTTGTTCCCTTAGGAAAGATAAATGATAAGTTTTAGGAAGAAATTACTATGAACTTTTTATCAAAACATCGTAAGTAACATTTCAAAAGGTATAATGAAAAACTTAGTTGACTTGATAAATCTAATTACCCACTTGATATTTTGCTAGCGTCAAACGAAATTATACCTAATAATTATGTACAGCATTCTTTTTAAGAATTTGCTTTTTTTGTTAAATTTTTCACCGTTATCTAGCATTGCATTTAAATAACCCAAAGCGAAAGGATTAAAATCGTGTTGAGTCCATTTCTAAATTGCCCCCCTGTGGCGCGTGAGCCCACGTTGGGAAACATTGCTCTAAGATATTTAACACTTTTGGAATAAAAAAGAAATATTGTGTGATTTTATGAAGCTACTATGCAAGTGAAACTTTTATTAATACACTGATCAAAATACAAAAATAACGAGTGAGATTCTAAATGCTACAGGATTAGCTGATGAGAACTATGGCCGCCGCCATATTGAAGTTGACTGTTGTTCCGAGTGCCTTTCGCTATACCCGTATTCCGCGGTCAAGAGCCAGCTGTAAGCGACACGCGATAGATGGGCGCAAAAATTTGAGATGATGGGAAAATGTTTGACTTTAAAAACAGTACACATATCTTATTTAATATATTTCCTTCCAAAATTAATAGCCCATGATAATTGTGTAAATAATAAAATATGAGTAAAAATAACAATACAAGTCGAAAATAATTACGGCGTAATAAAAGCGTACAAAGCCGCGGACATAGCTAATAATTATTATCATGAAGTTAGAGTAAACTATATACATACTATAGTCAGAATTACAAATTTATTATACACTAGCAGTGCCCGCGATTCCGTTCGCGTGGAACTTGATGTAAACAAAACAGTGACTAGTAAAGTCATCTGAATGTCAATCTATTTACTGATCTACTTTTCTCTCGTACTTAAGTCGCGTCGTCATTAAAACTACAATAATTTTTGATAGAGTGAACAGATTTTAATAAAACTAAGACTAAATGTTACTCGAAGATATGCCTTATGATTTTCTTGATAAGGTTTTTTCTTGAACGCAGTACTTTAGCAGTGATGCGTGGTCAAATAAACAGACAGACAGACACACATTTCTAAAAATGATTGAAATGTATTTTATTACGTATTCCAAGACACTTGCAACAATTATTTTCATAAAAATCTAAAAATACTTTTTTTTCCTCGAACTGACTACGCTATTGACCTATCAAGGTCTTAACAGCTTCACCGGACTACTCTGAAATATACGGACTTGTTAGATTTACATTCTTATTATATGAATAGATGTGAGATCTCTAAAAACCCCGCTAAGTAGTGACAAATCACAACAACACAGTAACGTTTGCGTCACAATCGGAAACAATCGCTTCACGTGCTCATCTTACAATAGTTTACAAAATAATTGTCCCAAGACTCTGAACCGATACGTGACTGTTCGATACACAGCGGACAATACAATCGGCTTTACGAAGTTCAAGATCACATACACGACAATACATAATAGTGACACCTATGGAGATGAAATATTCACTAATAGAAATGAAATATTCATATTACATTGGCAAATCAGAATAAAGTCACGTTTTCATCTACTACAAACTTTTGCTCCGTCAGAAATGTAAAAAATACTATGCAATATTGTCTGTTCCTTGTGTAAAATGTAGTTATACATCTTTTGTAATAATGAAGTAGGTTTACTGCGTATAAAATTTTACTTAACCTCAAACAAAAAGGGTATATTTGACACGTTTCTTGTATAGA
Organism: Antheraea mylitta; assembly: GCA_014332785.1. Classification (NCBI taxonomy): domain Eukaryota; kingdom Metazoa; phylum Arthropoda; class Insecta; order Lepidoptera; family Saturniidae; genus Antheraea; species Antheraea mylitta. Next base: position 5,322,966 of record JACEII010000020.1, read on the forward strand.
ATACCACAGAATATATGAAATTTGAAATAATAATAATATAATAATAAATAGTTTTTAACAGGAATTTATTGCTGTCTCGCGCCACCTCAATTAACGAACAGAGTGCGAGGGAGACAAATGCAGAATAAATCGAATTATAATTTTGTAATATAATAAAAAAAAATTGTTTGTCTGTAAAGCCGGTTTTCGGACGATAATTTTACGTGATAACGACTGGGACGCATCGGCCAATGGAGTGGAAAATAGATAGGATGTATCACGCTTAGGTCGATCGCGCCTCTGTAACGCTTGTGCTCTCGCTTGCACGCTCGGCTCAGGCGGAACGTGACAATGAGTCTTGCTTTTACTTACGTGCAGCCGGCGTTCGTCGATTTATAAAACATTGTCACGTCAATAAGCGACATTAAAAAGAGACAAATATATACATCGATAGAATTTAACATGCGAGAAAACGAGATAGTGTATACTAATATTTTATAATTTTTACAAGGTTTCACTCCTATCCGCGTCATTTGTAACACTTTTGTTTCTGTTTATTATATCCGTGAAATTTGTATGCCCGAAAATGCAATATAATTGGGCAGGTTTAGTACTTTTGGAAATAGTCTAGTTTTTACTATATTTAATGAATGGAACTGAATTAAGACGTGAACATACCTGTGGTAGATAGAGAATGTATGGTAAAGCAATATTTGATGTAGTTCCATTATCCAAAAATAAAAAATAGGAATACATTTGTATGGAATAAGCAGCGCCCGCGTATCCTATTAATACTTCACATGTGGATATTTTATTTTACTCGTGAAGGTATCCGACATATAAATATTGTTTTTGAATTGGTTGTCTACACATGCCAAAATAAACAAATACACGATTACCTATCGTAATCGTCGTGAAATACGAAAAAAAGTATATTAAGTCGTTAGTAAACAATTTCGACCGCATGAGACATTAACGTGGGCTAACTGACCACTCAATTCTCAAAGATGATTCACCTCACTTTCCGTTTTTAATGACATCTTTGAAGTTATTGTCGCAATTATATGGAAATGATTTTATTTTACTAACGCGCTAAATGTATTTACGAGAGGTGAAAAAGTTTGTATTATTCCAGTCAGTAGAATATCACAATATGTATTTATTTCAGATCGCCCCATCCATGTAGTCATCAAAAATAAGCAAATCAAAAACCCTCAACCCCCCTTAACTGCTTACGTAATGTACTTAAATGACCCTCTACGAATAAAGTTTTGTAGTTTATATTATGAATAGCTTCTGCCCGCGACTTCACTCGCATGAAACTGTTAGTTAGATAGTTAATGTGGCGCTAGCGTTAAAAAAAAAAAAAAAACAGATTTTAAGACATTCTTCATTGGTGCTCCACTCCTATTGGTCTTAATGAGATAATGTAGACTATAGCCGTCCTGGATAAATGAGCTATCTAAAACTAACAGAATATTTCAAATCGGACCAGTGCTTCTTGAGATTAAGGCGTTCAAACAAACTCTTCAGCTTTATAATATTAGTAAGTATAAATTGGTATAAAATGTGAATATACACGAACTGTTGTCGTTTCGTTCCTGCGAAATAAGTAATTAAGGACCCGGAAGCCGATCTCCAAGACACATAAAGGCATTGAAAGGATATTGGTAATAAACATAAACAAACATAAATCCAGAAAGTCTAAGCGTAAAATCTATATTTACAAGAAAGTTCAAAGACATCGGGAGTTTACATTCTTGCTCGCACCCTTTCCAGAAACCCATAAAAGTTGTTGAAGATATAAATAACAAATTCTAATGAACACCGATTATACCATATAACTTAGTTATTCTGTAAACGACTACAGTTTATTGTGTTTAAGTACATATCTACTTAAATATTCAACCGTGAAAATGGTATTCACTATTGTAACGAAGCGTCATGAATGTTTTTAACTTTATAAAAATTTATACATATACTCGTATAAACAAAAGTACCTGGGCGACTGAGCCTAGCTCGGTTCTTTAAAAAAAAAATTTAAATTAAAATAAACTGTTAGGTTTGTCCCACAAAATTAACATTTTTACACAAGAAAAGAATATTGAAATAAATATATCTCTTTTGCTGTCACTCGGATTCGAACTGGGGTTACACGGATTTTCTAAGCAATACCGATTTCCATCTGAGCTATTTTGTTGACATTGCAGGCGAAATTTACCTTTATATTCTAGCTATATTTTTTCATTATATAAAAAATCTGTTAAAAAGTTTTCTGTGAATAAAATCTAACTATACCGATATATCGTCCCCGAAACTACCTACATATTAAGTTTCACGGAAATAGACGACACCGTTTCCTAGATCCTGAATATATACAAATATAAAAATATACAAGAATTGCTCGTTTAAGGGTATAAGATTGAAACGCCTGTTCATTGTCCGAAGTAATCTATGAAACGGCTGAACCGTTCAACTACATTTGAGACGACAGGGCACGCGCCTCAACTAGTATTTGAATAAAGCTTCATACACCTTTTACGTTTTTACAGATGTCAGAACTAGCATAAATAGAACACTAATTGATTCACTGATTATCTAATGTTATTCTTTATACCGCTTACGTGCGAAATTGACTTGTTATAACACCCGTACTTGCCAGTGATGAGTAAAAACTCGGTGTTTTTTTTCTCTTTGTATTATACATTTAATGAATTATCTGAACATACTGGTTTGTTTTAATTGTCTATCATTACATTATGTAAAGGAGTTCGTTCAACTCGACACTAAATTTAGTCTGTGAACGCAATTAGACACAGTTTGGGTGCATTAGTACGCATTTATATCGAGTACTGATTGATTACTGTAGCGTATAATTGTATAGATTTCAATCATATCCATGGGAGTTTTTTGCGGACTTAGAATGTCATGTGGTTTTTCATCTGGTGTTATTTGACTCTATATTGTGTAATATTGGTTTTAATATAGTTTCGTTATTGTGCACGAGTGAATTGGATGGGAAATAATACCACGAAGTGTAGATTCTGCCTTGCTGCACAAACTCCCTTGTAAGTTTTAACAAGAAGGCCCCCAGCTTGTTTGAACATTGAAACGTTCGCAAGATACTTGATTTTTTTTGTCTTACCTATTTGCTGTAATTTGATTAATATTGCGGATATGCCAACGTCAAACGATGTCATAAATTATTCGGTTGTTTGGTACAGACCGATTTCCACCATCAGCTTCATTGTAGCCTTATTTACATAAGTGGCTGGTCTTTCTCCTGATTCATGATGATGATAATGTAGATCATAATCGAATCGAATCTTTACATCGAGTAATTTCAATGTATATCTTGGAAGATATCATATCATAGATTTTAAAATACGCGTGACAGTAAAAAGGAAATTTATGTGAAAAACAAAAAATGGTCCTAAATCGTTTATGACTCTTATGACGTCACATTACTACAATGGACTCGCCCGAAATCGGATAAAACATCGTCTATTATTTTTTATCATAGTAAAAAATAATAATCAGTCTATAAATAAGAAATGTGGTTGATTCATACAAATAATCAATATTCAAACATAAATGACTCAATACCTGATTACAGTTACTTCGTCACACAGTGTCGTTGCGATTGTAGTGTGAAGTGATTCAATGGGAGACATAAAAGCGGTTTTAAAAAAATATTTCCTAAACGTAAGTTTTTCGGGTTATATTGTATAATTTTACGTGACCAATATTAACGAGTGTGCAACCAAAACGTTTGATTTAAAATTTATCTATAGCCGACTTCAAAGGGCATTAACCAAGTCTCGGGTGATCTGTTAAGTATACTTTAAGAAAGTTCCGTGGACTATATTTAAACGTATCATATTGCCTTCACATATTATTTTTTAGTATCAAAAATTGCTATGCTATGCTATATTTTCTTTTTATTTACATAATTATGATATCTAACGTTTTTTTGTACTTTTTGTATGCTTACTTCCTTATTAGTCGTCGACAAGTTTCACTTTTCTATATGTTTCTTTAACATCACATTTTTTTATATTCCGTTATGTAATATTAACGTAATATATCTAAAAAAGGAAGGTTTTCATAGAAAATAAAAGTAAATAATGATCCTGTCATTCATTTCGTTGTAGTGAAAACATTTATTTTATGGAACCTACGTATTAACCTTTTTTTTTACATGGGGAAATCCCTACGGATATCCACCCTAGCCAGACAACTGAAGGTGGGGTATGTCCGACTTGCACGGACTAAAACCCCATGGCTTCAATCATCTATAGGCCGGGGAGCAGGACGGGGAGCGGAACTGGCACTGCATCTACTCCCCGGCAGGTATTGGCCCCTCCTCAGGGGTCTCGTTGCGGTCGAGGGGTCTAAATCGTAGACCCCTCAAACGAGGACGAGAGTTGCCTTCCCCGACGATAGTGGGAGGCGCATCGGCACAATGCGCCTCAACCACACGGGTCTGTGCAGATATTCTGCTTCAGCGATTAACGTGCCCGCGTCCATCGCCCTCAAGCCCATTTTACGGCGGTCTCAGGTCATTGCTGAACCTGCGCCGCAGTGATCGTCGACCGCGGGACGGGAGCTGGCTAGTCTGCTCCCTCTCCCTCTCCGTCGCCTCATTTGCAAGCATAACCGCCTCAACCTACGTATTAACCTAGATTTACTGGTGACTATCTTATGTCTTTTAATTATAATTCTGTTACTTATCATCCTCTTTTAGTTTTAGATGATTTAAGTTACCTCTTAAATGATATCATTATTGCTTATTCCCTGTAGAAAACCATAGCGATATGAAGCCCAGACAATAATCTGTGCGTTTCTCACGTGTCATCAAAATCGGTTCAGTTGTTTTTATGGTTAGCACGGACGGACAAGAGATCCTTCCTTATATGAATATACTATATACATATCACATTAATTTTTTTTTTCGAACTGACTACACTATTGGCGTAGCAACGCGTTACCAACTTCACCAGATAACGTGATATTAGTAATGAATATAACAACTTACTTTTTCACACGGGATTAGATAATATTGACATTATATATTTAAAAAAAAATCATTAGAATTCATAGACGAAATTTTGTTCACACATTTTATAGTAATATGTATGAAAACATATTCGAAACAAAAAATAGAAACTGGTTTATAAATAATTTAACATTTAGTAAAATTTCATATAACCTTATGAGGTCCTATTAAAATTTTTGTACAATGACTCATGTTTATAAACGTGCGCACGTATCCTAGCAAAACTTTGCAATGTTTACTCTAATGTCCTCATTTTAATGGATTTATCATGTAAGTTTTTTTATATCATATGAGGCAATGGAACAAACGGGTCACCTGATGTTAAGTGATCAACGCCGTCCATAGACACTAGCGATACCAGGGGAGTCACAAGTGCGTTGCCGGTCTGTGTTTGAGGAGAATGTTGGGAAGGGGCAAGTGAGACAAGAGAGAGGCAGGGAGAGGAGGTGGGTCTCCAGCGCTCTCACTGACCGAACGAAATGCAACAATGCAAGCATTGTTACTTCACGTCGGTTTTCTGTAAGAGGGTGGTACTACCTTGGACGAGTCGACCCATTCATCCTGAAACCAGTAATAGCTTCAAAGTGGCTTTACCACCTACATTATTGAATTATAATAAGTAATATATATATATTTTGGAAATATTACGAAGAAACAAGAAATGGAATTATTTCCAAAGAATATTTAACTGTAGGCTCCTTATTATCGTTTACCGATTTACTTGCTCTTAACACTTGCCAAGCCATTTTGGATTTCTTCAAACTGCTTGATATTTTGACAAAAAGTAGATATATTACGTTAAAAAGTCTACATAACATAACATAAGTAATTCTTTTGATTTCTGTAGTTATCAAATTGTATACCACGGTAGGTACAATATATAGACTAACGGACAAGTTTAACGTATACTATTGGTGGTACACATAGCCTAAATATCAAGTCTAACTTGTACCACCGGTGGTACACGTAGTACGAAACGTGTTAATTAACATTGCGACACGCTGAAAGACGTCAGCAGAATGCAGCCAGAATATGTACTGGCTTGCCAGAATTACGCGATACACGCCAGGTAATATATAAATCTTAAACTCAAGTGAGTTGCCATAATTGGCCATTGAATCGCATAATTGCGATCGATTCTGGTATGTGAGGTTAGAATTTGCTGCCAGTGGATATTGTCTTTAAAACTGTAAATAATGTTAGCGTTCTTTATTAATAGCATACTAAGAAGCCGTTAAGTATATTTTGTTTTCAAATGAAGTTAAATGTCATTCGAATTAATGGAATTCCTTCGAAGCGGACGGTTAGCCAGTTTTTTTGGATAACGATCAACGGCTCCTGTCAATAGACTGATTATATCCGTAGATATATTGATATAAGATGTATATAAGAAACTAGTTATTGACCGCGACTTAATATTCATAGAATTAGTACTGCGAGTAGTTTATTATTTTTGTTCGTGTTTTCTCTGGACTAATGTTACTACTTAAACGCCAACGCTCATGATGTGTTTTCTTATTTACCCGATTAGGCCTCCCACGGCAGCGGCTCAAGCATATGTTCGATCCCTCGGTAGGGAGCCCTTGACTGCGTTGCTTGCGCGATACGGTGACACACAAATATACATCACCGCTACAACACTACACGATCACCCCCACACACGTGCACTCCTACACGCTTACACATGAAAGTGGAAGGGTTTACTTTTTTCCCTTATCGAACTGAAAAACTCTTAATTTTCCGATAATAAATATATGGAGGAGTTGTTGAGGCGTGTATGCTTGGTACACATATACGTTTCAACAACTCATACACATATGAATAGTTAGCTAGGTTAGCTAAGATAGGTCGCGATTTTGCATGCAACAGGCAACAGCCAAGCCGAGGTCTGCTGTGCACCCTTGAACTGGTTGCCATAATAAAATCGGCTGAGTGCCTTAAGCGATCGCCTTAGTAGTCCGGTGAAGCTGTTAAGACCTTGCTGGGTCAATAGCGTTGACATTTCAAAAAAAAAAAATGTGTTTTCTTATGGCCGTAATATAGCTGATTTTCGATCACAGTGTGTTCACATAATGCAAAAATAAAATTGCTATTCTCGTAGCTATAATTAATAGCCACCGGTGGTTGGGTAACAATTATTCGCGTCTAGTATGGAGTACAAAACTTCAATATTCTTCCTAGACTTACACTCTAGTTGCTGCATTTAGTCTCCATCGTTTCTAGAAGCTTACCATATGTAATGATTTCGATTGCGTTCTTAATCACATCTAGAGCTGTTGACTTTCAAATTCATCTACCGGGATATTTAATTTACTTATATTAGCTAACAGATGGGTAGTACGTTGGGCTCTATTTTTGTCACCAACATTTATTTCTTCTTCAAGATTAACCTTGAATTCAAACCAATGTTATTTAATGTGGCGTCTAAAAACGTATCTCTGCGCTAACTTATTTGATAAATAAAGAGGTTAAACAAAATCCTTCGAGAAAAAAACGCATTTGCAGTTGATAGGAAGATGATGACATCATTGTTAAGCGATACGTACAAGGTTAATATGCATTTTTTACTGCCTATTCCGTGACCGTTTCACGAACCGTGATGAAGGCTTGACAGTTTGATGTTTTCGATACTTTAATTAACCACACCTAATCCTAAACTAGACAAAAAGACACTACTAGATTGACTTTACAAAGTGAGCGTCTTGCGAATTCGTTGCAGCTTTTGGTAAAGGAAAACATCGTAATAAACCAAAACAGGTGGTAGGGCTTTTTCTAAGATCGTCTAACTACTTCCCTCAAGTTGTAAATCTGTCGCCGAAGCCCTATAAGTGTTTCGGCAGCTGCATTTCAGAGCGTTCCTATAGGCTTACCGTGTTTACTTAGACAGGATCGTCTTCAAACATCACATGAGACTATGGCTAAACGCTTAAACCTATAAATTACACAGAAAAATAAAGTTCTATAACTTTGTTGGTACTTGTATATTAAATTCATGTTATCATTTTTCGCAGTCTAATCTAAGCTAACCAAACCAAAATAAAAAAGCCAAGAGTCTTTTGGAATCTAAAGTGTCTGAAAGGGCTGCATTTGAAAATCGCATCTATTTATTTACGATATAAAGAATGAAGAGGATGATTTCCCTTTCCCGTGGAAATTCATAGTTACTAAGATGTTTACGATCAAAGTTTTGAAGTTATGTGTCATTTCTGAACAATCATTGGTATACTACCAACTTGACGATTTTTAAGTTAATACATTTTCATCTCGGTGTGTATAAGTTAGGTTAGACTCGCGAAAAAAATAACGCAACCGGTCCGCGGTATCGGTCGGCGAGCGCTATATATTTAGTATACAAGTACCATTTTATTAAATAGATTTGATATGAGCATTACAAAATGCCCTATCATTAGAACCAACTTAAAATAGTCATGCATGACATCTTGATCTACCGTGATAGATCTACGCGCTTACTTAGAAAACCCTGAGAGTAACATTTACATACTCTACGTATTAGGAAATATACTATCACTAAGATTACCTCTAAGAGGCATTGCACTTAAATACATATAGGTGATATGATACAGGGTAACTTCAAAAAATTGAAATCTAGGCGTCGTTTTAAAATGAATAAAAAATAAAGTCAGTCCATATTGCAAGACAGAGATAAAAGAGAAATATGCGAAATAATACAAGATTACTTTGATTAAGCTAAATAGTCTTTGCTGTTATCTTCCATTTGCGCTATTTCGTCCACGCGCCATACCTATGCTGCCTACCAAATATTATAATTTACAATCGCGTAATTAATATTACCTAATAGGACCAATGATTCATGAATACCACAAGTGGGAAGTCGTTCGAGATATCATTAAGATTCAATTAACATTGAATAGATATTCTCAAGTTTCGAGCGCCGTGAGAAAACTGGCCAGCAATCTGCGCTAAACAGTGTTGCCATAGTATAAAAGTGAAATAATTATAATTTGTACTTTTATGAAAACCTGCTCTTTTCTACATTATGATTAATGTTTGCTAACATATATTTTAACCATATATCAAGGCTTTAAAAAAATTACGAGAATCGTGCTAAGCTCCATCGTGTTTAAATTTTGGGTAACTTTTATTAATTAACATCCAATTACCTAACTAGCCGTCTGTTGAGTGATTAGAACAATTGTGAGCGTTCTATGTTTTTGAAGTAAAACTTTTTACGTCACGGTAGGGAAAAGATGTGTTAGGCGTTAAACGTAAAGTGAATGTGTATTTGTGTGCATCTGCAAGAATGTATAATTGTCTGTCTAGGTCTATTAATATATTAAAATGAGTAAATATATAACTAGTTCAATATTTATACTACGGGACTTCGTATATCTAATGCCTTTAAACAAGCAATTCTTGTATATTTTTATATTTGTATATATTCAGGATCTCGGAAACGGCGTCATCTATTTCCGTGAAACTTAGTATGTAGGTAGTTTAAATAAAAATAGCTCGGATGGAAATCGAATGACAGCAAAAGAGAGATATATATATATATATATATATATATATATATATAATGAAAGTTTTATGAAGCAAACCTAACAGTTTATTTTAATTTAAAGATGTTTTTTGAAGAACCGAGCTAGACTCGGTCGCCTAGGTACTATAATTTAATACATATAAAGTTTCACTTCCTCCGCGTGTATACATTAATACACGCACTCGTTTTATTACATCTTACTCAAAACCAATGACCAAGTTTTGGAGAAGTAAATTTTTTGAGGAAAAATAATCACTTGCATAAAGTATTCGTTCCCATATAATTACTTAAAGCATGAACATCAACATCTTAAGAGTTACTTTCCGTAATATAAATCTAACAAATTTTATAGAATATTCAATAATAATAATAATACAATCATTTTTTTGTTTTATAATATCGTTTCAATGGAAATAAATAATGACACTTAACAAAACAAATAAAAAATAAATAGGACCTTGCAATAACTTTCTTGCTCTTAGTCTGACGTGCACCAAAATAGATTAAAACGCTCTGATAAAGTTAGACATCTGGTAACACTAACAGTAACGGAACAATGTAGGCTGATTGCACCGTCGCGTCGTGTGTTGTCGTTTTTAGCTCTAGCTGGTTTAATACGTATCAATTGGGATATGCATATATACTATTGTAATCTGTAAAAATATTGCAGTGAGTTTGTTTGTACCTTTTTTCCAGAAAATAAGTACTGTTCCTGCAGTAAAAATCTACACTAAAAGGAGCGAAGTCGCGAGCAAAAATTAGTTTCGAATAAATATTAGTTTTAGATATATGCTATACAAACCATCATAGCAAAGTGTATAAAATCAAAGCATATCAAATATTATTTTATGTAAATTTTCATATAATATTAATGACTAACAATTCAAAGCATACGTTTTGAAATAAATATTTCAGATGTATATTTCAAACTCTACTTTTATAATGTGTCTAATGTTTATACTCTGACTACAAAAGAATTTGTTTTAAACAATATTATGTTATATAGTGTTCTTATTTATTTTTATTATATTTGTATAAGTAATTACATGTATTTGTTTGAAATTCGAAAATTAATTGTTTTTGCTTATTTTCGGCCAGTCTTTGGCGTACAGGCCAGTCTATCTATATCAAAAATGTTATTAAGTCTAAAAGTGTAATTTTGTTGGACAACCTTAACAAAACCATGATGATTACAAAACATATAGAATGAGTTTATTAATATTTCTGATATTTCTAGTACTCAGAACCACAGTAACTTCTATAGATTGATTGACCCTTATAAGAAACAAAATTGATTGGTATCAAAAAAGTTTTTATGTAAATTGGTTGTTTTCTTGCTGACAGTATTCCCTTTTCAAAATATTAAATTCACATATTTTGAAAAGGGAATACTGTCAGGAAGAAAACAACCAATTTACATAAAAACTTTTTGGTCAAAATGTATAAGATATTACATACCTACTTTAGAATAGTTTTTTATAGCTATAACGAGATACGTTCCTCGTGTAAAAAATTACTCTTAAAATCAAATTTAAAAAAGCTTGTGGGTTAATCCGCGTTTAATTATATTGTGAAACTTAAACTCCAGTGTCACCTACTATATATAATATGTATATGAATACAATAAAACGGACAACATAAAAAAAATTCCAAGAGAAAAACGCTCAGGTATGCCAATTTTCATGTTAATACATCAAATGGTATTGACGAAGTTTTAGAATTATAGACACAAGTGACATTTAATATAATAACTTGACCTCTACGAAATAACATAATCGTGGGTTGTAATTTAGAATCTAAACACGAATACTGGTTTTTCAAGTATATTCGCCTTAAACAGGTGTATATGTGAGGAATTAATGTGAATTTAAAACAAAACGCCCAGACGTGTATGATGTGTCATAATCAATTTATAGTCAAGTCCTATAGTGGTTTCGAGTAATGTCAGTGACCGGGAGCACTCTCCTTATTACTGGCGAATAAAGTTCAAATTCGTGTACACAGTTATATGAACTTTTTGATAAACGTCGGCGGTACATTTGGCTCGTCCGCTCACTTTAACTTAAAACACGTTTAAAAAAAAACGATCGTTTTTTTGTATATACCAATTGAAAAAGTTTAACGCGTTAACATTTAATATGTTGGCTGAAGCCAAAGAAAAATTTTGAAATGAATCTTACGGTAGGGTAGGGAAAAATTTTCGTTACGCGTTAAACGTAAGGTAGATGTATATATGTTAGCATGCTCGAGTAATATATTAAAATATTAAATGTATAGATAAGTATTTCTACTACGGTACTTTGTATCTATTTTATGAGCATCCTCACATCTATAATAAATATATAGGTGATGATGATGATGATGATGATTTGGTCCGACCGGTTTCGGCCATGGCGACCACTTTGACTAAAAAATATATAGGTATATAAATCAACAGTGGGTGAACAGTTGCGAGCATCTCCTACCTATTTCTTTTCTCAGCCGATTTTCTTCATTCTTTTTTTAAATAGCCAATGACGAGCTTTAGTGTTATCAGTAATATATTTGGAAAAACTTTTCTTTGTCTATGATCGAAGTTTGACTACTGGACGTGCTCTCGTATGTATAATGCATATAAGCCTAAGAAAGTTTACTTCCTCCGTGTGTACACTGTGATACATGACCTATTTTTTTTCTAGTTTGATCCTCTAAAGTCGATTTACATATAGCCTGCGGAACACAAATCAGACAAATCTTTGTTTAGACTAGCCAAAACATCACCGCTAATGTCGAAAATTGGAGATTTTACTTTTGAATTTCAATGGGAAATATTCTCATGATGCGTCAAACCATATGTTATATTTTGAACGTTTCAACCAACAAGAGACCAATATTCAAATAACTAATTATTGAATGAACATAAACGCAAGATAATATAATAAAAAAAAAAACAGTTTTTATACGCCCTTTTAAAATAAGTCAAATTTATTTGCGCGTTTTTTGCTAAGCAACGATACATAACTTATACAATAGTTTATAATATCATCTATTTGTCAGTAGTATTGTCGTCCAAATCGCTTCAGCCGTTTCGGAATCTTACCTAGAAAGCAATGGATATTGTATCTATATATTACATATAGATATCATCAAAAATACGTCTTTAACACTGTTATATACACATATATATATGTTAAGCATAAATTCCTTCATAACAGCGCCTAACATCATATTAATCATAACAGACAGACAAAGGCTACAAAGAATGTTATTTTGTCATAAGATCTGTATATACTTTCATATCCATCTAGTAAAAGCAGTTATTTTGACATTACAAAAACAGCGACTTCAATTTTACTTATTTGTACAAATGTATCAATATAATCTCGTGTAACGGAACGCCGCGTAGTTTACAATTTCAGTTTTTGTTAAACGCAAACAATTTTTTACTTCCCCTACTTCATTATGGGCAATTCGGTTAATCTCCTATGTTCATAATGAGTGCAGATCATCGTCGACTGTTACGTAATAATCATTAGTCATTACTTGTTGATTCATGAGTGTTTACGGCAGCCGGTACATAGTCTGTGAACGAGGAAATAATCAATTTGTCCCGGTATAAATAACTTCACATGACCTAGTAGGGAATGATTATAATTTATTGTAAAAACTGTCATATAAATAACTGTATATTATTTTCTACGGTGACGAATCAAACCGAATATGTAAATATTAGATTTTCTTGGATTCTATTTTTCCGTTCTAAGGAAAAGGCAAAGGTGTATAGACCAACAGCCAAGTCAGACGCCATTTTATAATTGCCAATTCTGGAGTATCTTGTGATAATTTCAATATTCTAAAAAAATAGTGGCTCCTTTGTTAGAGTTTACCAGGGAGTGTTTGTGACAAGTGAGAATCTATACTCTGTGGTATTATTTCCCATCAAGTTTACTTGTGCACAATACGTGAACTATATTACGTAAAACACCAACATTATAAAATAGAGTCAAATAAGTGAAGATTACGAATAAAAAATAAAATCTACTAGAAGACACTAAGATCCGTCCCAAAACTCGTTATCGATAGAGAAATTCACTTACATTATGTCATTTTCTAAAGAGTTCTAGTAACATTAAATGACATTACGGAGTTTTTATTGAAAGAGTTTACTTTTAAACATCTTTTTCCATCCATAAAGAATGGAAATGCAAGCGCTATAAAAACAATAACGTCATTAAACCAAAAATAGTTAATAATAATTGAACAGTTAATATTTAATAAATTACTTATAATAAAAAAAAAATATGCTCACGGATACGATTTTTACGTATACAAAATACTTACTACATGTAAGCAAAAATGAATGTGCGGACCAAGAGTCTGCAGAATAGAATAACAATAATAAATTAAAAAAAAAAACATCGTTTTCCCGCATAAAAAATATGCATAACATTTAGAAAACGAATGTACACGGCAAAAGTTAATTGAGAAAGTAGAATAAGAAAATATTTAACTTACCAACGTGAGCCAAGTTTGTACAAACGTCGAGCGTGTTTGTATTTCTTTCCTTATATAAAAGTGGATAACGCGACGCGACGACGTTTCTACGCATAACCAGAAGTTTTAAGATCACTTTCGACGCATTCATTGACGAGTTTACTTTTCTTTATGGGATATTGTTACTTGGCTGTTGAGTGCCTTTAAAACCTACAGTAAGCCTTGGCTTTCGCTGTAGGAAAAAATACAGTACCTGACTTTTGTTTCGCCACGTCGAGAAGTAAACTGAGATAGTCGGCTTGGTCGGCATAGTTCGTTTTCCTATAGCGTTATCTTTGTCTATCGCAGCCAATGCGCTGTACGATAGGGAGAGCACAATACAAAACCGAAGCATACCAATCTTGTCATGACGTCTCGCTTTTCACTCCGACGTGCAAAAGCAAATGCCCGGTACTGTATATAGCTATTGGAATATTAAACAGAGTTAGCGCGATAAAGTTGCCACATATTCACTAATTATTAACAACACACACTACACTGCAGACTACATTAGATCAGTGTCTCAGTCGTATAGTATCTCAATTCATCTCATATACATAAATATATTTTAACTTCATGATAAAAAAACCCAACATTATGTTTGTTTATACAACGTTAATCTATACTATAATAAAACTGTAACAAGTCGAAATCTGTACATTAAATATTTTTTGAAAATTTTAATCAGGGTAGACTATGTTTTCGATATAGAAGTCAAAAATAATCTTTTTACAATTTTTGTCTGTCTGTCCCTATGAACACGCATCACTCTGAAAGTACTGAACCAATCTTGACGAAACTTGTCATAGTGATAACTAATATTACGAGATTACATCAAAGATACTTTTTGTCCCATACAACGCAAAGGGTTCTCCAGGATGAAGGATTAAAGTCTAGAATCTAAACCCGTATTACTCTGAAAGTACTGAACCAATTTTAACGAAACTTAACACAGTGATAACTGATATTACAAGGCTACATCCAGGATACGTTTTGTCCCATAAAACGCAAGGGTTTTTCCAGGATAACGAAAAACAAAAATGTTTAGTTAACGTAACTAGACTTTTTTGCGACACCTTAGTACAAGAGCTGGCAACGTTGGAAGAACAAGAATTTTAGAATAGCTAGTTCTTTAATATATCAATATTTATTTTGTTGTATCATAGGAAGCAAACAAACAGGTAGGTCACGTGATGTTAAGTGACCACCGCCGTCTATAGATACTAGCAACTCCAGGGGTGTTACAAGTGCGTTATCAACCTGTATAGGGGGGGGGGGGGCGGAGGGTAAGGGAAGAGAGAGGAAGAAAGGGGAAGAAAGGTAGGCCTCCGGCGCTCTCACTGACTGAAAGAAACACTACAATGCAAGCAATGTTATTTCACGCCGTTTTTCTGTGAGAGGATGGTATTAGCCCGAATAAGCTGACCCATTCATGCTGAAACCAGTAATAGCTTCAGCGTGTCTCTACCACCTACACAAATTATCAATATATCAATAGACAGAATTTAGGACATCTGATAGCCGGTTAACGTTGTATTTTTAATGTGCATTTTGATTTAATTAATTTTAATTTATGAGTAAGTTTAGGTTTTTTTTAGTAACTTTTAAACGCATTTAAAAACATTAATTTATCATAGTCAGACACATTTTTTTATAAACAACCATATGCCCGTTAAAATATTTTATAAATAAAAATAATTAATTTAAAACCAATTATTTTTTCCATAGCAAAGAACAAATTTCATTTTATTAAACATTACTGATATTAAGATTTCACCATATACAATAAACAACGATAAACGTAAACGTATGACTTGGGAGTGATACCATCTTAAATATATGCGTCGATAACATACGCTGCCACAATCATCGCTATCTTTATCGTGCAGTCAGTACTGCACTAAACTATAGCTATAGCTAAGTTATTATTTTTATAGCAATAAATCGGTCCAAATATTGAGTAAATAACTAAATTAGTCTGAAAGATGAAATTTGTACTTATTTATATCTAAATATAGTTATGATATAATTACTGCTATTTCAACATGGTTTAAAATTACTTTTATTTTTACTTCCAAAAAATAACATCAAGCATATTATTGTCAATAATAATGTCTTTCAATAATAATTCCATTTTAATAAAGTTTTAAAATTAGTTAAAAAAAATCTAAAAAATATTTTTGTCTGTAAAGGTACGATATGCACAAATAAATACAAAGTTTACCGGCAGCCAGGTAGCTGGGATGTAATTCGGATGAATATAATATATAAAGCTGGCTTGATGGATTCTTTCCGGTATGACCTCTGCCTATGTAGGCAATATCGCCAATATCAAGTGTAACAAATACACATTATAAATTTAATGCCAAATATGCAGTGTTACAACGTAGAATAATCCAGAATAGAAACATCAACATAGATAAATTACCAAAAGGTGATAGGCATTATGTTGTGAGTGGTATAGAGATTATTTATAAGAATATATTGGAAATATATTTAAAATTTGTTTTCGCAATAGTTTCTAACTCTTAGACAATAGTTACAAGCAAGTGACAGTTGACTTCGACGCGATGTTTGACGGTTCGACACGGTGTTCATATATTTTTCTTCAATGCAATGGAGTATAAAAAGGTTTTAATACAATTTGAAGATAGTTATGATAAAAGTGGTAGAGATATTTATTTAGTTTTATGTAGGTTAGTTTTTATCTTAATTGAACCTGGTAGATGATGCTACGAACGGGTTCTAGGCTTATATTAAAAAAAAATCACATATAATCTGGTATATGTTTGAGTGAGTCCGTGGATTGTTTAAATTCACAATTGGAAACGGTAGTTGTGGCTGCAATCGGGGATCTGTTTTATTAAATTTTCGCGTTTAAAAATACAATTGATAACCGAGTGAAGATACAGTGATAACCACTTTGGTGCAGACGAAGTTGTACAGATCAGCTAGTAAAATATTTTTGCAACTAACGCCTGCTGTTACGGCCCGCAGTTTGTTCTGGCTTATCGTAATTTTTTATCTATTTTATGGTAATTACTCTGCTCCTAAAGGTCATAGTATGATATTATTAAAATATATAATGTGATGCAATATAAAAAGAATTTTTCATATATGTCTGGTACTTCCCAAGATAACCACGTTTAATCAAACAAAAAACAAACAATCTTTTGGGCTTTATCAAATTTGTGTAGATAAATTAATATGTTTTTTTTACGCTATTGTCCTAGCAAGGTCTTAACAACTTCACCGGACTACGAATATCTGTTTCCTCTTTACCAAAATACAGTGGTATTAAAATTTATTCTCTAATGAAATTCCCAAGTTATTGAATATTTTCAATTGAACACCTGAGTTACGTCTACCGTCACAAGACTAGTAGTCCGGTGAAGTTGTTAAGACCTTGCTAGGTCAATAGCGTAATCAGTTCGAGAAAAAAAGTCACAGGACAAGTCGTTTGTTTGGCTTTTTTTTTCTTTCTTTAACCCATTTATTTATTTTGTTTGTTATTGAATTAAATTCTAGTAAATTTTATTGTAATAATAATACAAGTATTATGACGTGTGCTGTGTCAACAGTGTTGCCTGTAATATCTTTGCAGCAAGCAAACACAAAAAAAATGTGTTTCTATTTGTATCGTTGAGGCATTAATCAGGGCATATCAAAATATCAAGGAATTAGCAAGACTGCATGGCAATTGACATGACAAGGGTCACTTGTGTTTCTTTAATCCCATCAACTTAAATATCAGCGCGGTCATTTTGTACGCGACTAAAAAAAGGAGTGTGCGCTTATGACCACATAATCGAAGTGAAAACTTATAAATAATTCATGCATTTTAGAATTCATACAGATTTATCATTGGCTTATACTTAAATAAATAATAATAATATTTAATTCGCATAATATATACCTTTGAAATACTATACTTATTACGTACAAAACATACCTAATATTATTTTATATAATAATACATAATAATAACGAAGTTATTCGAAGGAGGTATTCCTTATCAAACTGTAAACGTGGTTTATGACATCTGGAGCCTAGTATATACGGTTCTGTGAGTCACCGATCCCGAGCGTGACGGTTCACTTACGTTCACTGATCAATACATAATCAATAAAAACCTAAATTATTCTACCTCATTTGTTTCAAGGTTTAGCAAGTTCCTTTCCGATGACGTCATCATTTCTCATCGTGTGGAATAAAAAATTAGCACAATTAACAATTCCTTATACACACTAAGAATTTAAATTATCATTGAATAGCATCAATAACTTCAAACTAGGGCTTATAATGAAGTTGCGCATTCATAATTTTGACCTTCGAAGCATAAGAACGTAATATGAAACTAGTTCGTTGCGACTTACGCCCTTACGCTTCTCATGTGAATATTGCTATGTTATGCAAAAATATTAAAACTTTATTATTCGCGTTCACTTTTGCAATCCTAATGTATTATGTATGTCTTTATATATTCTATGATTATAAAGAAGTAGATATTATTTGTCTATGGGAGGTGGTTTGTGGTGATCAGATCCTGTTTTTTTTTTAAATCATCGAATGATACGTTAACAGTTTACAAAAAGCTTTTGCTTGCGTCTTACATCTCCATATAATGTTTAAAATTTGCAAAATTTAGTGATGATCGCTTAAGCAGTGAGGGAATGAAAGCGTAAAATTAATAAAATTTGCAATATTTTTTCAATATTTATATTTCATTATTATTATTTATTGTCTAGATATTATAAGTTCTGTATGGTGTAATATTTCTGTCAAAACACCGACGACACGTCCGTACATTACTTTGACCCCCCATTGAAAATCATTGTTTGCGATGATTTTTTAATAAAAACTTTTTCTTCTTCTAAAAACAAATAAATTCACTTTCATATTTTTAATGATATTATTATGGATAAACACAGTCATATACATTTATTATATAGCATTATTATAGCATAATCTATATAAAGATCGGCATGCATAATTGCAAGGATTCACAAAACAAGTTGTTTTAAGGAAAGAAGAAGACAGATATACATATTGCACGCGTTAGAAAAAGCAACATGAACTATGGTCCATAGTAATAACGTACAGTTACTCTGATATTATGTTTTTGCATTTATTATCTACGTATCATTGGGTGAGAAACCAGACGTTGTAACTTTTCAGTATCGCATTTTAAAACCCAAATACAAAGAAGCTTTGGATCACGGTATTAACAGACTGGTCAGTGATTGAGTAATTTGCTAGAGCAAATATCACCTGCAGGATGACAAATACAGATTATGTGTGTCACAGATTATATCAATCATAATGTGCAGTCCTCTATATTACTAGTAGAAAGTTTTCGTGGAAGGAGTTTTATGTTTTCACTTATTTTTTCGAATTTGATTAATGTAGCCAAATTGATTGATTGGAAATACATGTTTGAGTTTGTAAGGGACACATATGTGTACACATATATGTGTATCGTACTAACACATATATGTATAATTAGTTTACTTAGCTCCGCTAATCGAATTCGCGATGTTGCACTCGAGGTAACTGTTCAACCCAAGGCTAGGCCTCTTAGACGCTTTTGAGCTTGTTTTCATACTCCCGGGCACCTTAAAAACTCGCCCAAAAAGCCTGCTAAAGTTCGATAAAAGCTGTCACTGCTTAACGGAGATTCTGTTATAAACTGGAATATAATCGAATACTATTTGCTTATGTGGAATACTTAAATAAATACAGTACCTCAGTTATCGTTTCTTTGGTAATATTTATACTAAGTAAGTTTTAATATTGTCATCCATGACATAAGCTAAGAATGAGATCACAGTCGTAACCCATTAGGTCCTTATAAGGAATGTTGGTTTCACCTTTGCTAATCGAATGCTAGTCCGGTTTTAGTTGAAGGCGACATTTAATTTAATATTATTTTGTTGAATATAAGTACATATTAAGTCTGATGGTCCAGCTCGGTGACCTAACGAATGTTTCGGATTTCCCGTATATTTAGTAATTTAAATTGGTAACACTATCGGCTGACGGTGAAAGAAAACATCTTAAGGAAACCTGAACTTGAGAAATGTTCTTATAGTGCACCATATGTGAGAACCATAGAACCATAGTATAAATATAACAGACAGTATGGAAACTACCTATAAACGTTCATACCGGCACACTCACACAAACATGCACATTGACAAAGACCCCTAAGCGGTTTCGCGGACCTATCTATAGAGTTCTTTTAAAATCTCTCGTCGATGCCCATTTTCGTGTGAGTCTGCCGTCTTCAAGCGTTTGTAGGCAGTTTCCGCACTGTTTCTGATATTTATACTGTGATAGAACTGTGGATTTCTGAGAGCTTGAAATCGCCAATACGTCGTGGGCTGGCGTAGTGATTATGCTCATACTTTCCTTCGGGAAGAAGCGTATGACTCTCCAGTGGGTCTTTTACAAGTTAATAATGATGATGACACATTACGTACAATATTATTTTATACGAGCGTCACTCTGATTGTATGTATCGTTTATGTTCTAGATTTTTTTGTTGACGAAGGCGTGCTACTTTGCGGAAAGCAATAATTAAATATTAGAGAGGACGTTACTTTGCACTTCCGTTTGGACTTGATGACCGCTGCCACGGCTCAATGCATCTGAAAACCGTTTGATATCATTTACGCGATGTGTACTTGATAGTTAAATCTAAAACTGGTAATAGATACTCTTTTTCCACTCAAATATTCATTTTTGTTTTAATTTATTTATTTAGAAAGAACTATTTTATTCATAATGCATTATACAATATAAGAGCGGATAAAATTGTGCATATTGCAGAATTATGAAAAGATGTCCAGCTCAGTATATATTAAAACAGTAGTACTCAACCTTTTTTAAACGGGCCCCAAACACGTTTCACTAATGGTGTCGTGGGACGCAAACTATAAATATTTAGCTATTATATAAAAAAGTAATTTCAAATTAACAACGTATTCTTGTAATGAAAAATGGTTGTCCAATAAAACAAGCTTGGTATAACCCTTATATCATAAGGAACACATTTCGGTTGGGTTATCTGGGATCTGTTTAATTTACTGCTCATAGATTTTCTGATGGGCGCGAGATTTAAATTAATTGAAAAAAAGTATAATTGGGTGGGCCAACTACAAAGACTCGGCGGGCCGCTGGTTGAGTATGGCTGTACTCTAAAGTGTTATGAGAAACATTTATCGCCGATTTTCAGCTGGAACTCAATGCAAGTCATGGTGCGTAAAAAATAGATATCAATAAAGACTAAGAAATATAATTTATATAGGGAGAATAAGCAATGTAAAAATAATAGTGTGTATAATGTATGTATGAGAGTGGGGATATTTTTTTCGTGTTCAGACCCGACATCGACCGACATGCACTGGCACGAAGCGCTCCTCACGAAGCTGACTTCGTATGGACTCCCTGAGACACTACGCAAGTGGGTGTCCAGTTTTCTCACGGATCGGAGCATAAAAGTCGTCGTTGACGGAGCATGCTCGGATCTCAGATCTTGAGTGCTGGTGTTCCGCAGGGCTGTGTACTATCTCCCACCTTATTTCTGCTGCATATCATTGCAAATCAGCAACATTCATTGCTATGCAGACGATAGTACTGTGGATTCATTTTACACCAGTCGTGCAGGTGTTTCTCGAGAACGCGTTTGTGAGAGCCGTAATAGACTTGTGTCTGAGATTGAGACGTCTCTCGAGCTTGTCTCAGATTGGGGAAAACAGAATCTGGTCGAGTTCAACCCCACTAAAACGCAGGTCTGTATCTTTACCGCAAAAAAGACCCTCTTTGACGCAGTTCCTATCTTCCAGGGAGTACGCTTACATCAGTCTAACATCAGTATCCTGGGTGTCGATATATCAAGCGACGTTCACTTTGGTGGTCATTTGGAAGGCAGAGCAAAATTAGCCTCAAAAAAATTAGGTGTTCTTAACAGAGCAGGACAGTATTTCACACCTGGTCATCGCCTTCAGCTTTATAAGGCACAAGTCCGTCCACTCATGGAATACTGTTCCCACCTCTGGGCCGGAGCACCTCAATGTCACCTACTTCCTCTTGACCGAATCCAACGTCGAGCGGCTCGAATCGTCGGCAACCAGATGCTCTCCTCAAGGCTAGACACCCTGGCGCTTCGTAGGGACGTAGCGTCGCTTTGCGTCCTTTATAAGATCTACCACGGAGAGTGCTCTGAAGAGCTGTTTGGACTAATACCTGCTGCTGAGTTCCGTTACAGAACGACTCGTCACGGACTGAAGTTCCATCAGTGTCATCTCGATGGTTGGAAGTCGTGCACCGTGCAATTCTCACGTTCGTTTTTTCCGCGTACGATAATTCTCTGGGATGAACTCCCAGCGGCAGCGTTTCCGGACGAATACAATCTGCCACTTTTCAAGAAACGAGCCTACTCCTTTTTTAAAGGCCGGCAACGGCATTTGTGATTCTTGTAGTTTCACAGGTGTCCATGGACGGCGGTGATCACTTATCATCAGGTGACCCACATGTTCGTTTGCCGCCAATAGCATAAAAAAAAGACATAGGTTCAGTTCCCACAATAAACAGAGCTTTCGGTGAAGGAACACACCGTGATAAAACTCTCGAACAATGTTAGGGCTCTCTATAATGCCACTATATCAAACACCCTAATTTGAAAATCTATCGCTAAGGGCCCGTAAATGTGTTGTGGTCACTGCACAGAGCTAATTTCTAGGATTAGCATGTAATCAACTTAGGCCGTATTATGGTTAAATGCTAAACTGATACACAATTTAGTTTGTATTTTAAAGACATTTAGACAAGACTGCGCAGAAGTGCCTGTTGTCTTCTCCTAAATCCGATATTAAGGTTATTGTTGACTACGTAATTTTAATGGAATAATAGCGTCAGGTTCCTTCCGGTTACGTTTTGACTATAAAGTATAAAAAAAATTGATTATTTAACTATTCGAATTAAAATTTAGTGGATTTAAGTTCTCAATGTGTGCAAACCTTTATGTGGTAATAGTATCGCGATTATAATTAGTAAAATTAAGCGACCGTAGTTTGGGAATGTCATTACACAATCCGGTGGCCAATTATAAAACAAGCTATGGATAAAAACTGTCTTTGAGTAGGTTGTATTTACGTATTTACATTTCTTTATACTCCCTACTTCTGTACCAATCACTATACATATATAGAGATTTTTTAATACATATTTTTTACTTTACTGTACGACTAGCCTCTGCCCGCGACTTCGTTCGCGTAGTATAGATACTTTGAGCTAACTCTAACACGCAGCGGAAGCTCTGACGAGGAAAAAAATCACCGATTTTTAAACATTCTTCATTGGTGCTCAGCTCCTATCGGTTTTAGCGTGATGATATATAGCCTATAACCTTTCTAGATAAATTAGCTATATTACATTGAAATAATTAGAACATTCACATTCAAATCGGACCAGTAGTTCCTGAGACTACCCCCTACAACGTCACAAACTTTATCTCTTTATAATATTAGCAAAAATTTGTCAAACATTCTTATATACAAACCTTGCCCTGATAATTACTAACAGAACAAAAAAGAATTAGCCAAATTCTTTTAGACAAAGAAGAAAGAAAAAAACAAAAAAGTAATAAACTTTCGTAATTAAATTTGGAAATCAAATATAATCATAAATATTATTTTACGTTTTTGCTTGAAGGCGTAAATACCCAAAACTACCAGTCACATAAAAGTAGTATTTCAGTTGCTTGCTCTAGCGTATTTATTAAAGATGATAACATCGCGCTATCATTCCTAGGAGCAGAGTAATTACCATGCAAAATGTAGGCCAGAAACTATGTTAAACGAAAATGAAGTAATAGTGCGGGTAGGCCGAAAGCTGGAAAAAATCAATACACGAATAAAACCACAAGTCACAACTAGTAACAAAATACGCGACATAAAAATATCTGGCAATAAATGCTAACAACTAAACAACTATTTTTATGAATTACTAGCAGCCCGGCGGACATTATCCTGATTTGATAATAAAAAAATTATTAAAGTCAACCGCAGTGCCATCTACCGGGTCCAATTGTAAACCATTTTTGATTACATCTGAACACACAAAAACTATATCAAAATCTGGGCTGGACAGATGGAAGAAGATCAATCACATACACACGAACAGAAAAATTATACATATAAAGATGAACACCATCTATAAACAGATGATTTATTACAACGCTTTATACTTAAACCAGTTCACGCTAGAGATGTTAAAAAATAATCGATTTTTATTTAAATCGATTATTATTTTATTATAATCGATTTTTTATTGTCGATGTTTATATTCATATTAATCGATTTTTTTAAAATTGATTATATAAATTACGCATTTAAATCGATTTTCATAAACATCTATGCGACGGATGAAAAAAAACTCAAAATAAGTTCATTATTATTTACAATTGAAGAGTAAATATAGTGAGATAATATATTTGTAAGAATTTAAAATGTTTTCTAGCCGCAAAACACCTAAAAGGGCTGGCGAAAGTATTTCATAACGAAAAAGAATAATACCACGGTAATATACATGTCCTGTTCGATAGAATGAAAAATTTTGTAGTGAAACTACAAATTAAAAAAGAACATAGAATGAAACATCCCACTACCTTACAAGTAACATGAGTTACTATATCTTATAATGGTTGTTGTGGTTCTTATGACAGCCAAATACCGCTCTAAGATTCTAAAATTAAAAATTTCAATAAAACTAAAAAGGTCTGTCATGCGAGTACAATGACTTCAACATGTTCGCTAAAAATGTCTTATGGCAAACTCGACATCGATAAGTTTACAAAACTATAAATTATTATTGAAATTATTCAATAAACAAATTCTTCAATTTTAATTTTGTCAATCACACTATAATTAATATGAAAATTTAAAAGAGAACTTTTTATTTTTTCGAATTTTAAAGTTAGAATTAATAATGTTGTCATTTTGTTAGGATGTTTATCATTTCATTTTTATTACGATATAATGTTTAATATTACTGAAAAATTCTATGGTATTTAGTTTCTATATTCTTTACCTTGAAAGTTTAAAGGAACATTCACTTTCATTTTGTTTTGAACTGGATATTTTTGATGCGTATAATTTTATTTGATTCTTAATCTGATAAATTGTTATTTTGAATCTTTAGGTTTATTATAGGAATAGTAAAGCATGACTATTTTTATATATTATAAAAATCGATTTTTCCAGAAATTGATTATTTATTTTCAATAAAATCGATTTTTGACAAATCGATTATTATTGAAAAAATAAAAATCGATTCCCAATCAATCGATTTTTTTTCCATTAATCTCACATCCCTAGTTCACGCAAATGATTATTACCTAAACGGCTATAAACAACCGATTACATAAAAGTATCCGCCAGATATCCGATTCAGATTGTATCGGATATTACCCAAGAACCTGTCCCACGATTCAGTTCTACAGTTAAACCATCTATGTATTTACCAACAGGAAACTACTAGCAATTAATTAATAATGATGGATTAATTAACAGATACGATTACTCGCTCAATTTATATAGTTAGTGTAACTGTATTGAAAGAACATGGGTTAAAGTATTGTAGTTTATATTATGTATTAATTTACAATCTTCTTACATTTATCCCACTAATTAGGGTCGGCATGACGTGTTTTCATTGTCCACATTCCCCTATCAAATGTCATCTCCTTCACACCTTCTATGTACATATAATTTATCACAGTCTATCCATACATTCTTCGGTTTTCTTTTACTTCTATATCAGTTCGCCTTCATACTCGAGACTTTTCTAGTTAGTTGACTTTCATCTCTTCTCGTAATATGCCCGTACTGTGCTAACCTATTACTCCTCAAGTTCTTTATCACTGTTGCTATTTTCAAACTTTCTTTGATATACTTATTCGTAATCTTATCCACTTTGGTTACACCACAAATCCATCTTAATATTCGCATCTTGGCCACATGTAATCTTTTCTCATCCGTCTCTTTCGCAGTCCAACACTCGGATCCATGTAACACTAGTTATAACGAAATTTAAGACATCCAAATTTTCATCGAGAGTTCTCTTTATGAAGAGCTTCAACGTCAATTTTCTTTTCTCTCTTTTCTATTACACGTTTTAAGCAACTTCGCCAACACATGATGCTTTTCTTCAAATGGTCATGATAACAATTTCAAAGTTGGTTTAAGTTTAATAAGAAATTCAGATCTTCTAGAAAAACTGTACCCAAAGAGAACTGCATTCCTATTCTTCTCGGCAATTAGGAATAACAAAAGCAAAGCAGTTGTATACAATCTCAGGTGTCTTTATTACATTTAGTACCTGGGCGACCGAGCCTATATAACAATATAAAAATATAAAAGAATTGCTCGTTTAAAGGTATTAGATTACATAGATAGATAGATTTTGACACCTCAAAGATCTAGTTGGAGCCCTTAGCGAACTAACAAAATAATAATTAAAATATTCTGCGTAGTAGAGTTTGGCTGTTGCGTTGTAAAGAGTATATCAATGCACGAGTGTGTGGATTTTAAAGTGAAGTAACCTAATTGAATTTCTACTTTTGAATGAATTATTGTTGAGCTGTAGTTATTGTTGTTGTGCTTTGTATAAATGAATTTCTTGTCGATTCTTCTCGATGACTGGGTTGTTTTATGAAGTGATGGTAGTTTTGTGGTTCATAAGTGCCTTATTAGGGCCTAAACTGAATAAGGTATTTTTGATTTTGTTATAAGCAGGTTTTCCTTATAACAATAATAGTACCAAGCGTTCACACTGTATTTTATATGCAAGCTATACAAAGACTATGAAAATATTTTTCCTTTTTGTATTATTTCATTTAAGGCTTCTATTGAATCGCAAATTACATATTCTCCATTTTAGATTTATAATATAAACATTGTCGATGCATAAACGAAAATCAGGTCAAGTTACTGTATGCTTTATAATCTGTCGTTTAAGTCGCTTGTATGTCCACAGAGTACATTATTAGTGTGGGTTGCCACTTTATAAAATACGGATGTCATAAAAATATGTATAAACGATATATAAACCATTCAATATTTATAAATATTTAAGTTACACGTTTTTAATTTTTTGAATTAAAAACCATTTCAATACTTTTATAATTTTCACAATGATTTCCCGCGTGATTGTCGCTCCTGTCGCGACTATTTGCAAAGAGTCAGCTGATGCGATAGCGATGATCTCATGGTCATTTTGAATAAGGAACTTGTAACATTAAAATATTAGCGAAATTGGTGTTGATGAATAATATTAAAGTTTGATGATATTTTGGTAAAATGTAAATTGATACTAGAATTTATATCATTATATCGACCTATATTATCGGTTGTCACCGATTTTATATTTTTGAAATAGTCCCCTTGCTTTTGTCAATAATAGTAAACCATTTTTTTATAATAAAAAACTATGAAAGCGAAGACTCAGCTTATTATTTTCAAAAGGTTCATTAGAAATAGATAACACATCTGCTTATGTAGATGTTTATTTGTACATAGAATGGAGTGCATTCTCTTTCGTAATAGGGATCGAGGTCGGCGCACGCACTTACCGACATCCTTGAGTGTTTCAAATAATGGTAAGATGTGCTCCGTAAGGTTCCGTTTAGGCGTACTCCGCGCTTGCGACTAATTTTTCCTTTACAAAGATACCTTAGAGCTATTATTATTATTTGAAAGTTAATAGTAATTTAATATAAGCATGTGCAAAATCGCTACTTATTATGCAGTACAACACAGTTTTTATGGATGGTATTATGCATGGCTAAATACATGTTACATTTAATATTAGATCAACGGCGACACACTCCTCATATAAAAGAGCCAACCATAAAGAATACAAAATTGGAATTTCTTCAAAGAGTTTTTTTTTACTTAAGCTTTGCTTTGGAAGATACATTTTTATGGAAATAATTGGGATTAAAAGTGCACTTTCGAGCTTGCCTTTACTTAGTATGTCTTTTTTGCGAACGATTATCAGTGTCATTGTTGTTTATAAAAATGTACCTACCTTTTTACTAAGCCTACAACTTATTTTTCAAATTACTTTTCGTCTGTGCACTAAACACTGTGGAAAAGCCGCAAATAAGGAGTGAAAACTCGCGAGACGCGATTTGCCGACCACTGCAGTAGCTCAATTAATAAATGCTTAATAACGTAACTAACAAATTAAATTCATAATCCCCGTTTCTTTTATATACATAGAGTAACTTTTGCAAAAGTGACGTACACGTTCCCTAGCAGTTTTGGACTGGTCCATATTATGGAATACTATCTACTGCCTCCCATTTCGGTTGTGTTAATGAAAATTTGATCTATCTTTGGGAACACTATTCCTTTTCTCAATGAAAGGTGGACTTGTTATTTTCTTTATGTTGATATCTTGTATAGATAAAATGTGAAAGCTTAATAAACAGACAAGCTCACTATCGCATTTATGATATTAGTTAGCATAAACATTTAAAAGGTCTAAGCAAAACTCTTTGACATAAAAGATATATTTTGTCGCATGAAGATTGCGACAAATAAATCGCAACGTCACATCTCGCCTTTACAACAGGCAATGATGTTCAATTTGCATATTCGGCTTATTATCTTCTACGTTCTCATTTATCGTACAATGTGTTCTACGGAGGTCACTTTTACACTGGTTTTGCAATTTCGATTTAGCTGAAAATCGTACAAAATTATTTATACGTTCAGTCTCACTACCACCATTATTTTTACTCTTTTTTGGTAAAATATAAATATGTATAAAACTATTTTATACATATTATACTACTGAGATGTCTTCCAGAGGCATGAGCATAAACAACAATTATTTTTTTATAAATATACTTGCTTAATTATTTTATATATCATATGAATAAGTGAAAACAAAACAAATCAGTGAATTTTTATTATCTGTTTTTTCGAAATTTTTTAATATCTATTATTGAGCTTTGGTGTTATCAATTAACAAAAAAACATTGCAAAAAATAATTTCCATACTATAGAAAAACGAAGCCATTATATTTTTTCTACTTGTAATAAACTGCATTGAAATTTCATATTCATTTAATTTATCATTTAGCTAATTGCCACCCACTTCGTTCGGTATTAAAAAACAGCAATATTTCAATCGCCTTCAAATAAGTATCTAGAATGATCTGTGATAAATTCTTCATCGAAATTACATAGATTTAATTCAGTTATTTAGGAATAGTATTCGGCAATGGTCAAATTTCGACCAATAGGCGAATATAATACAAACCTTGCCAAACTTTTTCTTTCTTCTGTAGATAGTTTTCCAGAATACAGATTTAGTTTACGCACAATTACACGAATAACATTAAGACAATTTTAGGGTAAATAAATGCCAATTTTATGTCAAATTTTTGTGAAAAAAATTGTTTCAGGTGTCTTGGAATAAAAAACAAACTACATTTCAGTAATTTCTAGAAATGTCTGACTGTCTATCTATCTTTCTATCTGTGTGTTTGAACACGCATCACTGCTAAAGTACTGCATTCTCGAAACCTGCACTATGAAAATAATAAAACGTATCCTGGAGTAACCTTCGGTTTTTATTTCGTTAAATTCTTTTCACTATACTAGAAGTTATTGTAATTTTAATGACGACGCGATTTTAGTACGAGAGGAAAGTTAATAATAAGTAAGTAGTAACAACATAGGGACTTAATACATCCCGATGATTTTATTACTTACTTTTTTTGCATTAGGTTCCACGCGAACGGAGCCGCAGGTACAGCTAGTTTTTATAATAATATCTTGACTTTGTTTTGTATTTAACTCTCGACTATGTTATCCGCAAGCTGAAAAAGGACTCTAATCACCTGAAACACGTTCTCTTCTTTTTCTTGTTTTGGCTCCGCAGAAGCATTTACCAGTGTCAATGGAGATTACAACAAATTTTACACAATGTGTCGTGTGATTATTTCAATATTTCAACAATATGGTGGCTCCCTTGTTAGAACTTTCCTAGGTGTTTTTGTGGCGTCTCAGAATTCATGGTCCGTGGAATTACTTATAATTCACTTCACTTATGCACAATAACCGAATTGTATTTAGTAAAACACCACCTATTTTACAAAATATAGAGTCAAATAACACAGGATTATGAGTAAATTATAAAATCCACTACATCTCAGACCAAAATCCCGCCACAAACTCCCTGTACCGTGTTATATATTTCATCATTGATGTATAAGCTACAACAAATTAAACATTGAAACAAAATTACTTACTTCATGTATTTTTAAAACATACGTTTAAACTATCGACGTGTAATAAAACCTAAATAATTTAGCCGATGTATTTGTTACGTTTATGGGTGGTAAAAGAATTCGGGTCACCACCAGAACAGCTGTTGAAAACCGGAACGAGTCGTGGTGAAATTAACAAACGCGTCGTGTAATAATACACGAGACACCTTTATAAACAAACCACTTAATATTTCAATACATTTAATGCACTCTAAATACATTAATAATAAATTTGCACAACTATTTACACATATATAAATGTATTAGGACGAATTACAATCATATATTTCCTGAACTGTTTGTCTACTCTGGATTTTGTTCTATGTATTATAAGCCGTATCGTCTAAAAGTGTGATGCCTATTATATACTTATGACTTAATACATTTTAAATTATTCTATACATTTCACACACAAAAATTATATATATATATATAACAAATAGAGCGAAAGAGAAACACGAATAGACTAAGATAGATTAATCGTCATGACTAGACATATTCTATTCTCAAATTATTTTTATATTAAAAAGAACTGTCGACCCAAGGTTGTCATTTAGTAAATAGTTAGCGAATTATTTTTAAAATAAATATTGTACAGAATAATTATACTACTTTTTTGTAAGATCATATAAATAGTTACCTATTTGTTTATTAAATAATGAAATAGTGTTGTGTTTTAAAAAAGATCAACTTTTACTTTAAATCTTACTTACGTTGGGATAACACTTGTGTCACAATAGTAGTTTTATCAGTTTTTATTCAATTTTTTGTCTTTCTTAATTACAACGGAATAACAAGTACATATAAAAATAATTAAATGTTTCCATAAATACGATATTCTATAACTTACAACGCGACCATACACTCCGACATTTGCAGGATATTGGCAACACTAATCATATCAACGGAGAAAGCACATACCTAACTTAGTTACGCATAAATATGTTACAAGCGAAAGCATATATGTCTGTTATGAATGAATAATAAGTAAAAAAAAATAGAACGAAACGCATGTTGTACGAAACAGTTTCACGAACTAAACTTTATAATAAGATATCGATAAATTTTACGTTTATTAATATATAATAAAGGTATCTCTTGGGTTCCATACATCAAATATCTAATACTTTTCTACGGATCTTGCTAACGGATTATGGAGTGTACTAGGAGAACAAACTATGTGTATGAAAAAGTGTCCGTCAAAATTAAATTAGTTTCACGAACTAAACTTTAAAATAAGATATCGATTAATTTCACGTTTATCAAATCTACTTGATTTCTTGGGTTTCATACATCAAATATCTAACAGTAACTTTTATAGGGACTTCGCTAACGGATTATAGAGTGTACCAGTAGAACCAACTTTGTGTATGAAAAAGTTGTAGTCCGGTGAAGTTGTGAAGGCCTAGTAAGGCGAATAGTGTAATCAGTTCGAAAAAAAAAAAGTATGAAAAATGTCCGTCAAAATTAAATTAAGGTGGCGCTACAGTAACATCAAGGATTCATTACTCTTAAATTATATAACAATTTTTATAAAAGTAAACACTCAAAAATCACTAAACATATTATTTAAAATTCACAAAAATTCTATCACACTGTACGTTTTCTGACGGCAGTTATTCTAAGTTCTATCTAAAAGATTATTTGGGACTATTTACCTATTGGACCTTTACCTATGCTAGAACTATTTTGGAAGGTCTTAAAACTATTATTTAGTGCTTAGAGCTGAATCATTTTCTACATATTCCCCGTATGCGATAGTTCTCCTTACGTCTACCCTTCATACTAGGACGCAAGTATAAGTATATATTACAAACAAACAAACAAACAAATAAATAAACAAATATATAGGGGTGTAAGGGGTGTCGAGTAACATCTTAAGACTTGAGACACCCAAGCCAACCTCACCTGCACGTGGTGCACCCTGCTGAATAACGAACTAGGCAATGGCGAAAGCGGGGTGGAAGGGTTTTACAGCCCGACTGGGTCGCAACCACCATGCATCTAGCGAAAAAGCCCGTCATAGTGACTCGCTTCTGCGCGTCGCGTTTCGGGATCAGCCTGTGCATATCCAGTACCGGGTGACTTTCGTCATTATGGCCGGCATGACAGCGGCGACCGGCGATGGATAATCTGTCTCTCGGTGGTTGCCGATGTTTTTGGATTGTACTATGCTTAACATCAGGCATAGTGCAGTCATAATGCCATGCTCCGATAAAAACCTGATGTTAATAATACAAAAAACAGAAAACGGCTCATTTTATAATTTCCAAGACCTAAATGTCAATAATATAGAAATAAGGTAACTGTTGTTTTGAGTACCAACGCCGTATCCCGAAAGTCATATTACTAATATGCAAAGTTTTATTAATCACTATTTTTTGCATTAAGTTCCACGCGGATAAAATCACAGGCACCTATAATAAAACAAAATTGTTTTTAGTTTTTTTTATGCCTATAACTTTGCATGTTTGTAATCTGACTTTAGAGATACGACGTGGTACTCAAAACAACAGTTACAAACTTTCTATATTAATTTTATGCCTATAAAAAACTGATTTTTTACGTTCCACGTGGATGAAGTCGCGAGCACAGCTAGTTTGTACAATAAAATTACTTATGACTAAAAATTATGAATCGTTGTGTCTTCAACATTACATAAACTATAAATCATTCTGCATATTCTACCTTCAACACTTCTGGATTTTTTTCCATATTTATCGATTGTTTTATTTAATGTTTTTACAAAATCCGTATTCAAATAACGGTAACGGTAAAAAGAGTCGATTTCGATTCGCGTTAGACGCGAATACCGTGGTCTAAAGCGCGACGCTTACGTAACAAGCGGTTAATTAGTAACCGCACGCACCACCGTTTTTACGCAACTCCTCACAGACTTGACTAGTAATCCTCGACTGACATTTGCCTGACAGACCCTATACTTTACGATTATACACAGCGTATGGCAATACTGAAAGTGTTTCTCAATATTTTTGTGTCATTTTTATACTTTACTAGCGGACCTGACGTCATTAAAATTGAAAATCGATCGCCAAGAACTGTACACGAGTCTTCTTCAGCATCACATGATCACAGTACTCTAGATATTAAGCGTGTTACTGTCTGACTCCATACCACTTAATATCATATGAAATTGTGACCAAACCTTACAACCGTGATATTATAACTAAAAAGCTGTAAATACTTCATAAGCGCTTCGACAGTTAATACTTGGCAAACTAGCTTATTTTTTAGGGTTGCCCCGTCAATACTCCCGTATGTAAGCAACATATAACTAATTCTTTTTCACCACCGGTATTGAGAATATGCCATCTTACTTCCACATTTTATTTAAGACAGTGTGGCGTTACAATATTACTCTACGTATGTGTGCGTTATCCTGCCATATGTTTTGTCAAAATATCATGTAGGTGTCGTATCTAAAGCTTTCTAGTTATAATATCATTGCCTACCAGATATCTAACATGTTTAAATCATTTTCGAAGTCACAGTTTTTAATCAAGTAGACAATTTTCACGGATCAATAGCATTAGTTTACATAAAATAACCAAATATTACTACAGATTATGATTAAATTAAAACCTATGAATTAAATATGAAACGGTAAATACTTTTTAAATCATTTTTTATAATATGTCTTTTTCTTCTTTCCAGAATGCCAGTTATGTAATCAACAGACGATATTCAAAAGACAAGATGTCGCCGGTGTGTCACAGCTTCGTGCAGAATGCATGGAAGAAGGATTTCTGCTCGAACTGTTTCAAGTCTCGGGAGGAACACGACAAGAAAGATCGAACAACCGAAGGCAGTAAATACTTGGCGACGCCTTTCCAAAACAGAAGCACATTCTTTAAGAAAACACCACCGAGCATACTAAAGATACATCCAAAGAAAAAGAACAAACGCAATGTGAATTTTCCGGAAGAAGTATGTAGTGTTATAGGTTTTGGAGGTGATGGATGGTCAGACGATGAGGAATTTGAAATGTCGGAAGATAACGATGAGGATGATACGTTTCCTGAAACTGACGAAGAGAGAGAATTGCATCGAATAACGAAATCTAATACAGATTTCAATACCGTTAAAGCAAATTTGTTAGGAGATGCCGGAGGTAAATCTTATACATCGTTACTTCTTGGTAAGATGCAAACAGACTCTGATGGTAAAAAAAAGACGTTGTTGGTATCTGTTACTCCATTTGGTCAGGATAATAAAAACTCTAATGTTAAGTCACATGGTCGCAAACCCGCCGTGATACATGTATCGGATGCATCAATGGAAGATACGACAACTAGTTATAAAACGAATATAATTCTTTCGACGTATGTTAAAGAGACAGAAACTATTATAAGTTCTGAAGGAGTAAACACGTCTGGAAACATATGCACCGAGAAATCTTTACTTGAAGAAATTTCAGAAACATTAGAACAGAATAGGATGTCTTGCGGCGGTGAGCTCAATCTCACTCACAAAGATCATAACAAACCAACTGTTATAGAGGAAAAGGTAAAAGAGAGTATGCAAGATGAACCAGAAAAAAAAGATGTAACTGAAACGAAAAAGAACGGTATTGTTAGAAAATCGCCCCTTATTAAAACTCAAGAAAGACCCAAGGTGAATCTAAGCCGGTCAGAATTTAAATTTTGCAAGATTAATATCGAAAGCAGTAGTGTTGATTCAGCAGTTAGTACTCTTAACTCAACAGCCAACAATTCTATGGCTTCCGATGATGAGAGCTTCAGTGGACGAACTGATTCAGACAACGATGACAGTGGCCATTTTTCCGAAATTCACAAAGCTGAGGAAACTGTTAAAATTAAAATATTCAATGACGATGATAAAAATATTAAAATTTCACCTATCGGACAACTTAGGAAAGTGGATGGACAAGCCAGCGGCTATTCGACATTCCATAGTCCAATCATGGACTTACCTGCGATACTACCAAAGCAGTCCGATAATATTTTCTCCGCCGACGCCAGTAGAGAGTTAGCCGGCGAGCCGGACGGTAGGGCCGATCCTGACGAGCCTACAGAAGCTCCCGCTTTACCAAAAAGTCCTATTCCAACAATGGACCCGCGTCCATCGTTTTTACATGGAATGATAACAGACATAATACCCGCGCATAAACCTGTTTTACCGGAAAAACCGAAAGTACCAATAAAACCCGTTATCAAATCGACAACTAAAAAAAGTGTTTGTACGACTCAACAACAACAAATGACAGTACATCTACATCAAAATTTTAAAAAGTGTGAAGATGAAAAAGTTTACGGAATGATGAACGAGCAAAAGAATAATGAATTACTTGAAATGCATGAAGACCAATCGGAAACTGTTTATTATGCACAACCAGTTTTGACTAAACAAGACAGTGATACGTCTTTGAACATTCTAAGCAAACGTAAAGCACCGACTCCGCCTCAATCACCTACCGTGGAAGAATATCCAAACGTGTACCAACGAAACGCTGGAGGATTCATGAAGTCAGATTCTCCTGTTGTCAGAGAAATGGAGAAGCGGGAACGTGCAACCATATCCTCAACACCTAAATCTAAAACTACCGAAGAGATTATTGAAATAAAAAAAGTCGACGTGATGCCGGAACCGGCACCACGACGAAACATATCTCTGTCTCATGATAATTTACTTTTAGACGACAAACGGAAAGGTAAACTTAAGTTTTCAATTAAAAAACTACTGCGAATAGGATCATCGAAGGATTTAGATAAAAAGGAGCTGAGTGTTGCGACAGTGACAAAAGTTACTAATAAAACTGAGGAACTATATGATTTAACTCCAAAGCCGAAGCCAAGACTTGTCATAATCCATCCGTTGGACATTAACGGATCGACAGTCGAAGTTGTGAAATCGAACTGCGAAATTCCTGACCTGCGTCGATTGAGCCATGACGATGTTTCATCGATATACAGCGGTAGTAGTTCCGCTACAGAACCTGATACTCCTAAGGTATTAACTAAACCGCCACCACCACCTAGAAACTCAAACGACCATAAAAGTTTAACCCACCCTCCAAAACCGGCTCGGCCACCGCCACCAAAATCTGTCGCGTTACAAAAAAAACAAAAACAACAAGCATGGGCTTCTAATCCGACGAAAGCTGATAACATTTATGCTAACCTTGGTAAGTTTCCAAAACCTTTTCTAATAATTTAAATTCAAATATTCAATTTAACGCTTTTATAATGTTTGTATACAGTTTTCACCATATTAGTATGCCAAAGAAGACTACGCTTAACATAAGCGAAACATTAACGCATAATAAAAACGCGTACATATGAACAATCAAACAATAAGGGCATAGACCGAGTAGCATTTTGGGAGGTGAAATCATATATTATAATAAACTGTGTGGAATATTAATTGGGTAATAAGTTTGATATGTTTTGTTTTAAAATTCCATCAACATCTGAATTTGATTTATATATTATCATTCATATAAGTTACGGTGGTCGAGCGGTTTCACTACTGGAATATCAATCTGATGTCAGTTGGCTCGATAACCCCCGGCAAGTACCAATATATTTTTCGGAATTTGCGTATATTATATTAATATCGGCATATTATATTAATAACGGCTGACGGTGAACGAAATCTTCGTGAGAAAATATGAATCTGAGAAATGAACTGACACTATAAGTAGCACGGTTGGTGAAAAAACATAACACTTTCTATTTTTCGGAGTTTGAGCTTAAAGTGGTGATGTCTTAGTTGCTAGCGTGTTCGGACACTGCATCCATGAATGAAGGTTCGAATCCTAGCAACTGAATCAGAGCTTTCTATGAAGGAAAACATCGTTATGCAACCACAGCATAATAGTAGGACTTTTTATAATTATGCATGGCTAGTTACCACCCTCAAGTTGAAAATCTGTCGGTAAGCACCTGTCGGTATGTTTTGCCTCTAAGTTTTACGTATTTACGATCTTTAGATATTTACGTCATTTAACATTAAGTGACGTTGTGGTTAAATGCTAACTTTACAAGGCATTAATAAAAACCGGCAATACGTCGTACACTGATGTGATGATTATGCCCATGCATTCCTTCGGGTAGAGGCCTATGATCCTGCAGTAAGTCTCTAACAGGCTGATGATTATTTTTATTCATGTAAACCATAAATCAGTGTATTTTTTTGTTATATACAGACTACAAAATTGTAAAATAGTTTCGTATTTAAGGTATTTTTAACAATATTCCAGGAGAAATCAGATCAGCGCTTGCACCAAGAAAACCAGAACGGACGGCGAGTATGCGCGAGAGAGAGGCACACTTAGAGTTACCGAAGAGAAGGACACAGATAGACGATGACAAAGATGATATGGACGATGGACCTCAAGAGTTAGTGCAGGCTACTAACGAACCAGTTATCCATAGCTACGACGACGTCTATAACTCGGCGAAGTACGACGAAGAGAATTGTGATTCAGCCAAAAATAGTGACAGTGACTATGAGTACGTCCACCACGCACGGTCGAGCTCCCCGGAATGCGATTCTGCCATTAAAACAAGAGAAACGACCACTGAAAGTAGGAACGAGACGCGGAAAACCGAAATCGAGTCCGGCGAATTCCCAAAATACAACGGATTTAGCAGGACGTCCCTACCTTATTGCGGTAGCGAAACCGAATCGGAGATATATTCACCGTACAGTTTTTACAGTTCTACGGACAATATGGACAATTCGAACAATGAGGACTTCCAGAACGACATGACCCCCAAAACGACGACGAACAAGTTGCGCGTTAGGAAGGGCAGGAGTGTGGTCCATAGAAATTTGGAAGATAATTATGGCGCCGTCGTTATTGCGAATCACGAAGCTCTGGCGCAAGTGTTAGAGCAGGTAATTTACTATTTTATTTTATCGCAAGAAATTTCTTCCCCTAAAACTTGCTATGTTCATTTGTAACTTTTTTTAAATACGTCGTATTGTTTTCTATAATATATTGAACGATCTATCAGTAGCCCTGTTTATAGATAACTGTAAGGATTATTTTCAGTTTCTCAATTTTGATCTATTTACAAAATTAAATGATTTTAAGACATTTCATGATAAAGGAATTATGGAACATTTATCTTAGTATACATCAATATACATGTCAACTAGCGGATCCAGCAGACGTTATCCAGCACTGATTATAAAAAAATCCTTGCCAAATTACATACCAAAACCTTTCTCATGAATCACTTTATCTACTAGTAATAACCGCAAGAAAATTCGTGTAGTAGTTTTTGAGTTTACCGCGAAGGGGCATACAGACAGACGCGGTAGGGAAATTTGTTTTATAGGTACTATGTAACGATAATGATAATAATTAAAACATACATCAAAGTGACCTCTTGTTAAATAACGGTGCCTTCTAAGATAACTTGTTCTAAGGTAACTTGTAAGAAGACTTGTAAGTAAACACGCTAGACTTTGAGGGGTACTGGCTCTCAAGTGCACCTGTTGGAACATATGATATTGGATACAAGTTCTCAAGATGAGGATCGAAGCTAGGCAGGGCGATTCAGAACAAATCTCCACTATTATATTTTGCTATCCTGACAATATGTTAATACTCTGGCTCATTCTCAAAGATTCGAAACCAAACTAAATCAAATTAGAACGTTGATGTCAATTAAAAGGCCAATCGTAAGAATTAAGCCAAATAGATCTTCATAATTACCATTACAAGACGGGTAAGGAAAGATTACATGTGGCAGAAATGTGAATTAGCATCTTTGGTGTAATTATAATGGATAAGATTAAGAATAAGTATGACAAAGAAAGTTTGGGAACAACACTTGTGACAAAGAAGTTAAGGAGTAAGTTAGCATGGTACGGGCATATTATAAGAATAAATGAAAGTCATGTAACAAGACGTTTTTTTAGTATAAAAGTAGACGGATATAATGGAAGACCGAAAAACCAATGGATGGATTGTATGAAAACTGATGTGTGTAATAAGCGTGATGACTGAGATGACATTTGACTGGGGATAGTGGAAAAGCAAAACATATTGTGTCAATTCTTGTTAGGTGAGATAAGGGTAAGAAATAAAAAAAGTAAATCTACGTGAAGTCCGAACACACTCACTATCCACTGATCCGATAGCTGAGATATGGATATATTTCGTGGTTTATTGAAATTTAAATGAAAATTTAAATATTTGCAGGTACAACAGAGTGCAGCGATGCAACCATCACTCCGAGGTCTTAAAGCGTGTACAAACCTCAGGTGGAACGATTTCACTGTACAGACGTCAGGGAAAAACGGTTTTGTGAAATCTGGAAAACGAATTTTCTATCCAGCCGTGTGGAACTCGAGCCAAGGTCCAGTGAACGTCACACTAATGCTGTATAAGGAGCATATGGCTTCACAGATGGTCTGCCAGCAGTCGGTTCAACCGCAAACATTGAGTCTGAACGCCATAACCGAGTTCTGCGACCTTGTCTCGAGGCAACAATTTGGGGAAGATGGGGAAGACTTGGTACAAGGTAAGAATACTATAGGTATTTGGATTTATTTGAAACGCCCGTTAGAATAACAGATCCATATAATGTTTTCCTAACGATTCTATACGTAACGTGGAAATAGAAGGTTGTTAACTTCTCAATTAATATAAAACTAGCTTCTGTCCGCTGCGGCAGACAGGTTGATGATGATTGAGAAATATTACTTTGGAACATTCGAGATATGTTTCTTCTTTCCAGCAACCATCGTAGTCCTGGCACATGCGCAAGTCGACACGATCCAATCGTATGGCGAAAGCCTCCACGCCGCCGAACGTCTGACCACGAAAGAATATCAGCTCGTTCAAACGGAACAGATTCATGAGGCTATCTTCATGATGCTGCAGATCATTAATGGATTAAAGTGTCTCCAAGCGCGAGGAGTCGAGGAGGTTCCCGAGTCCTTGACCTCGTTCATATCGCTCCGGGAGACGCAGCCGATGCCTCATGGTAACAATCTACCTTCACCGGATGACAGACTGAATTCTCTGTCAGCCCCTAAGACGAACTGCTACGGGAGATTGTGTATATTACAAGGGTAAATACTTATATTAAAAGCGTATCTATTGTTTTTACAATCTTAATATAATGACCGATGATGTACAAAACCTCAATGTTGAGCATTATTGATAATATCTGAATAAAAACAATTTCGGATCACATAAATTTAGAACATTCCATCCGATTCTAGAATCTTTCACCTCGAATCTTTGTATTACAATGTGTAATTAAAACAGATTTTTGTTTTCAATTTGGTTATAAATTGTTTATACATGGTCTTTAGTATTTTTATATGTAACCGACAACATAGACAAACGAGTTTTTGGCGGGATCTTAGTCTGTCATGTAGTGGATTTTATATTTTATTCATAATCTTGTGTTATTGGACTCTATATTTTGTAAATTTGGTGGTGTTTTACGTAATATAGTTAGTTTATTATGCATAAGTGAATTGAATGAAAAATAACACCACGGAGCATGCAATTCTGAGATGCCACAAAAACTCCATGGAAGGTTCTAACAAGGGAGCCACCATCTTGTTAGAATGTTGATTCACACGACGCTTGTTGTTGAAATGATCGTTCTACGCTTGTAATATTATTGACTACGTGACAATGGCAGTAATAATCTGAACGGTTGATTGCCAAAAATAAAGTTAAAAAAAAAAAAAAAAAAAACATAGACAAACCTATTCTAAACCCATTCTATAGATGATCAGTACACAATTTAGAGCAGCTTGTACCAAACGACTTAATTGTGTTTAACTTATATTTAAACACGATTTTTGATTTAAATCAAACAAATGTCTTGTACCAACAATTTTATGGCGCTAAGTACGTTTAGTGATCTGTCAAAGTTAAATGCTTTGTAGGAGCTGTTTAGCGCGGATAAACGCGTTTAGTGATCTGTCGTGGTGTGTCATTTCATAATTTTGTTATTCGTTTTTCCGAAATAAATATGAGTTTTTGTGATTTATTCTCCGATGATGATGAAACAATTATGGAATTTTTAAACCGACCTATGCGACAAATATTGGAAAGAAGTAATTTATTCGAAGATTCTATTATCGATATATATGGTTCAATAACTTTTGTAAACAGCTCCTGTTCCTCTAGTGTAATATTTGGTGCATGTGAACGAAATCCAGAACTTATTTGGTTTTGCGTATTCATATTGTGTTCATAGTAATTATAGACACAATATAATATACAGATTCAACCGAACAAACTCTATTAAAATTAACAGAACACAATATCAGTTATCACAATATTAATCCCAGCAAGTACGTAAAATAACACGTTCGTCATTTACAAATATGCGCGCGCGAAAAGTGCAAGATGTCAAAAAGTGTAAGCCGGTGAAACAAGCAACGTTTCGTTTACGCATACATTTTTAATATTGTACACAAATTTTATTCAAATCATGATTTAAGTAAACCTTAAGCGTGAAACGAAACGTCATTGACTACTTTGCCGACACGTTGAACACATTTAGCTAAATCGGAAATTTAAACAGTTGGTACAAGACAACGCTAAACGCATTTAAAATAAAAATGTTTAGAGCGTTAAATATGTTTAGTCAAACGGTTTTTAAATATTTTTAAATGGCTTTTGGTACAAGTCGCCCTAAGTAACTGATTTCTAAGTACAACTTTGGCTTCAATTACCCATCACATAAATTATAGATAACCTATGTCTCAAGTTGAACCAAATTATACATAAATACCAACTTTCATGGAGATTGGTTGAGTAGTTTCGTAGTTCATCGTGAACAAACATCATGACACTGGATATTTGAATTAAGACGTTTAATTTTCAGATTGAGCGATGAAATCAACTGCAAATCAGCTGAAGAAGAGCATTACAGCTCGTTGTGTAAGTGCGCGATCAAATCCCTTGAAATCCTCCTCCCGGGGGAGAAACTCAGCCCTCTTCTCAAAGAGGTACTTCAGGAGGAACGAGCCATATCGCTGAACCAGGCCAAGACAGTCCTGGAGTTCATGCTGTGGGGTCCCCTGGACATCGTTCAAGGTGTGCCTGTAGGAGACAGAGAGCTGTCCCTGCAGAGGTGGCTCGACCTGGAACGAGCGACGGTACTCCACGGGCTGGTGAGGACGAGGGTGCAGCTGAACGTGTTCGAGCAGCTGCACCTCATGTTCCTGGTGAGGTCGACAGCGAAGGCGATGTGCGACGCGTCAGTACTGTTGGAGAAAGCCAATGTCTATTGACACTGTACATTTATTTTTAAGTTTTACTCGAATGGAACCCTCGTTTTGTACGTTAATCTAAATTGTATTTATATTAACGAATATAATCGTTATTTATAAAAGTGTTACAAACTCTATGGTTTTTTTTCTTATTATAAAATGGCGTACATTCGAGGTATATATTTTTAAGTAGTTTTTAAGTAATCTTAGTCAGGCACCTGAAGACTTATT
Source organism: Antheraea mylitta (assembly GCA_014332785.1). Classification (NCBI taxonomy): domain Eukaryota; kingdom Metazoa; phylum Arthropoda; class Insecta; order Lepidoptera; family Saturniidae; genus Antheraea; species Antheraea mylitta. The sequence continues at coordinate 5,365,857 of JACEII010000020.1, forward strand.
AACTTAGTTATTTGAAAAAAATTAGATCGTGCGTTGTATTTGTTAAGTCGCTTGAGCTTTAATAGATGGCGCTGTACAATATCTTTATTGCTATGTCAAAAGGCACGCCTAGGGAGGCGCTTATTTACACATTTGGATTTCTATATCCCATTGACTAGGGATTCCTGTACCAATCGATATAGTTCGATTGTTATTAAAAAAGATAAAAAAATATCAAAATGTAATAAAGATTCGAATGAAAATTCTATAAGCTCTGTCATCGCCATAAAATAACCTGTCAACAATAAAACTTGTTATTTATTTATCGTCTTATAACCGCAAAATGACGTTAATGTTACATATATTTTATCGTTAACGTCATAGTAACTAATAGAAGAAGGTAGAACAGGATGATAGACGACTGTAAATAATTTACGATCATAGATAATGATTGGCCTGTGTCAACCTTAATGATTACTTACAACTTAATGTCAAACTTACGATATTTATTATAGATGGCCTATGCGTATAACATCTGTCAGAATTTCTAATTTTACTTTGATATTAGTTATCATGATTGTAATTTATTACCGCTTTTATCATCCTAGGAAAAATTGTGTTGACGTTTTGTGGTTATGTTTGACGACTTAACAAAATGGCGGCAGTTCCGCTAAAAGCGTTTCTTGGTTGCCACCTCAAAAACTTATATCAACATCTTTTGGTTACTTTTACAACTTTATATTTCTGTGACTAAAGAGTGGATAAAAATCATAAAGAAATATAAAAAAAAAATATTTGACCGTGGAAAAATTTTAAAATAATAGTTTTACGTTTTTTATACATAAATTATTAAATTGTTTAAAAATATTTTCGTATAAAATTTAATATTAACGGTTAACAATTCAGAAGGCGATGCCAATTAAAGTTAATATTCGAGCAATAATTTAATTAAGATTTTTCGATAATTGTTATAAAAAATTTAGGTGCCAATAAGTAGAACTGAATTAAATATACTCATCGTATTCCGGTGCCTTATTTACTTGTATGATAGTTAAGTAACTGTACATTGTAACGCGTGTAATTTATATCTCCCTACCAGCTTACCGAGTGCAAGTTGTAAACTGTCTATGCTATAAGAATATCATCGAATATAAAATAAAAATATTTCTTTACTAATGTTGTCTTTTAGTTCATTATACAACAAATTAGATTAAGCTTATACAGATAACGATTTTTTATGCATGCATGCATACACATGCATGTTTCAATAACTCATATACGTATATCTAGATAGCTTAGCTCAGGTTAGCTCAGATAGGTCGCGATTTTTGCACAAATCAGGCGTCAGCCCAAGCAGAAGTGTGCCGTGCACCCTTGAGTTAGTCGCCCAAACATCCCAAATCGGCTGAGTGCCTTCAGCGCTCGCCTCAATAGTTCGGTGAAGCTGTAAAAAATGTTACGGGTCAACAGCGTTTTGATTTCGAAAAAAACAAAAATGTTTTTTTTTAATATCGACAATTTTACTCGTTTTGATATAGTTGTCTATGAGGAAACGTGGATGAGTTCATTCCAGTTCAAACATTTTTATTATTTATGACAAGCACGTTCGTTTTTATTTTTTCACAAATTAAATTTTATAAATTCTAAGAGCCTTCTAAAAGTAGATAGGGGTATAAGCAGAGTGAATCGGTCCCAGAAAGATATTGAATCGGTATTCAGGAGATATGTATGTACTAACAAGGTTATATAATATGACCCTGAAAGTTTCAGATCTCTAATTTTATTGGTATTCGAGAAAAAATTAAATATGTAAAATTCATTATTATCTTAAGATTAAGATCTTAAGAATGGCCCGATTGCTCAAAATTTTAATATATTTTGGCAGCTACTAATAATATCCAGGTAAACAATTAAATAGTCTTATTATAATTTCACAAGATCATTGCGATTTTATTTTCTTTTACTTTTCATTTTTAACCATGTTGATTACTGAGATGTTACCGGTGAAGACAGCCCATCGGGTCAACTGTTAATCTCATTATAAGCTGCAATTGTGTTAAAAAACAAAATAAAAGTGAAAATATGCACCAAGAATCATATTAATAAATACCGTCCTGTAACTTGATGAAGGGAGATCCTTTACGGATTCTTTATTTTAATTGGGAAAGGATCACTCAATCAACAAAAAATAAAACAATGCAACTATTCTAATGTTTTTATTGTCTTTTCAATCGTTTCTTTTTAACAATAAAACAAAAACTCCAAAAAATAATACCATAATTTACCCAAGTGAAGATAACCAATTTAATAGACAAACAAATCAATGGTGAACAGCACAGATAAACAATCCTGCGTGGTAATAAAAAACAATGATTTCACAATCTATGTTAGAAATGATAATACTTTTTACCTGGCAAGTAAATCGCGAGTGCTTTTTCCAATAAATATCGATATTTCTTATAGAATATATAAACAATGCAACAAAGTTTAACAATTAACAAAATAAATATAATTCGAGATGATTTCGAGTTTATCAATTATAACATAAATATAGTCCTAAATCGTTTTTTTAAGCTACAGTTACGTGTATCAGCCCAGTTTGTTCTTTAGGTACAAAAAACCAATTAGCACAAACCGTTAAAGTAAAACCTATTGGATATTACTTATACACTTAAATCTACAAAACTAAGTATTACTGTTTACAGTAACTCAAAGTATAGTTTTTTTTTTCGAAATGTCTACGCTATTGACTCAGCATGGTCTTAACAGCTTCACCGGACTACTAAGGCGAGCGCTTAAGGCACTCAGCCGACTTTATTTTGGCAACCAGCTCAAAATCGCGACCTATCTTAGCTAACCTAGCTAACAATTTATATATGTATGAGTTGTTAAAACGTGTATGTGTACCAACCATACACGTCTCAACAACTCCTCCATATATTTATTATCGGAAAATTGAGAGTTTTTCAGTTCGATAAGGGGAAAAAAAAGTAAACCATTCCACTTTCATGTGTAAGCGTGTAGGCGTGCACGTTGTGTGGGGGTGATCGTATAGTGTTGTAGCGGTGATGTATGTCGCAAAATATAGTTGATGTTGACAAATGATTCTTTGTTACCAGAATAGAAAAAAAATTAACTATAAATTATGTATAACTTAATACTACTGTATCGCTAAATGTATTTCGATTTCAAGTTACAAAAGTAGATTATTGCGTCGTAATCTTTTCATTACAAACATAATAAATGCTCAATAAAAAGTTTTTTTTTTTGTTTTAATTAAGTTTGTTTAGATCTACACTGAACAACTCTAGAAAACTCAAATTGAGTATTGGAAAAGCACAAAGCAACCCAAAAAATCATAAAGAACACTAAGTAAATGCCTTCACAATCATATTACAATAATAAATATGTTATAAAATTAGTTTAGAGTTGATGAATACTCTTAAGCGACAAAACATTAAATAGCAAAATATAAATAAGCTGAAAAGAAATAGAAAACAATTCATATAACAAAACGCAAATGGAAGACAACTTTTATTATAAACTGTGCTCGAACTTTATTCTAACACAACAGTTCGTCTCGTTGTGTAATTACATATACTAATTTTTTACCATTTCCTAAAAATTTTGTAGATTATAACTAAAGTCTAGAAATTACTGCAATCAACTATTTTAGCTCTTTTTAATATCGAACGATTTAAATACATTTATTAGCCGATGCCAAAATAACCAGAAACTATGCAACAGTCACACGTTTGTAAGCTATTGAGTTTATTTATAAAAAGATTAGTCGCAAAAATAAAAATCTATGAAATGAAGCGTTAATCTTACATTCGGAATGTAAACATAAATTATTGCAATTCGCCTTAATTTTAATTGCATACTATTAACGCGATGAACAACTAATTTGTTACATTTGCTCACTGAAAAAACATATAAACGTCACACACTTACTATATATAAAATATAAAAAATAATACTTTGCAAGTACTTAAGAAAAACAGATCTATTTTTTTTATAAAAAAATAACTAAGCGTATACTGCAGAATGTAACAAACACAAAACATCTGCCTTATATTGTTATTTTAATGTCACAAAATAATAAAAAAAACCACAATAAGAGGCTATTCACAGTTGTGCAAAGCAATGACGTTACAGAATCAATTTCCAATCGACTTAAAGATCAATTGCTCAATTATAATAAAGAAAAAATATAAAATATATTCAAAATTAGTGTAGAAGTAGTAGATGGTCATCGATTCTTATGTGGTCACAAAACCATAGTAACAAGAAAAATGTTTGCTTCGAAATAATCAAAAATTATTCCTTCCACTTAATAATAATAATGATCAAATAAGTATTAAGGAAAACCCTACAAAATTTAATACCTTGTACCTACACGCAACTTACAAAACTACAGTTGTTTGGTATCCAATACCGAACATATTTTTTTAATACTGTAATATCTATACACATAATAAAAATGTAAATCTAACGTGTTTGTGTTTTTAGGTTTTAGTGAAAAAAAAAAACAGGAGTTTAGAAATTAGTGAATGAATGAATACATTTCAATCATTTTTTAAAATATCTGTCTGTATGGACATGCATCACTTAGATAATACTGCGTACAAGAAAATAAAGCATATCTTTAAGTAACATTTAATCGTTGTTTCATTAAAATCCGCTCACTATATCAAAAGTTACTGTAATTTTAATGACGACGCTACTTAAGTACGAGAGAAAGTAGATAAGTAAATGAGTTTAATCTATAAATCATAGATTTTTTTACATAAGATAACATACGGACGAAGTCACGGATATAGTTATTTCTTTAAATAATACTTTAAAGCATTCATCTAAAAGAAGCTACCAGAGTATTTAGATAAGAATTATTTGCTTTAGAAATTGACTATTAAAAAATAAATCTATTTCATTTTTATTGTATATGAACGATATTGGATACCAATTTACAACACTATATTATACATTTCTACAGTCCCTTGTTGAAATAAACGTACTGAGGCGGTTTGCCGTCAGTATTTTTAACTATCTCGTCGTATTTCTCCTTTTCGAAGCGTTTTATTGTATCTATGGAGAGTTTGCTGAAATAAATTCATTTATAACATTATATAAACTGAAAAACAGAAATCGTTTCAAATGTTACACAATTAAATAACTAGAATATATATTAATGAAAATATTCAACTGACAACCCAAGTCAGCAACAAGCCACCAATTTTCAATGGGGGCCCCAATTACGTTATATAAAAAGGAGAAAGTCGGAAATACTTTTTATTGTTGCAAACAAATACTACACAATAAAATAACTAAAATCTATAGAGATAAAATGTCGAATAACTGGCAACCCCATTCAGCAACAAGCCACCAATTTTCAATGAAGGCTTCAATTACATTACATATATAGAAAGAAGAAAGGCGGAAATACTTTTTATTGATACAAACAAATGTTACAGAACTAAATTACTAAGATATATAGAGATAAAAATTTTAACAATTGGCAACGCCATCCAGCTACGAGCCACCAATTTTCAATGGGGCCCAAACGACAGATGAACATCATATTGATAAGAATTCATAAAATAAAAATGAAAACAAACGGTGTGGTTTAGAAGTCTTATCAAAAACGAAGTTCTTTACGTTTTTTCTTAATTCCTCAGTGTATATAAAATAATTCGATAAGGAGATTCAGACTTTTCGTCACATAAGGAAAAAGCGTTATCTTCTCCGTATGACTCTCTGTTCTTTTTTTATGTAATCTGTGTATTTTTATTACAAACAACTTACCAAAACAAAAGGTTTCGTTACTTAAATAGATTTTGGAAAAATATCAATTTATTAACAAGTACATATAATAGTGACTTATGTATTGTATAAAAAATGATAAATAAACGAAATCAGAAAATAAGTTTTAAACAAATGTCCATGTATTCAGTATTGAGGTTTTACAAGTATTTACGCCATAACAAGATAGATGACGCTGTCTCATCTTTTAATATTTCGATTTATTACATTGTTTTCACAATGCGATAAAAGATGGGGCTATTCACTTTACGAACTTGAATAATTATGAGTTAGAAAATTTTGTAGACCTAGACGAACACATCACAGAGAGGAAAAGAGACAAGAGCATAACGCTTTTTTCTTACGTGATGATATCTACGTCATTTGACTAACTTAAATCGCAAGTCCTGATAAGGTAATTCGTTGAAACAAACATAAAGTAAGAGTTAATAATATGAACTGTACAGTACAAAAAGAAATATTTTAAGATAGAAATTACAACATGAGTTCCTTTGAATAGTCGATTAAAAAAAACTATAGAAATGGCATCAAATAATAACATATATTTAGAAAATAAATCGGTAAAGTTGGATATCGAAAACAATGTTAATTTTAAAGTACAATTAGCACAAAAAGTACAGTATCTCTACAACTTCAGAGTCGCATTAATTAAAGATCTTTAACAGTTGTATTGATTATATTTAAGAAGTGTGTAAAATCGAAACATTATGTAAACATATATTTAAATCTATACTCACCATCTCTGAGGAAAGATGGCACACGCAGTTGGCACCATAAACGTTAGGCTGGTAAAAAAAAAGAGCTAATTCATTATTACTTAAATCCCTCGGATGACTATTTAAGGCGCAGGTTTCAAAATGGCGGCTTTTTTAATTCGATTTTTTATTTCACGACATACAAAATATATTTTATACAAAAATTGTAATTTTACAATACATATTTTTTTATTTTGAAAATGTTGTAATAAATCGTTTTTTTTTTTTTACTTTATTCTGCCAGCAATTTGTTGACCTGTGCCTCATGAGGTCTAAATTCGTTTCTATTAAGCTTAAAACTTTATGGTTTCTGACAGTCCAGGGGTTAAAATCGAATTTTGCTTATGTTACAATAGTTATTGATAAAACATTTTCAAAGAGTTTATAGAAACCCTAAAATGCAATTCTTTGGAATGTAACAGGAATTAGATTAAAATGGAGAAACGAACAGGAATAATGCTGGATTGTATCGTATCTCATTATTCTATGGTTTCATTAATTTTCTTAATAATGAGGACTCTAATTTGTTTTAATATTTGAGTCTCATGAAGGCTTCGATTTAAAGAACTCTAAGGAACAGACTAGTTCAATGTTTCCTTTCTTCTCATGACAAAAAGAGAGCAGTTCGTATTATGAATTCCAAATATAAAATACTAAAAATTCTCAGAATGGACACGATTACATTTGATTGAAAAAACGTATGCTTGATTTAGTTGAACTCTAGTTCATTATTAAGTGTTGATAGTTTAATTTCTGTAAAACATGGTTTTAGACTGAAACATAAAAAAAAACTTATTCGTTAACATTTGGGGGCCAATATTTCTTATCTCATTAGTCCGGTGAAGCTGTTAAGACCTTGATGGGCCAATAGCGTAGTCATTTCGAGAAAAAAAAAATTTCTTATCTCATCTTGCATAAGTTGATTAATTTTGTCAAATTACTGAATAGTTTTGTTTACTTAATAACACCAACGCTATTATATCGATTCAAATCATAACCAAGTATCGATTAATTTCCAATCGACTTTATAATCGCATATCTATCGATATAATAGTAACAACACTCACAACATGCCGACGATTGCAGTCTGTATACCGATGTGGGCCCACTTGATCCGCTGCATCCAGGGTTTAGGTTCCAGCCTTTCCATGATCATAGGCAGCAGGAGCATCCCAGGAGCACACATCACGATCCTATACAACCATTTCTATTTTAGGACAAAAATTCACAGCTACCTTCCAAAGGTCTACAGTCCACCTCTTAAGTGTGATACAAGCGTGTAACCCTCATGGAAAATGAATATACACTTGGTTATCCCGAAATACGACAACTCAAAAAGGTTTCGGTTACAGGATTTTGACCAAATGCGTGATAGTAGCACGATTATCGTATTGCCAAATGTTATTGAAAGACTAAATCAACGATAACAAGTTCTTTGAAGTGCTAACAAATTAAGTTACCTAAGCTAATTGGCTTTAAAACCGAACGAGATGCTAATGTCTTAGAATCATGTCAAGAAAAGTATCAGAAAAATATTTTTAATCTACAAAGAATAAGAACATATGTAACAATTTAAGCAAATTAGCTGATAAAATAAAAAATATCAACATCTACAATTAGTAATTTAGTACTAGGAATCAGGGGATAGATGGCGCTTAAAACAAATTTGACTTTAACTTAACAGTGTCATTGTATACCTCGCATTAATAACAATAAATAAATACAATTTTTTTTACCTAGATGTGACGACCTGTGATATTCCCTTGACGGGTGCTATTTGGGACTTTCCGATCACTTTTCCGTCTTCATCACTAACGTCCAATCCTGTAGTCAATAATCGATGACTCGTATTAATTCGTTAGATCGACTGTTATGTAGAAAAAATTATATATAATATATTTTATATACAAGTTATATAGCTGTGATATTTTACAATAATTGTTGTGTTGATACGACAATAAAATGAATATTCGATATCCGTGGCTTGACTTTGAGTATGTACAGCGTGTTCTCCCTTTCCCACCTATTGGTTGTTGCATAATGCTTGCTTGTTCACACATTGCGATACCACCGGTCGACTATCGTTATTGTCAATAATAAAAACGGACAATTCATAATCCACAAGATAATAATTGTATCTTTAATAATTTGTTATCCCTTGCGTAGATCTAATTAGTTTAATTATCATCTTAATTAGTATGTTTGAGTTTGTATTATTAAAAATCTAACAAGACATTAAAAATGAGCTTAAGATAAGCATAGGTAAATAAAAATAATGTTCAATAAAAGATAAAAAAGATACGTACCTAAAATTATCTCATTCTGTCTCATGAGAGGAATGTTAACCCAGTTTGCAGCCGCCACAGCAACAAATGGCACGAATCGCTGATTGCAAACAAAATTGCATATTTTAAAGAAACGTTTAAAATAGATAATTGGTGTTGTTATGTCATAAATATGGCATACAATACGTTTCAGATAAGAAGATAAACGTCAATCCGCCATCTTGCTTTGCATTTCGCATGCAATTTCATTGAAATATACACAGAGGAAAAAAAAATATTCAAACAATGTCGTATATTACATGACCGGTGATAGACTCATAAAATTAAAAGGCTTACATTTTTTATTAAAAAATAATCCGCCCTCATAATGTTGAATTATATACCTAAACTTCCCTCACGAATCACTAGTCACCAAGTATACCGTTGAAAATTGCATGAAAATTCGTTCAGTAGTTATTGAAATTATCGCGAACAGATAGAGAGAAGACAAACGAGGCTGAGGACTCTGTTTTATAATATGTGGTGATTATCTATACTAATATTATAAAGAGGTAAAGTTTGTGAGTTTGTGACGTTGTAGGGGGTAATCTCAGGAACTACTGGTCCGATTTGAATAATTATTTCAGTGTTATATAGCTCATTCTTCGGGGATGGTTATATGCTATATATCATCACACTAAGACCAATAGGAGCGGAGCACAGATGAAAAGTGTTTTAAAATCGGGATGTTTCTTCCTTTTGAGAACTTCTGCTGCGTGTTAGTATGAGCCCAAAGTGTCTATTCCACACGAAAGAAGTCGCGGGCAGAGGCTAGTTATTTATATGTTAGCGTAACTAACAGGTACATTAAACTATTAATTTCCATAAAATGATGAATACTCGTTAGCAATATCGTGAATATAAGACTAATTTTAGTAATTTAAAATTAAAGTAAGGTAAACATATAGATGTAAAAAGTACAGAAAATTAGATGTATTGTAATCACGTTCTAAAATCTGACGTTCATATACAATAGTATTAATAATATGAATTAATAATTTATGAACAATTATTAATTTATTTTGTAATAAAATTTAAAAAATATTTTATTATTATTTCTTTTTTGATAGTGACGACAGCACAAGTCTTAATACTGTTGACGCAGACGTGATTATCTTCTCATTTGAAACGTATGGTAAAAGGTTTCATTTTAGAGTAATTGTGGTTTTTCTTAAGTTTACTTGATTTAAATAACAATGATATATATTATCGTATAATAAAAATGCTAATAAGGAAGCGTCACAATAAAATTAAATAATCGCTTATGTTCCTTTTAGAAAAAGAAAAAGGGAGATAAAAAACTTTCCTAAAAATACATTATTTCCTAACAATTATAATAAATCATAAATTTCAACATCAAATCTTATCAATTCACGTGAAGTCATAAAGCAATAAACACAGTTTAGAGATATGACATTCTGCTTCAATACATTAAAATCCCTTTTTACGACGAAATTAGTTGTAAGCAGGTCACAAAAAAGAATTAAAAGTAACAAAAAAATAATTACGGCTAAAGCATTATTGCGGTAATGGATTTAATACCGAAGGGCAATAGTAAAATAGTTACGATTTATCTAATACAACCTTTTCATCACGGGTACGCTCGTATTAATATATTTGACTTATTTCTCGAGAACAGTACTGTTTTTGGGATTTAAGGAACCCGATAACCGTTTTTGTATTTCCAAAACTATGGTAGCACTTAAAATTTAATATAGATAGTTAGAGCGTAACAGAGAAATAAATCCTCATTCTTATTTATATTTTTAGTTAGGATAAGAGGACCTATACAGAAGAGATTATGGAGCATCCATTAATTATATCAGGAATTTAGGGGAACGAGGAGTTTTTAAGCCACATCCCTTGACAATTCACTAGGAGGGAAGGAGAAGTTATTAAGTCGCCAAAATCACCTAGCGTAGCTAATACACGCCCCTTTCCTTATACCTACCTATATTCACAAATATGTTCTTGATGATAGATTTAGAAAATATGGTATAATCCACTAGGCGTAAGCTGAGATTTGCATTTGTGAGTGTGAGAGATTACCAAAAGTAGAATCAGACAAAAAACTTTTAACAATAAATCTTATTATGTTTCAGATAGATACATAACATTCATAATGGGAGAGGTATGCTAGTTTCAAAATAAAACAAAAGTAAATAAGCAAAAATTGTTAAAATAAAAGGTAGTTGTGATATGTATGACTGAGCAATATGTATACGTATGTACGTGTGACTGATAAGTAAGATGTCAAATTACACGTATATTTTTTTTTCCTTCAGATTGACTATACTACTGACCTAGCACGGTCTTAACGGCTTCATTGAACTACTTGCGGCGAACGCTTAAGGCACTCAGCCGATTTTAGTTTGACATCTAGCTCAAGACACACTTCGGCTAGGGATTTTTCCTAGGTTAAATCGCGATTTAACTGTGCTAACCTAAACTAAGGAACATATTCATATATATGAGTTAGTGGAATTATACGTGTGTACCAAGCATCTAAGCCTCAATAAGTCGTATATGTATTTCGTATTGGACAATTATTATACGAGATTTCTTTTATTATGCTATTTCAAGGTTTTCGTATTCTCTCTTTATTCTCGTTGGCAGCATTTAATTAATAAATCGAACACAAAAACAAAAAAAAGTGCGTGGAGTCCCTCCGCGCGGATGAAGTGAAACTTTTAGTGAAATCATATTGTTTCTAGCGTTGAACGTTTAACGCAACAGTCCTTTCATATCCCCTCCATGGTAGCGTTAAACGTTTAACGCAACCTTGTTGGAAGTCGCATTAGAAGTTTCACTTCAATAAGAATAAAAGACGTGACGTTACTACCAGTACAAAAAATGGAGTGTGGAAGGAGCGCGACGAAGTTGCGTCTGTACTATGTACACTCACTCAATGTAATGTTGTTTACTCAATGTTCAGTTTACGTAGAACCAATGATATTATGACTAAAAAGGTATAGATATAACGTCATAAGCGCTTCGACAACGTCTTGTTAAAACTTAGCTAACTAGTTTATCTTTGACGGCCATGTTTAAGCAATATATACTATCTCTTTTTCCTCCCCGCGTTTGAGAATATGCCATCTTACTTCCGCATTTTATTACACAGTTACAACATTACGTATGTATGCATTATCGTGCCATTTGTCTTGTTAATATACCATGTAGGTAATGTATCTACACCGTTTTACTTATAATATCATTGCGGACTGTAGCAGGTCAACTATATCTAAATCACAAATCTGAACAACGGCCACTTCAGACAGAAACACTCACAGCGAAAATAGGATTCGTGGCTCGTTTCTGGACCCCGTATTTAAAAATCAATGCAGTTGTCATCGCAGCCGAGGTAGCTGATACATACGCGACACCCATCTGAGTGGTTGTGAGAGGAGAATTAGCATTCCTGTTCGTATAGTTCACCAGCGCGTTGAACGACTGATTCACCCATTGCCAGAATACCACAGCTGTTGCTGTCCTGCAAAAGTATGACATAAACGCTACCTAGATAGTTTCTGGCGGGATTTTGAAATGTCATGGGATTTTATATTTTACCAGCGAGTAATGCGGATGTTGTCCCGCCCTGATAATAAAAAAAAACCTTGACAAATTACAAGTATACCTAAACCTTCCTCTCTCTTCCTCCAGTTGTCTCTTTCCGTTTATAGTACCTATAAAACTATTGTAGTTTCTTAGCTACTTGTGTTTGTCTTATCCAGTACATACCAATAGACTTCATCAAACTAGGTTAAGACGAGACGTTATCAGATTAGACCCCCGTCGGCAGCGGCTCAAGCCTAGGTCCGTTCCCTCGGCGTAGAGCCCTTGAGTATGCTGCTCACGCCATACAGTGACACAAAACCTTATATTACTGCTACAACATCACACACATCACCTATACACACGTACACGCTTACACGATGTTTGTTCTTTTCCAGAGTTTAGAGGAATTTTTCCGACACAAAATACATATAAGAGTTATTGAGGCACGCATGCTTGGTACACATGCATGTTTCAATAACTAATATACGTATATCTAGATGGCTTAGCTTGGGTTAGCTCAGATAGGTCGCGATTTTTGCACAAAACAGGCGACAGCCCAAGCCGAGGTGTGCCGTGCACCCTTGAGTTAGTCGCTCAAACATCCCAAATCGGCTGAGTGCCTTCAGCTCTCGCTTCAGTAATTCGATGAAGCTGTAAAAACCTTTCCAGGTCAACAGCGTTTTCATTTCGGAAAAAAAAAAATTTAAGGTGAGACAAATATGGAATGAATTGCAGATCACCGTCAGTTTATTTTCTACTTAAGATATATTTGGAAGGAATTCGAAACATGTGTGATCGCATTGTTTTTTCCCACTTGTTATTGTTATTCTTTTCAATAAACGTCATTTGGTCCACACGCTGCCTTTTGTTCTTTATGTTAATTAAACACATACCTACATACTACTACTACATACATTGAAGTGCTAATATAAATTTAATGTATATTTTTGGAATTCTCTAAAACGTCTCTCAGTCTATTTCTAAATAGTAAGCATTGTCTATAGCATTGTCTTAATTATGTTCTACATTTTACGTCGCGAACACAAAATGCATAATACATTGTCACAATTCTTGGCATCGTACAGACTTTATCAGACAACACGTTTAATAAGACATTATTTATCTTTGAACAAGTTAACAATTAAATGATACTGTTTTGGTGTTTTCTTTTACAATTACTTTAATATAAACACAAATTAATTTAGTTTTAATTAACTTCAGAACTCATTCCTTTTTTATCAATTCTTCAGTCAACTCGATTGAGGTCATTTTTAACTGCATCTGTATAATAAGGCTTCTGTTACAGTGAATAGATCCTTTTAAACAACTTACCGGTACCACTGTAACATTGCACCTGTAACTAGACAACCACCCGGCATTTGGAATGACATCCTGCCAAATACATTCTGCAGTTCTCCACTGTCAGGGTGGAAAGCGGATTCATACAATTGCTTGGCTTTTATGACTTGTTCCATCCTCGTCTCGCTTGGCTCTTGACCTGCTCTACAAATATAATAGATCTATACAATTAACAAGGTCATTAAAAAAGCCTAACACATATTTTGTACATTTCTTTCAAGTCTACGTGAGGTTATTTTCATGACATAGTACACTTGATTTTGTGCAAAAGAATTCACATTTCCTTCGATTTTTTGGAATTTTTAAATCAGGACTCACCCATCAAGTCTTATTACACATTCAAGGCATATTTTGTTAAATCTGTATGTATCCTACAAACGAAATTATTGTGGTTCGCATATATATAATGCCTATAAAATGCATTTATAAATGGTTAATCTTAATGGAACGTTACTAGAACACCATCATGTGACATGTTAACAGTAAGAGGTGTGACTCTTGTCAAATAGTAACCATCATTTTCTCCCAATATAAATTAACTATATTTGATTAAAACTGATCTATCAGAATAAAGGTTTAAAAATTATTCTTGGTATTGTACAAAATTAAGCAAGACCAAATAAAATCAATAAAAACAGTGCAAGTTTCATTCTTTTATTGAGTAAATTAAATATATATTGGCTTTGGAGCTAATAATTTAGATGAAGGAAATCATGTGCATTTTCTAATATTAATATATTATATAGTATTTAACCCTGGACTGAGCTTTAGCTTATATGTGCATGATGGCGATGTCTGTAATTGAATTATCTCCGTGCATCCACTAAAAACGATTGTGATTTGTTATCTATTCTAAATATTATATACATACATAAGCTAAAAACATAAACCAGATTGAGTTTCTTGCTGGTTCTTCTCGATGCTGGGTTGTTTTCAGAACCGGTGGTAGATTTGACAATCATAAATGCTTTCTTAGAGTCTAAATTTAATAAAGTAATTTTTGATTTGATTTGAAGCTTTCTGAGAAGGTAAATACAATGATAGGGCAATTTGTAATTTTTGTCTGGCTAGCTACCACTTTCAAGCTAAAAATTGGCCATCAACTGTCTATAATTAGGTTTCACTAATTGTACTTGAAAGTGAGTTTACCTAGGCTACTTTTTAAAAAATTATGTCATATGTGGTCTTTATCCACAATTCAGCCTGTGTCATAGGTGAGTGTAGTAATCCAGGTATTTATTAATTTTATTCATAAGAAAAATTTTGAACAGTTTATAGATATTATAATTAAAGTCTGATATTATTACATGTGATGACTTAACTAATAAGGTAGATTTAAGGGGAGAAGGCGAGAGTAAGGAGAGTTGTTATGAGCAGGGTGAAGAATTTCTCCTTAAAATTTAATCATCCAGAAGTCATATTGTAACTTAATATTCATTGAAATTGTACTCAATAACTAAACGGATGAAATAATAACAATACTCTGAACTCACTTGTATTTCAAATATAGATCTTTAGCTTCATAGAGTTCCTTTTCGGACACAAGTGATAAGAGAGGATTGGAGATAAAAGCAAAATGTCTAAATCTGCCATAGAATGTGCTTTGGTCCCATAGGGGTTGAGTGATATCTATCCTTTGTATGGAATTCATGATCTGTAACAAAGATAAACACAAGAAATCACTCTTATTAATACAAATTCAAACAAAATCATAACTCATATCTTTATTCAATAAGTTTTGCTACAAGAGAACAGACATCATTACACTAACTTATAAACAACTTATGCGTTTCAAAAATTTTAGCATTTATTATATATTAGCAAGCTCTGCAGACATTATCCCACCCCGATAATTTAAAAAAAATGTTGACAAATTATCCTCTCATGAATTGCTTTATCTATTTTCGAAAACCCCATGGAAACCAAATAATAATAAAATTAGTCAAATTGATTTTAAAGAAAATTTGTACATACAAATATATTAAAGAAACAGAGAATTTCTATAATGATAACATGGATAATGGAGGCAGCTCCATTATTATATTATTATATATTAGAAATTCGAATCCTGAAATTTGGGTTGAGAGGGGTGGCGGAGAGGATTGACTACCCCTCTAAACAAATCCCCCGCCGCAAAAAGTTATAGTTACTGAGATATTCATGATGATGAAAGAGACATAGATGAAATTTTGAGGTAGCACCATCTTCAACAACCATTGGTAATTTCTTATATTAACAACTTGTTGTTAAGTTAAAACAAAACTGTTTATACAATACTATGTCTATATACAAGTAGAGCAAGAAATTATTCCTGGAAAAATGTGAATTTTGTGGAATAAAATAATTTTAAATATATAAAAATTTTGTTACAGTAGTAAAAATTATAGTAATTTTGCATAAAAAAGGTTGAGTTTTCAACTAAATAAATATTAACTTTTATGAATGTATGTATATCTAGGCAATAAGGAATAAATTATTTATGGAAAAACATGAATCTTGGGAAAAACATAATATTTACAATAAACTTCTATCCTCGTTTTTTATACAATTGTCATGAAATAATTCACATTTAAGCTGATAATGGTTAAAAAAAATATTTAATCTAAAACAACAAGAAATCTTATATGTGTTTGCAATTCCAACCTACATAGAGGACTATAAAAAACAACCCTTGATAACCCCAAATTCGTGATGCGAATTTCTAATGCCAACCCTGGATAATAGTAATAAATTGAATAATATTATCAGTAATTTACAATTAAATAAAATTTATCAAGAAAACATAAAAAGAAAACTTTATAGTTGTTTTTATGTATTATTAGACAAATATTTCTATAAATCATAACTACTTTTACTAAATAATAGACTAAAAATAGGAAGAGATTTTCTTTCATCAATCCAATTAATATTACGATAGGATATATAGTAGGAATTAATTTAAACCTTTTTGTTTATACAGATATGATTAAAACCTTTTTGTGAATTGTTGAAATATTAACATATGGAAGGTGCGGATATTATTTAAATCACAAATTAAAAATCAATATGTTGTCTAGTAATAGAATATTATATTATAAAAGAATAAACAAAAAAGGTTTACGATTTTAAAGACCTTGCGAAAGAATCTTGTAAATAAGGATGCGTTAAAAGCTAATAATATTCTATTTAGTGAACGTGAATACGCTAATTGATTATATAAGTCATATGAAATATATATTTTACACACTACATGTAATTTATTTATAAAACACTTACTCCTAGTAAGCCTTTATTCTGATTTGAATAAAAATAAAAAATCAAATATTTTTATATCTAGACGAGCACGAATTACGTACCCCAATCTAGTAATCCAATTAGGAACTGTCAAATGTCAATAAATGTGACATTTCAAAGTCACCATAGCCTCTACCATTGATGATTAAGTACGTCATTGTAATTTGTCTCTGATTACATAATTCGATGGTTGAAATTGCCTGAAATTAATATTTTTTTATCAATATATTACAACGTATATATATGATGCGTATAGTATGAACAGTAGGAATATACTTTATAGTATAACAATTATTTATTAATTATTTAACAATAAAGTTTCAGTATTTTTCGAAACTTATGTTTTGCAAAAATCAGTTTAAGTTAACATATTTATATCTTTTTACGCAATTCAAATATATGTACACATATCTTAAAGTCTCATTAAAGGTAATTAAGCTTAAATTAAGAACGTAAAACCATACGAATGTACAGCTCCTCCATTCATTTTAGCGCTCTGAATATAGATCATAAAGTTAAGTATAAATACATATTATATTATATGTTATACGTGGAAGCTCGAGAGGCCCAAAAGATCGTCGATCATTGTTACTAAGCAATCCAGAATGCATCAAACAATTTCCCTTTTTATATTACCATCTCTAGTCGAGTATACTTATTGTAAATCCTTGTATACACAGCTGATTAGTACAAATGATTGTACATAGATGTCAACACCTACAAAATGAAATAGTTGTCTTTGCCTAATCTCACTAAATATGGCGGCTGTCGCTGAAACAGCCGATATGACGATTCAAAAGAATTCTCAGATTTTAGTGAATGTGGATGAAGCTTTAGCCGACTTAATTGTCGTTTCTTATAGTACTGATAACAAAAAGTTTCAAGGTGTTTTACTAGACTCTAAAAAAGGGTAGGTACCGTAATTACAAGGACTTATATTTTTATTGATTTTTGATCAAAACTCCTAAATATTACGTTTAAACGATTGTATCTTTCCAGTAACTTACCTTTTGGAGTGTATAGCCTACATCCAGCTTTCTCAAAACAGTCCGAACCCGCTGAGACACCTGATAATTTACATTCCGTGAGTCAGAGGTTTCTCTACCAAGACCCTCAATATGAAGGCGAAAACGCATATAAACCTAAAAAACCTGCACCTAGAAGCAAGCCACAGTCTAAGCAAAAGATGACGATAAGATTACGACCCAGGAAGGTATTGTGTTCAAACTGTCAAGGTATTTGTAATGAGAACAATGAAAATGTGGAACTATCCAAAAAACGTAAGTTAGACGATTACCACGACGCCAACGAGATCTCTGAGTCCTCCGGAAATAATAAAAAATACCTAATGAACAGCATGCTGATCCCTAAACTTTCTAGATTGCAACCAGGTGAGATGACGGGTACCTTAAAGGGCTCATCAAAAATCTCTAACAAGGCTAGTGAAAGACCAATGAAAAGTGTCAAAATTAGTGATAGTGCACCAAATACACGAGAACTCGCTTTCGTGAGTGTATCTGATGTGGATTCAGACAACATGAAAGATGAAAATGATGTGTCATTTAGTTCTATGTTTGCGAGTGCTCGGACATTGAAAATTTGTTTTGGTGAAGGTGAGGGTACAGTTGTTAAAATACCACCCCTAACAGGTGACTTTAATGAAGATTCAGGGGTGTCTTGTGATATGTCAAAGCCGGATTCTAAGGCTGCAAAAAAGGCTTTAAAAAAAGCTAAAAAACAGGCTAGAAAAAATAGTGCAGCAAAGGAGGCTCAATCTCCTAAATATGTAGGAGCTTTATCTCCTCGCAATAATGTTACAAATAGTCCATCAAGACTGGATGATTTGGAGAAGAAACACAGACACAGAGTCAAACATAAAAAGAAGAATAAAGTACAGAAAAAGAGAGATGAAAACTCTAGCAAATATGTTGAAAATGAACCTATAGGCTATTTTAGTGATTTTAAAGAACATTGTATGAAACAAAAGTTGTCAATTAATTTGAGAAGGTTAAGCAGCAATTCGCATGAGAAAAAGAGTGATAATGAGGTTGCGGAAAGTGGTTCTGATGATTGTGACATAGAAACAGTGCCGAACTTTCCTGCGAATGGAACAGAAGTTGGAAGTGGCAGATTACTTAAGGTATCTCCAGGGGATATAGTCTGGGGAAAGGTTATGGGCTTTCCCTGGTGGCCAGGCAGGGTTCTTAGTCTGACATCATCATCTAAAGCAAATGTTGCATGGTATGCTTCAAAAACATCATCACTGATGCCATGTGATAGCCTAAGCCCATTTTTAGAAGACTTTAAGGTGAGTTTGAATATTATTTCACTATTTTTTTTTTCTCTACAACATAAGAATAAAATACTCATCAATGAGCTATGAACTGAAATCTATTTAGTCAAATTTTCAATTTTGTTATGCCATGTTAAGTAGAGTTGGCACACATTGCACTATTGGCTAACAGTTCAATTGTATCACTTCTATTCATATATACCATTCCTCATGCAATCCATGAATATCCTGTTTTGGTTTCTTCTCTAAAGTCATAATTATGCTGTGTTAAAAACAGATATAACTTAAAACTAAATATTAATAAAGTAATATGATATAGGAATAAAGATACAGTTTTTGCTTGCTGAGATAGCAAAGCCTAGTATTTTTTTAGTAATAATATAGCTAACTCACAAGAATTCTAAAAATTTTGATGTTGTTATTTTCTTTCATTCAGAATTCTAAACTTCAGTCACGTAAGAACAAAAGTAGTTTGTTGATGTGTCTGAAATAATTGTATTGTTTACTAAAGTTTTTTTTGTCTGATATACAGAAGCAAATCAGTATGCGGACTGCAAATTATTATACTATTGTTTGTAACTATTTTTATAACTTACCACAAGAATTAGACCACAAATAGGTGGAATGAATTGAATTATCATGCTATTGTGTCTGGGTGTCTCCAGATACTTGTCTCGCTAAATACACATATGCAGCACATATAAAAAACATGTTTATTTTGTTGTTTACATTGAATAAATGAATGGTATATGGTAATGAATATTGAAGTATTATATTTGACTAGTGAATGTAAAAAGATAAACCAAATAGAGTTTCTTGTCAGTTTTTTCTCGATGACTGGTTGTTTTTCCAAACTGGTAGTAACTTTGACATATGTAGGGCTTAAATAAAGTATTTTTGATTTTGAAATGTAGTCATGGATTCTCTCTATTTGTTGACCTGGTATTTCTCTACCAACTTCACATTTGGTTGTAGTAGAAATATGTATTAAAAGCAACATTAGTTATTATTTATATTAATTACAAAGCTCAAGAAATCCTTGAGTTTTTTATTTATTGAAATGTGCTAATCTCTGAAACTACCAGTTACATTTTTTATACACAATTTATCAAAATAGGTTCACATTATGATTTTAAGATGTGATCAATTAACCAAACTCACTAGTAGGGTTTAACTATATTGTGCGATTTCTTTACTCGAGAATCAAACAGTGTCCAAGACATTAAAGAATAATTTTAATTTTTGTTAAATTATATATTCTAAATAGCGGCTGCCCCGGACTCTATCTTCCTTTACAAAAATAATAACCAATTCTGATGTAACCTGTGTAAACAAAATGTAACTATTTGCAATACCAGAATTAATAATGGTATCTATTTTAATAAAAATTAATATAATGCTAAAACATGTACACTGTAAAAAACTGTATTTATCCAATTTAAATTTATTTATGGTATACCATTTTTGCAATAGTAGCTTTCACATAAAAGGTAAATAAAACACATAAAGGAGAGTATTCAGTCTAGCCATCTAGTCATCAATAAATGTTGCTCAAAGAATTTAGTTTGGAGTTTTGAGGAAAATGCATTTAAAATTTTAAAAACACTTTAGTAAAAGATTTTTTTTTAATTTATAACCTTCTTACCTGTCAACCCTAATCAGAGACTAGTCATGAGAGATAAAAACTTTCTAATCATCAAAAAATACTTAACAAAAAGGTTAAAATTTATGGTAAGACACATATTTAACACACTAGAAAACAGCTTGAAAAACCAAATCCTCCTTCACAATACAATTATACCAACACTTGTACAATCTTAGCATCTTCTTTATATATATAAATTTCTTTTGTACATGTGTATGTCACTTAATTCCTCCTAAACGGCTGGACCGATTTTGATGAAGTTTTGTGTGAGTTCTAGTGGTTCTGAGAATGGTTTAGATTCACAAATAATATCCGGTAGGTGGCGCTGTGGTCGGATAACAGGGTTTTGTGTTATCAGGGTGGGACAATGTCCGCTGAGCCCGCTAGTGTTATATAATTGTATATATTACAATATAATTGTAAATGTACAATATGTACAATACATATACATAATGTACAATATAACAAATTAATATAAATGTAATAATGTCCAAAATTCGATATTCGGCATGCTTTCTTTTTCATAGAAGCATTAAAATGATTGTTAATAATAGCTGAAATGGTCAGCTGTGTTTATAATTAAAAAAATCTTCCCTTCCTTTGTTTTGAACTTTTAAAAGATGATCTTCCTTTTCTTCTCTTCTCATTCTCTCTACACTTTATTTAAAAAAATATGTATGAAAGGGCTTACTAGTTTACATTCTGGAATCTCACTTATAAACTCTCTGAAAATTTTCATGGTCCTGCAGTAGTTTGATTGTGTATTCATTACTGTGATCCAAAAAAATTTTTTTTTCCAAGTAGGCTCAAAAGTTTCCTTTAGGTGTAAAAAAGTTACTGTGAAAAGATGAGCTCTTAATATTGATATTAAGATTGTCCTCATCGCATTTTTTTAATTCCCATAATAATAACATGGAAATTTCCTTTTTTTTGCTTCTTCTGATTTTTGTACCGTTTAAACGACTGATTGACTTATAAATCGCTGTTTCAATCTTTATAGAGAACACTCTACAACAAAGGTCTGATAACATTTTTTTATTCGTCCACGCTTTCAAAAGTTATTCAAGATTAAAGTTCAATTTTTCAAAAAAGTGATCGAATTTTATAAAATACACCAAAACTGTTGGTTTCAATGTCAAAATAAAAATCAAATTTTTTGTCAAACATAAATTAGACTTCTGATACATGTGGTCATCGGAAAAAATAGACTAAAAAAAATTATAATAATAATAGTATTTATTCCATTGCTATAAGATAGAAAATAAATAAATAAATATCTTTGAAAAAAAAAATTGTAATTTCAGATACAAATGGCCGATTTGTTCTTTCAAATTTTCAGTCGATAAATACTATTATTTTCTTGCTCAGACGATAAAAAATTATTTCCCAATAGATGGAGCTTAGAGCTTCAGAGCTATGTTATTATTATGATAAACATACTGAACCAAAAATTTTTGTCCTTAGCATTTTTATTTTAACAAAGTCAGAGTTATTTGCAGTTATTATTACATGATATGAATTAAAAAAATTATTTGAGCTAAATTTCAAGTTGACCATGGATTACTTGAGTCGTATTATGAGTGAAATTTTAGTGGATGCAAACTTCCTAGTTTAGTAGAGGTTATGTCGGTATTTCTCTACCAGGAAAAAGTTTTAAAATTTTAACATAAACACAGTATCAATTTGACAATAACGAAAGTTCAAGAGAAGTGGTCCGAAGCTGGTATTCCAAAGTGTGGCGAGAAATTTGCGCGAAAAAAACTTTCAAATTTATTAGATGAAGTCAATAAGATATAGAGGAATTGTAAGCGCAAAGAATCAGTAGCACAAAAGAAGAAAGAATCAAATTTTTCTCAAAAATTAAAAAAATATTTGATATCGCCAAACTGAATGTCGATAAATACATTGATGAAGAGAAAAAGTTGTACTTGGCCGGGCAAAGATCAAAAAATCGATTCGGATTTATTGATAATAACACTGTAACACATCAAGAAGATCAAAATCAAGATATAAAAATTATTGGTCAACATTTATCAGAAGTCTAATTTATGTTTGACAAAAAATTTGATCCTTATTTTGACACTGAAACCAACAGTTTTGGTGTAATTTATGAAATTCGATCAAATTTTTGAAAAATTGAACTTTAATCTTGAATAACTTTTGAAAGCGTGGACGAATAAAAAACTGTTATCAGACCTTTGTTGTAGATCATTCTCTATTTATAAGTCTATTTAATTGAAATAGCGATTTATAAGTCAGTCAGTCGTTTGAACGGTACAAAAATCAGAAAAAGCAAAAAAAACTTCCCATGTTATTCTTATGGGAATTAAAAAAATGCGATGAGGACAATCTTATTAAGGGCTCATCTTTTATCTTTTCACATAAATTTTTTTACACCCAAAAGAAACTTTTGAGCCTGTTTGGTAAATTTTTTTTTTTTTATTTGGATCACCCTAGTATTCATATGATACTCAATTATCTCTTTTACATATACATAATTGTAAATTATATTTGGGTTGTAAGTTGTAAGTTATATTTTAGGTTGGAAAATTTAGTATACCCATTTAACACTAGCTGTTTTCTTATGAAGATTATTTTTTATTAATAATATTTCAGGTAAGGTTCAATAAGAAGAAACGAGGACCATACAAGGAGGCTGTCAAACAAGCGACAATTGAGGCGAAACAGAACGAATCTCATATGAATGATCCTTTGGCCAGCCCAACGCACATGGATAAAGTTTCACCAAGGTCAATTGATGTGTTCTCGTAAAGTAAGACGTCCGAATAATATTCAAATTCATGTGATATTTTTTAATTACTCAATGTTTGCACAAAATTGCAGGCGATTTGATGTTAAAGTTAGTTTTAATGGCTCGGTTTTATGTCCTAATGTTAATTAAGTAAGGTGTACCATTCCTTAAGATATTTAATTAGCTTATAATATAGGGTTGTCCTGGAGTATCGAGTCATAACTGTAGGTAATATTTTTTTGATAAATGAGAGCATTGCAAAATAATTCCATAGAGTTATCTGGAGGTGTGCTCCAGCACTTAGTAACTGTTTTCTCTCTGCTTTGCAGTTATTATCTTTGGTAATACATTTTCATTTAACACATGGTGAGATTATGAATGTGATGAGCGCTAAAACTTACACGGAATAAGAAATTATTGTCGTTTTTCAATGACATATTAAAAAATAACCACTTAAAGAAAAAAAATAATGGTATTTGGCAGACCCACTTTTATGTTGATGGTATTACAATTACGTTGTTCCTTGTCACAGGAAAAGACAAAATAATAATCAAATATACAACATTACATTTAGATAAAGGTGACGATATGAAATTGAGAAAACAAGTAGTCAGAGAAGATTAAGTTCAGAAATTTTAAATGTTACATATTAGTAATAATAGAAACAACACTTTTAAAATCCTCTAGCATAATTTGGAAACATATTTTTTGGCCTTTTTATATATGACAACACTAAAGTGTTGAAAGAGATTGATTAAAAATTGTTTGTACTTCTTGATTCATAACATTTATATATCGACCATCAATTTATACTTGCTAATTCCATTAAAAGTTGCTATTTTATATATTACCTTTTTTATAAATACTGTTGTGTTAATTATTCGATCGATCAAAAGTAGCGCTAGAATTATCCACCTACTTTTTTTTTTCTTTTAAAATAAGAACATGAGAGCGTATACAATTTCGCCAATGCCATTTGAATATTTTTTCAAACGATATTTGACATCATTCAAAGAGTTAATGTCATTAAATTTGATTACTAGTTACATGTGTGCTAATTTTGAGCTATCTTTACTTTTAGGAAATACGTAGTTGGGCGGAACATAAAAAAGACAATATTTGAAGTGATCACATAAAAAAATCATGTTTCTTTCATACTAGTATTATAATTATAATATAATCAAATAAAATAAAATATTGCTGAGAATTTTGTAACTATTAATGCGTAAATTTAATAAAGACACGGGAAGGACTGTTTTTAAATTAGCATTTAGCCAATATTTAGCATAGTGTGCAATATGTATAATGGGTATTTATTATTTATGTATATATATTATTGTAAAGTTAACTATTATAAAATTCCTAAAGAGAAACAAGTTTACCATTTGTGTGCTTTTTTGTTTGGTAATAATGTGAATATTCTCACATAATGTATGATTCACCACTGAATTCTACACGCATAATACTACAATACAATCAAACGGTTCATAAAACTTGTTGCATTGATGACTCTCACAAATCTTACAAACATCCTAAAAATAACTATATTATATTAATTTTACAGGTATCATGAGTGATGATGAATACATTTATTGTATAAATATAATCAAAATATAATTTTATTCAGATTACAAGTTTGATTAAAATTTTTAACAGTGCGTAACGTAACGTAAGTACATTGGTTATTTAAATTGATGACGTGTCACGCCTCAAATGTACCTTAATTTTAACCGTAAGGTTAATAATTAGTCTATTCCGTTTTCAGGCATGTCTTACTCATCTTATTGCCAGTTTGTAGGTACGTTATGTCTAATCTATGCAAATAAATAACTATTGTATGAGTAAACATACCCATTGTGCTATTATAAAGTCTCCTTATGTGAATATGAAAATATGTATAATGTTTGTTTTTATTAATTTTTACTATAATTTTATAACGAATTTAATTATTTATGTTAAATTCTTACATTATGTTTATATATTGGGTTTTAAATTTTAAAAATATTTTGTTAGACATTTATCACAAGCCATTCCTTTAGAAATCTCACTATTGGTTTTAATTTTTGAGGGTATATTCGTATATGCGTAAGAATTTCCTTTAGTGTAATGTCTTGCCCACAACAGAAGAGTCTGTTGTGCATGTCTTATTGAGTTACCAAGTCAAATTTGTTAATGGCTACATTGGTCATTACTATTCAGGAACTTGGTCAATACTTTGACTGTAGTAATAATGTGCGCAAATGCTTAATCCGGTCTTCGTCAGAGTCTCAAAAACAACACCAAATACTCCAAAATATTTTTCTTAAATTAGAGCTTGTAATGGAAAACTTATGTACTTAAAAAATGTGAGTTCTAAAAGCATTTGTGCTAATACTTTAGTCTTGTTATGTTTTGAAAATAGCATCATTGACAAACAGGACGAGGTAGGTAGTAATTAATTAATATGGTATGGGAATGTATGAATAGGATGGTTATGCACCCAGAAAAGTTATAAGCATAAAAGTGAATGTATATAGGAATATTAGAAGAGCGAAAAAAGTATGGTTGAATTGTGTGAAAAATGTTTGAATACTGAGATAATATCTAAAAGAGGAAAGTGGAAGAGGAAAACATGTTGTGCGGACCCTATTTAGATGGGATAAGGGTAAGATGACTGTAATGATGGTACCAAACGGTGTCCAGAATATCTACTTCGTAGTAAAAATATTGTGCTGGTACTCGATAAGTAAGTCGAGATATTGGTATACGGATCCCCAAAGCCTGGGTATGTTTTACAAATTTTTCCTTTCGCAAAATTTCGTTTTTTTTTACCATATGTAGGTATTTGGTATCAATTAAAAATACGTGAAAATGTACACGAAAGCGCAAAAGTAAGAACAACCCAGGTCAATTAATTAAAAAAAAATTCAAGTCTAATTCAGTGTATATGTGTAAAATATGGAACCTAACAAAATAATTAATATGTAATAAGCTTGCAATGATATATCAAATAATATCAACAGTTCACTATCGATATTTACGTTGACATGATAAAATTGCTTATAATATCGATATAGAAAAAACAATAATGCGATGTCTTAAAATTTTTGCTATTATAGCATTCTCGCAACGTTTTAGCCCTATGATAATTTCCAATATTGTATATAGAGCATGAGTGGATGGATAAATTGTTGGAATACTCTCACAGATTACTCATTCCTTGCTTCTCCTTTAAATCAATTAAAAAATAGGTGCCTAATATTTTACCTAATTATCTCGAGAAACGGAAAACTGATATACAGTCATCATCCGGTGATTTACACAAAAACGAACTGGTGTAATAAATAAACCACGCTCTGTCGCGTACTCCAGCCTGCGTACCGCACCTTGGCTCACGCCCCGCTTCCTTTTATTCGACAGTGATGAGTTTCCACAATAAGCAGTTACTTAATGATAAACCTTGAAGAGCGCCCCTTGAATTCATTGATTCTAGGTGTGATTTTTTTACGTTTAAAAGTATCGTTTCCATACTTTTAAAAAGTTTTAGCACAAATTTAAGTAAGATTTTTTTCCCGAACTGACTATGCTATTGGCCTTGCAAGGCCTTTGCAGCTTTCCCGGACTACTACTTTTAAATAAGGGTCTCATTGTTGTTTGTTAGTATTTTATATGTAAAATGTGGCCACGAAAGAAGGGTGTCACCCTTGAAACATTCACTTGGTATATTGTCTAAATACTACCATCAGGTCTCTTAGCGAAATTCATCTCAAAAATCGTAACTAAATAAGGGGCATGCTTTGAAAAACTCAAAATTAAAATACTCATAGAAGCTAACTTATCATATAAACTAGAGTGTGACAATTATGATTTAAAAAGATATCCTTCAGTGAGTCTGAACCACAATCTGATAATATAATGGAAGAAATTAAATTTGAATTGAAAAATAATTTAAATCACTGTATAAACGTATAGTTTATACTAACATTTAAAAAAGTATAATAAATTTAATTTCTTAGCATTTTAGTCAAATATTTTTTTTTTTATTTATTTAAAAAGGTGTGTTTCATTTTGAAAACTGTTTAGCCTTTTAGTATTTCGATTTCGAGGAAACGAAAAAGACCAATATATACATCTATTGGATTTTACGTACGAGAGAATAAGATAAAATACATTATGGTTTATGGAAAGATTTTATCATTTCTGAAGGTTTCGCTTTAACCGTGTGTGAACTGTAGATATGTTTTTATTGTTATTTATGAAAAGCTTAAACCAATAGTGGGATTCATTGTTATTTACTTTTTAAGATATACTATGTATAAAGGTGATGTCAAATGATTTTATAAGCGGTATCAGTTATTATATACCACTGATATATTCATTAGTTATGTGTACGTGTATTGTGAGTGAATGGAGGTTGAAAAAATAAATGATTACATTTATTCTTGTGTTTGTTTCGTAATGTCAAAAATGATTCCATTCTAATGGAAATTGGTATAAATGTAATAATGCATGAAAATGGCATAAACATACGATACAGATAAATAATAACTTACACTGAATATTATTCATCTGTGAACAGTTTACAGCCCGACACGACTTGGCCGTCTTACGTTTTATTTTTTTGTAAGTGTTTTTGCAGAAAATTTTGAGTATGGTATCATGTTTCTTTTCCATAATATTTGGGCGACCAAGTTTTTTCAGCAGTATTGACTATAAAATTTTAGTTGCAATTTACAAATAAAGTGAAGTATGTAATACAAGATTTGATATATAATACTGTGTTAATTATACTACAATATTCCAAATAAGTTGTAACTTTATAGATTACGATAGCCAGAAATTCATAGTTTTATTAGATGTATTTTAGAATTTCATCCAAAGATTCATGATCTTTGTCTTTATTTTATATGGTGATTCATTGTTCTTATTGTTTTTAAATTTATGGTATCTAATGTTTGTGTAGTGGTTAATTATTATTATATACAGGAAATGTATTTTTAAATATAAACTATTCTGGAAGTCTTTTATTTCTCTTTTGCTGTTGTGCGCACATCACCCACAAAGTAATAGATACATTTCGATAAAAAGTTGTAATTTTACTTCTTAAGCAAAATGTTTAAGAACAAGAAACTCTAGTTTCATAATTGAATAATTCGATTCGCTCTCAATAAAGGTCAAGTGGTTATATTTGAATTAAATTTTGTATAAAAAAACATTTAAACCACAGGTAAATTGAAAAATTGCTATCGTTACATGTTTTATTTTA
Organism: Antheraea mylitta; assembly: GCA_014332785.1. Classification (NCBI taxonomy): domain Eukaryota; kingdom Metazoa; phylum Arthropoda; class Insecta; order Lepidoptera; family Saturniidae; genus Antheraea; species Antheraea mylitta. The sequence goes on from JACEII010000020.1 coordinate 5,394,863, forward strand.
TAAACTATACCTAACTTCTTGAAGATCAAATACCGCATTAAAATGTACTTAGTTAATATGTTCACAATTATAATTAATAACGTACAATAGCTGTCTTTTTCGATGTCGCCAAGGCCTTAGATAAGGTCTGGCATGAAGGACTCGTATACAAGTTACGTTTAGCTTGTGTACCCGATATGTTAATTCACATCATTCGCGATTATCTTACCGATAGAACCTTCCGTTTTAGAGTGGACGGTGAACTGTCATCGCCGCATTCGATACGCTCAGGTGTACCACAAGACTCAATACTCGCGCCCACACTCTTCAATCTGTTCATCAGAGATCTACCTGAGCTCCCGGGAGTTGAGGTAGGTTGCTATACTGATGATACAGTTATCAACGCTTTTGGCTGGCGGTTGGATTGGCTCAGGAAACGCATCAGAAAAGCCGTTAGCACACTAGGTGACTGGTTTCTTCGATGGCGTATAGAGGCGAATCCCGAAAAAAGCGTCGCGATAATCTTCGATCCTAAGAAACGTGCTAATAAACTACCGCCCATCAGACTATACGAAACCGAGATACCTTGGGCCGGCGAGGTCAAATATCTCGGTAAAACGTTAAGTTTTGATTCACACACATAGAGTACGAAACAAAGCCGCTTGTAGTCCGGTGAAGCTGTTAAGACCTTGCTGGGTCAATAGCGTAGTCATTTCGAAAAAAAAAAAAAAACAAAGCCGCTATAGTCTTGGGTCGTCTCCATCATTTACTTTGTCATAAGAGTAAAATGTCCCTCAGACGAGTCCGATTCGTGGCGCCGTGCGGGTCGGACGCGTGCGTAGTGCTCTTCCGTTGTGAAATTTTTGTTCGAGTTTTCATTCGAATTTCGTTCAGTGTTCGCGACGTTACTCTCACGTTTCTTTGTGACGTTCAGAGGGGTCAATCGTAAGTTCTTCTTTTCAGAACGCAGCAAACTGCACTTTTCGGTGCAATTCTAATCGCACTTTTCAGTGCGTTCTGCGTGTTCTCCGTGTGCTGCGTGTCGCCGATTCGCGTTCCAGGGAGTTCAGCGCTTCGTGCTACGCTCCGTGATTCGAGCTCCGTGTCGCCGGGCAGCCGAAGAAAGAAGTGTTAGGGCCTCCCCCTAGGCACTGTAGGTCCCCTGCGAGGCATTGCACTTCGCCCACAGTTTCCTTTTGGCCCGGACTCCGGAATCCGTTAAATTCAAAAAGGCGCGCCCCCTACCCCTCTGGCAGGGAGGTTTCAAATGTCTTCCCCCGCCTCGCACCCTCCTCAGGCCCCGCCATGGCCAATATGACGTCCGAACAGCGCGAGTTCGCGCGCTTTCGAAAATTCATCACCAAATTATGTCCGGACATAATTGTCGAGTACGACCGCTTCTGTAAAGAAGCGAACGACTACTTTCAGGGCGGTCCAGTGCCCACGCTCGTCTTCGCCGCGAAAGAGGACCTCGAGAGGAACTCTTTCGCGCCACTCCTGAAGGACCCTCGGTCCTCCGGGAGTATCCACCCTGCCCCGATCTCTTCTCGTTCTTCGGACGAGGAATGCTCCGACATGGAGCAAGACCCCCCCGCCGGGAACGACGGCTTCACCGTCGTCTCCCGGAAGTCCAAGCCGCGCAATAAGCGCGCGAACTCTTTGTCAGACACGAAAGGCCCTAAGCCTTCCAAGTTATCCAACGTCGATGGCGCGAAAGTGCCAAAGACATCGTCCACGCCCTCCATGCCGGCTCCTTCGGAAACTGCGAGTCCCGCAGCCTCGACAAAGAAACCCCGTCCCCCTCCACCCGTCACGATCCAGGACAAGGCGTCCTGGCTCGATATCTCCGACCTCCTGAAGGAGGCCGAGATCCCAGTAACCTCTGCCGTGAGTACCCGAACGGGTATTCAGATAAAGGTTAGTTCCTCAGACGCTCATCGCGATCTTACGCGCCTTCTGCGTGTCAAGAAAATCGCATACTTCACATATGCGCTCGAAGAAGAGCGCATGTTACGCGTAGTAATACGCAGAGTCCCCGCCCAGATTCTCGTAGATGATATCTACGAAGACCTCAGGGAACAGACGTTCCCGGTCAAAGAAGTCCACCGCATGCGATCTGCGCGTAATCGCTTGCCCTACGATATGGTGCTCGTTATTCTCGAGCGCTCCGTCGAGGGCAAAAAAATCTTTAATCTTTTGACCCTCTGCGGCCTCTCCGGCATCACCGTGGAGCCGCCGCGTAAAACGTCCGTATCCTGGCAGTGTCACAACTGCCAGGAATACGAACACTCCGCACTTAACTGTCACAGGTGCGTTAAGTGCCTAGGCGATCACTCCACTTCGGGGTGCTCGCGCACTAAAGACTCGCTCGATCCTCCGAGTTGCGTCTTGTGCCGCGGCGTGGGACATACCGCGAATTATCGCGGTTGTCCCCGCGTCCCGCGCTCAAGACAGCCCAGATACGCAAGGCAGGTTTCGCCCTCCAGGGCGCCTGCGGCGTCTACCCGCCCCCGCCCCCCGCCTCTCGACTCTCGACAGGCCTTTCCGAGCCAGCCGCGCGCGTCACGCGCACCGGCAGCGTCCGCACCTGCGCCTAACGCAACCCCTCTCCCCGCGCGGGCCCCTCAGGCGCCGTGGTCACCGCAGATCGCAGCGCGAGTCGATCCCAGACTCCAGGCGGTGAAGCCTTCACAGGCCGACCCCGCAGTCTCTCTCTCCGGCATGGACTGGTCCGTCCAGCTTCTAGTTTTCCATGAGATCTCCGAGATCTCAGCTTACGATGAGGTCGCGAACGACCCCAAACAGGGCCCCATTCGCGCGATCGCGAAATTTCCCGCCATTGCGACAACGATCCAACGGCTGGCCCGCACCGCGTTAATAATAATTTTTCATATAAGATAGAGTAAATTCGCGTGTTTACGTCATCTTCCCCTAAAATCGTCAAATAGTAATATCACTTTTCTATTTTTAGATCCCAACGCCGCGCCGGCGTCGTTCGTTTAAATTGTAAATTCGATCTCATTAAATTTTTCCTGTGGCCGGCCACATTGCGAATCTCTGTCTCGTGCGTCACAGGCAGAGAGTTCTCGTTTCTAGACCCGCACATTGTTTGTTCGCGTAATCTTGGCAATATTTTTGTCCGAGGCTACCCGGGTAGACGCAAAGATATTGTCTCGCGATACAGTACACACCTACATCGATTTTACACATACACAGTTAATCAGACACGCACCTTACACATCTGGTGGAAGGGTTGTTTTTGTTAACTTTTTTTTCCCTTATCGAACTAAATCGAGTATATTTAGTTTACCTCTTTTCGAATTACATGTTGTATTTTTGTATCATGCAATTTTAATTGTATGATCCAAAAATGGATACATGTATAGCTTAGCATAGTTTAGCTAGGATAGATCGGGTTTTTCGAGGTAACGGCCAAGCCGAGGTGTGCCTAGCACCCTTGAGCTAGTTACCAATAATAAAATCGGCTGAGTGCCTTAAGCGCTCGCCTTAGTAGTCCGGTGAAGCTGTAAAGGCCAAAGAATTAAGGCCAATAGCGTAGTCAGTTAGAGAAAAAAAAAGTCCCTCAGACATAAACTTACTTTATATAAAACTTGCATCCGTCCGATTATGACGTACAGTTGTCCGGTCTTTGCACACGCGCAAAATCGTATTCATAAGTTGCAGGTTCTCCAGAACCGAGCCCTATGTAAAATCACCGATGCCCCATGGTACTTCCGGAGTAAGTATCTCCACAGGGATCTGGAGATGCCTTATGTCTGGAAGTATATAAAATCACTCACATGTAGTTATTTCGAAAAAGCCGCAAATCATTCCAGCCCGATAATGGTATCCGCCGCGAACTATGAAACCGTACCCAACACTGCGCAGTATAGAAGACGAGCGTGACATATTTTTACTGACCCTCCTGATTCAATCACGTCAGTGAACGATCAGTACCAGCCTGTCTCTTCAAACAGAGCGTGTTCACGCCCGCGTAACCACAGATCACGACGCCATGGTCTGGGGGTAAATTTCGCTCCCGCACACCAGATTAGACTCCCCTCGGTGGCGGCTCAAGCCTAGGTCCGTTCCCTCGGCGTGGAGCCCTTGAGCACGCTGCCCACGCGATATACTGATACAAAACCTTACATCACTGCTACAACATCACACAAATCACCTATACACACGTGCACGCCTAAACGCTTACATGCTGTTTTTCTTTTTCAGAGAAATAAACGGCAAGGAGTTCTACACTTATTTTTCCTTATCCTATCCTATCCTATATAGTTGACAGGAATTTATCGGATACAAAATACATATAGGAGTTGTTGAGGCACGCATGCTTGATACACATGCATGCTTCGATAACTCATATACGTATATCTAGATAGGTTAGCTCAGATAGGTCGCGATTTTTGCACAAAACAGGTGACAGCCCAAGCCGAGGTGTGCCATGTGCACTCTTGAGTTCGTTACCCAACATTTTAAAGCAGCCGAGTGCTTTCAGCGCTCGCCTCAATAGTTCAGTGAAGCTGTGAAGACCTTTCCAGGTCAACAGCGTTTCCATTTCAAAAATATATATATGTATAATTAATATGGAGGGTATTGGTCATATCACTAACACGCGTTTTTTTTTTTCGATATTATAAGGAGTTAAAGTTTGTGACATTGTAGGGGTAATCTCAGGAATTATTAGTGCGATTTGAAGCATTCTTTCAGTGTTATATAACGTATTTGTCGATGAAGGTTATAGGTTATATATATCATTATGCATCCAATAGGAGCGGAGCACCAATGAAGAATGTTTTGAAATCGTTTTGTTTTCCTCTTGAGAGCTTCCGCTGCGTGTTAGCGTTAGCCTAAAATAAATATTCCACGCGAACGAAGTCGCGGGCAGAGGCTAGTTTGAAATAAAGTTGACACACTTACTTAAATAAACATATTTGGTGTGATTACATAGATGTAGCCAGAATTTTTGTTGCGTAGAGGGGAGGGGAAATAGGTAACTCATCCTAGTGCTTGAGAACTTCAACTCCAAGTACATAGCTTTAGTTTTCCCAACCAACAGGTACAAGGCTTAAGGTAATAAAAGTACGAACTGTGACACCACACCCACGTGTACTGTTTTGATCAGCTAAAATAACTGAAGGTGGTAACGATGCTTTCGGACTATATTACATATTACCAGACTAAAATTTACCAATTTAGTCCGCTGAAGCTGTGAAGGTCAATGTTACGGCCTATGCCGTAACGCGGAATGCAAGCTGCCCTCACCCCTACGCCTGCACGCGCCAACGACAAGTGAGGACACCCCGCAAGCCCCGGACGCCACGACTCACCCCGACCACCCGCGCCGACGCATCACCCTCGCGCGCCTACGGACGCGCCCCGCTGGACACTCGGGCTTGAGCAAGCAAAGTGTTGACTTGTCGTTAATTATATATATCAAATACATAAAGAGATTTTTACTTACACAATAACAACCAGCAAGTACATATCCACAACAAAGCTATCGAAGCGCAAACAGTCAATACCGTAATCAGTTATTAAAAAAAAAAAAAAAACATATTACCAATTGTCCGATGTTTCCACTCTAAACTCGATTTCAATAATTCAGTCACCTTGTGTTTTAAACACACTACTGATGTCGATAAAAGGGCAGAGTGACTATGAGCTGCTGTGTCGCGTAACTGCAACACGATAATTGATGGTAAATCAACCAGCCAAGCATCATGTGTACTGGCGAATAAATATTTTATTAAAAAAAAAACATTTTCATGCATGGTCAACATTGAAGTCAGCCTTTTAGTAGTTTGTGATAGGGATGGCTATTTTTTTCCTTTTTGATGAGCTTTTTTTTTTATTTATACATTATTGTGTGGTTTTACCCTTACATAGAAAGAAAAAAGTGAACCACGATTTTATAGTGGCAGAGATCAATTTATTAGAGCGATTCGTGTTTAATATTGATTACAATATGTGACTTTTTAAGTCAATGAATCAAATAAAAAACTTATCGATTTAAGATTGCGTCTCTAGCTTTATATGATTATACTCTTTAATGTTTGTTGACCACAGAATATAATACTCCTAACGGATAGTTGACATTGACCATATAATTAATATATCCTCTTAGTAGTCTGTGACATTGATGTTTATATTTGGAACATTGTGAACTGTTTTATTCAAAAACCATTGAAGTAAAGTTCTTTGATGCTCGATGATAAAATAATTGTATTATGAGGCGAACTTACAGGTCTAAAAAAGATGTGGCAGGTGCTTTGGACCACAAAGATATATTAAATTTTAATGACAAAAGCTCTGTTTTCGACGCTTTTTATATACAAAACTTGAAACAAACTAAACGAGAATTATCTTACGTTAGTTCGAATCAGTATGTGGTGGCTTCAAAAAAAGTTCGTAAAAGGAAATATACAAAGAGAATTGTAAAGAATGTTGATGCTATAAGTAACGATTCATCAGCGCCGTCTGCATATTTAACCCCTGATAAGTCTATAAGAGTAAATAAAGCCTTTGATCCTTTTGATGCGCTTCTAAATTCTTCGCGAAATACCCACGCAGACATAGAATTTAATAAAAATGATTCGTTTAAGAAGGCCCAGCCTAAAAGGTAAAAATACTAGAGCATTTTACTAAGATATCTATTATTTTAAAGATTATATGCAATTTTGATGTTTTTTATTTTTATTTCTTCTATTCTGCAGACTCTTGGTCCGCACTTTTTTTGCTTACGTTAATTTGTTGTATACCTCAAAAATCATATCTGTGAGCAAATTTTTTTTTTATTAATATATGTAATTTGGATTAACTGTTAACTATTTTAGCTTTAAGGATGTTATTATTATATAGCATTTTGACCTTTTGTGGCTATCTTTAGGTTCTAATCCACAGTTCCCGCACCAGAGCATCCACAGCCCGATGGATGAACCTACTAACCACTTCATCAGTCACTTCGGTATATGGACATGGGTGTCTGTGTGTCTGGATGTTGCCACTATAGCATGTCAAATGCTGTTGTGGATTTACATCTTTCTGCCCTTTGTTTGTAAGATCACTACCAATCTGAAAATTAAGCCAAGGGATTCTTGGACTGCCAGAACGCGCCATCCTTCCCCTACCCTGTAGCCCTTTTTTATTAGGACTTTTTCTCTTCCTGTGTTTGTACCAGGAAAAGAGTATCGCGGGTTGTGAGGATATTGAGTGTGAGGGGTTGAGGTTGATAGCCTTTGATGCACAGAGATCTCACTATCTGTTTCAGTGAGTATATACCATCATATACTTGACTCAGTGCATAGGCTACATACATAATTTTGATGTTGGTACTTTATTAAGGGAACTTGAACCATCTTAGAGTTAAAACCTATAACCTATAATATGTTCTGGCAGCTGCATTTGAGACTTCCTCTAAGTTTTGCATGCTTACCATCCTGGCCCACACCATTGTCTAACAAACTAATATTTACAACTATTTGTAATTTTGATTTGAATGTTGATATGTTATTAAGATAACTTGACCTACCTTACAGTAGAAAAGTTGTCAACAAGTATCTATAAGTGTGTTCTGGCATCTGCATTTGAGAGTCAGTCTAAGGTTTGGATAATTACCATGCTGGACCATATTTCCATTCCGAAATTAGTATATTATATGCTATTTAATATTTCAGGTGCCTTCAATACACTAGGCAGAAGAAAAAGAATAAACCAAAAAAGATGAATTATTCAAGCAATGGCACAGGTATTTCTTTTATAACATAGTGAAACCAATATTATAAAATCTGCAATGGTTAACATTAAGATATATTTCAATGTAAAACATAATTTTTATTATAATTTACTTTAGTTAAATAAGCAAATATTTAAAAAATATGTAGACTTTATATTATTCAAAGATTTTACTTAAAGAAATTAGACTTAAAATATACAGTTAGAAATGAATTAATATAGTAATAATAAATATATGCACCATGCATATGTTTTATATTCATTATTTATTCTTACTTGTAGATTATTGTGTAAGTGTAAATATTGATATATAAGAAAATTTGCTCAAATTATGATCTTATTTGTTTAGATTCAGAGAAGGAAAACTCAGAAGAATTTTCTGATGTATCTCACAACAGAACAGATTTTAGAAAACACGAATTGTTAATTGAAAAAGACACTAAAATAAGTAATGATTGTGCTGATGATTCTATCAACAATATACTTCTTAGTTTACCAAGGCTAAAAATTTTTAAGCAAAATGTTGTTAATGACTCTTTTGTGCAATCTAGTTTGCCTCAAGTAACACAGACTGATAATATTCAATCTCCTATTTTGAAATGTTCCCCATTCTCTAGTACTCCATTTAAAGAGAAATATCGTAGTCAATCTATTTATAAATTTTCGCCAATACGTAAAAGTTATAACAATAGTTTTAATGGTAATATTATTACTGAGAAAAGTATTATTCACAATAATAGTGATATTTTTGTAGAAGATAATAGAGAATCTGAATTTGAGGTACACAGAAGTCATATAAAACAATTTTCGAATAATAATATAAATCTGAGAGAAACTAGTTTATTACCATTATCTGATATACAAGAAAATACCACAAGACATATTATTCATTCAGACAAAACTGAAAACATAGGTGATGTTACTTTATCGAAAAACACTGTGGCTAACACATGTATTGAAGTTAGTTCATGGCATACCACAGAATATGAACCTTTTCTTGGTTTTACAAATAACAGTAATGATAACATTATTGGAGTGGTTGAAAAAAATAAGGAAAATTATGAGAAAAAGGTAGTAGAAAATGTAAATGAATTATGTGTTTTTGATTTAAAATGTGGTGAAAAATCTGAAAGTATCACAGATACTGTAGAAGAAAATGTGAATAATGATGGGACAATAAGACATAGGAGTAAGAATGAAACTGAAGCTAATGATATAAACAGTATATCTCATGATAGTAGCCAATGTAGCATATCAGATTCAAAACAAAATGAAAGTTCATGTATACATTTAGAAAGGCAAACCTTGTATGACACTTGTAATAATGGATCTCCTCTACAAGAAACAAATACATCAGTTTTTAGAGAACCCATAGTAAGGCTTGAGAGAATGAATGACTCTATATTCTTTGATTATCTTAGACAAAAGTTGGACATATCTGAGAATGATAGTATTACCCATAACTTAACTGATGAAGAAAGAATTGAAATTAAAAGTCGTCAAAGCGAAATTACTACATCTGTAAATCATTACAATACTGAATCTGATAGTGAAACAAGTTCTATGAACAATTCTACTAAATCTTCTAATATGGAGAATGATGAAATTTCATCAAGTGATGAAAAAATAAAGAGTGTCAATAATGAAGAAATATGCATAAACTTTATTACTACCAGAAAGAGAACTGACCCATATAGCTGTTCTGTCATGTCTGATTTTGAATATATTAATAATAGTGACAGTATGGAATTGGACCAAACAGCATGTGATCATTTGACAGGCAACAAAATAGCCGATTCTAATATAAGTACAGCAAATACAGAGGATTCCATTAATATAAACTCAAATGATGAAGTATCAACTTATTCAAACAAAATAGAAAAGGGAATATTTTTAAATGAACATTCAAATAAAAAAATTTCTGAGAGTACTTATTCTGATGAACCAAATTACTATGACAATGACAGTACAGATGAGACAAGTATGTGTACTATAACATCACACAAGCGATTTTCGACTAAAAATAACTCACAACATGGAGATAGAAAACACAACACAAGAAAAAGAAATTCTAGAATAAGCAGGGTAACAAGATCACAAAATATTTCTGAATATGTTGGTCATAATAATTATCTATCGAATGATGATGATATAATTGAAGTTATTTCAAGTGATAGTGCTCCTGAGAAACTTAGCAAAGTTAGTTCAACAAATGCTAGATCATTGTTGTTAGGTAAAATGAGTGATGCAGTTGATGCAAGCAAAGTTGGAGAAACTAATTCCTCAGATACTGATCAGAATAATGAGGTATCCCTCTATGCATTTCCGCTTAATAATGTACTTGATTCTGATGATAATGATTCTAGTCATTCTGGAGTAAGCAATTCTTGTATTAGTCAAAATAAAGTTACTTTGGTCACTACTAGATATATAAAAGAAAAAGAAAACAATGTTGAACAAGCAAATACTCACATAAATAATAATAAAGAAACAATGAGTTCCAATCAAGAAACAGTTCAAGAATCTTTTACTAATGAACAAAAAGAGAGTTTTTGTAATTCAATGAATACCTCTGATACCATAAATAATAAAGACTCCAGTATATCTTCAGTAGAATCCAGGAATCTATTAAGAACAATGATAATAAAGGAAAACCCAGCAACATCTTCAACTGCTACAAACATTAAACCTAATATAGTTTTAGAGCCAGGGAAAAAGTGGGAAAGGTCACTAAGTATTTACAGAAGAATGACTATGATTGCTGATAAAATAGATCAATCAATATTAGATGAGCCTATGCAAATGAAGGGTAGAAAATATAGGCAAAGTATTATAAGCACAATGGAAATGCAAGATTTTAGAGGTATCTACCTATTTATTTACTATTTATTAATTTGATTTGGTACTGGTGCAAAACTTAAAAATATTAATTAAAAAAAGTTTGTTTACTTTGACACTTTCATCCAAACTTTCAGTGTAATGTCAGGTATGTCGTATTAAATACATGCATATTATTATTTTGTAAACGATCATTTGCATATAAATTGTGACAGAGTTATTAATTTCAGGTTCACGTCATAATGAATCAATCAACAGTCGTAGAAGCACTTTCATTTCAAAACCGAGCCGTTCTACAATCAAGCTTGTGAAAGTGAGTATTTATATTACGCGTTATAGATAAATTTACGTATTTCTCATGAGTCTTATTCTTTTTTAGGACCCAAATATTACACGAGTTAGTTTATACACAACTGCCGTATATGACGATCTTAAAGGTAATTTTACAAGTTTTCAATTATATCACAAGAATAAGTAAAATGCTATTAGTAAATATTAAAACAACTTTAATATTAAATTACGTACTTTTTGGACATAAGCCTTAGATAAAATATTACAAAAGATATGTTCCATTTACCGCTTTCAGCTTTTACGCAAAGAAAATTCTATAAATATTACTATTTCATTTGTGGCAACACTGAAAAATTAGAAACTACCAATACTACCATCTGTCGTTCTGTGCGTTTCGCGGAAGAAGACGCTGCGTGGTCTTTGTCCGAGAAAATAATTTTTATTTTATTTTTATTTAGTAATATTGTGTCGAGACACGTTCATTTGTGAAATTTATTACTTATTACTAGATAACATTTGAATAAACGTTACATTTAGTTATATTGTGAATATAAACGAACGAAGTTCCATTGACTGCCATTATCCGTAACGGGATAATAGCATTTTTCAACGTCTTTGTTACAAAAGTGTTTAAAGCCAAGTGCATGCATCTTTCCCTGCAATACAGAGGTTAGTAAGTCGTTCAATGACTGCTGTATTTCTTTTATTTCATTAGTTTTATAATGGCGTGATTGCGAAACGTTATTACGCATGGGGAAAGTTCGTGACACTTCCTCGTATGTGTCATATTTTGTGACGCGTTTCGTATTTCCAGGATTTTTGAGCGACGATTGTGATGATACGATTGTCGATTTATCAAAACTATCTATTGCTGATGCGGAACCCGATGTCACTGTATTAGAAGTACAGAATTCATCGAACCGTTTGGTCACAGCCCGGGATTACGTGTTGCGTCGATGCAATCAAACGGATGCGATACTCTTTGATGAATGCTATCCAGATACGTGAGTATATTATTACGTAATTTCATGAAATACGCATGCTTTGTAGTTCTACACTGTAAGAAAAACATGTTTTGGCGGTAATGTAGGTCATGTAAATAACAAAATGGTGGCTTTGTTTTTGAAATCTATCTTTGGATACATGTACTGTTTTTCTTGGGTTAAAGTCGTGTTTATATTACCATACCTGTACCATAACTTATTTATCAAGGTTAGCATAATCTACAAACAGAATTTATAGATTTGATGGGTGTTTTCTTTATTCAAGTAATAAGTTCATTGTTGGTCAACAATGAAAATGCACATGTGCAACACAGCATTATCGTGACGTTCCAATATTTAAATATCTTTTGTATAATAACTAAATACATAAAATACCCGAGTATTAGAAAAAACTGTGACATGTGTACTAGCTTTTCCTTAAAAAAAAAACATGTTTATATATCTTTTCTGTAACTCAACTAATTAATATACATGATCTGTTTATACTCAATCGTATATATCTTATGATGCTAGATTAAGATATGTTCTATCACTTGTGTGGCATCATCATCATATATTTTTTTCTTGTAATATTTTTTAAACTGACAGTAATACATATGATAAGATAACAATAAATCAAAGAGTTCTTATATTAACCAACAAAGTATGACGATTCGATGTGCAATTTTTTAGTATATATTTAAAATAAGTGTCCTCATTGAAGGTTACTTGGCTCAATGGCATAGCCTTGTCTCCCCTGACAATGTACATTGTTCATGTTTATAAATTATGAACAAAAATAATTAATATACATGCAATTACTTACAACAAGGCACATTATTGTATTTGTGAATTTGACATTCATAATATTAAAGTACAGTATATTTATAATGAATTTCAAAAGTGTGAAATTTTTTTTTCCATTATATGGAGGGTACAGAACTAATAAATGGTTTTGTGTTAAATCAACAAAATTGAACTAATTCCGATTTTATAGTTAAAGTTTTTCATTAAAAGGAATAAATTACCTTTAAAGAGTTTACTATAGTTTACAGTTTGTTTATGTTATGGTCACAGGAGATGTATATCATCTGTAACAGGAGATGTAAATCATCTATATTAATGTTTATTATCTACATTATATATAATCTCCTTTCTCATTTTATTAATTGACAGAAACAAAATTATAGTCTATGGATTTGCAAATATAATTTGTGTTATTTATGCAATACTTTCACTCGAACATGTCATTTAGTCTACATCATGAGTCATTTAACATTCTTTATTGTATGTTTCATTTATTACTTTCTACTACATTAGTTCTGTATTTCACTTCAAAAAGTTACATTGAAGACATATGGGCACTTTAATTATTAAAGAATTTGGTATACGGATTTACGTAAAGAATTTGAATTTTCAATACTGTGCCTGTGTCTTACCATTGGTTTATGTATTACTGTTTATCAAAATTGTAATATAACATATTTAACTTGAAAATAGAAGCATAATAAATAACTAAAATACATAGATATAAATATATCTTAAGTTTATTTACTTAACCTTTGATAAGCCTTTTAGAAATACATGGAGGACTTATCAGATTATGTATTTTAGTGTCATTGAGGAAAAATATTGTGATGCTTTTCCATAGGGGGTACATACATATAATAAAATGTAATAGATGTAACTTAAAATGAGTGAGTATTTGAAGTACTAATTTTAGAATATTAATTAAAAAACTAAATAACAACACATAAATGAAACAACAAACTCATTGTTACAAAATTATAAGACACTAGTGTGCCCGGTGGGTGTTATCCTGCCCTAACAATAAAAAAAAACACCAGTAAATTATATACCTAAACTTTAGTTATGAATCACTTTATCTGCTGGTGAAAACTGCGTTAAAATTTGTGCAGTTTAGGACTTAGTTTATAATATGCTATTATTAATTTTATTTAGAAATAATATCCATATTATTAACATAAAAGGTAATGCTTGTAAATATATCTATGGTAGACAATTTGTTTCTAGAGATTTCTTTGATTTATTATAAAGCTATATTCAAGCTAATTAATTTTCATGTGTTAAGTTTTATCATAAAGTATTTTATTGACCTCAGCCATTAAACACCGGTGTTTTTGCTTGTATTATGAGAATTTTAATGGATGAAAAAAAAGGTTTTTTTTTCTTAGTGTGTTGAAAAACTGTCACAAGATCGGAGAAGGAGTATATGGAGAAGTGTTTCTGTGGCGTGACAGGGATGGCCGTGCTCGAGTAATGAAAATTGTCCCAATAGCTGGTCATATCAAGGTTAACGGAGAATGCCAGAAAGACTTCCATGAGATCATATCTGAGATTGTGATTGCTATGTGAGTTTTACTAAGCAAATATTTTTAAGTATTGCAATTATGTTTGATGAAAATTATCTTAATACAGAAACTGTCAATGTAGATTTTTAACAAGCAATATATTTTATACAATATAAAGAAAATATTCTCTAGCTTTTATAGCTTCACCAGACTACATTACTTATTGTTATACAATATTATGCTACAGCATCATACATAAAATGACATAAGTAATTCTTTGGATTCAATAGTTGTCAATTTGCGTACCACCAGCGACACACGTGACCTAAAGATTAAGTTTAACATGTACTACGGCTGGTACAAATGTCCTAAAGATCAAGTTTAACATGTACCATGAATGGTACACATGCCCTATAGATTAAGTTTAACATGTACCATGGCTGGTACACAGGACCTAAAAATTAAGTTTAACATGTACCACATTTGGTACACATGACCTAAAAATTAAGTTTAACTTGTACCACATTTGGTATACATGACCAAAAAATTAAGTTTAACATGTACCACATTTAGTACACATGACCTAAAGATTAACATGTACCACAACTGGTACAGGTTGTAATCGACTATTGGAGAGTTAAGCCAAATTCCCACAAAAAAAACATACACATGACTTAAAGATTTACTTTAAGATATACCACAACTGGCACACAGGGCACAGAAAGTATTTGGAGATTTATTGGATAATATTTTTTAACATTAATCTCTCATCCAAGAGGACATTGACAATACACTTTTGGGGTGTAAGGGGTTTCCAATAACATCATAAAACTTGAGACACCCAAGCCAACCTCATCTGCACGTAGTGCACCCTGCTGAATAACGAACGAGGCAATGGCGCAAGCGGGGTGGTAGGGTTTTACAGCCCGACTGGGTCGCAACCACCATGTATATGGCGGATAAGCCCGTAATAGTGATTCGCTTCTACGGGTCGCGTTTCGGGATCAGCCTGTGCATATCCAGCTTATTACAGGCCGGCATGATAGTGGCGACCGACGGTGGACAGTGTGTCAATCGGTGGTCGCTATTATTTTTGGATTGTACTGTGCTTACCATCAGGCATAGTGCAGTCACTTAGTCGTGCTCCAATAAAATAAAAAAAAAAGTAGAATGAGTAAAAAAAAATACATTTATTTCTATAGGGAATTGAGTGCTCTACGCACTCCCATAGCAGATATAGAACGCCACTTTGATGAAGGGAAGAGCATCGATTCATTGGATCTTCACACTATAGAGAATGCTACTGATGTTTTTAATGAGGTAAGTTGTTTTATTTAAATAATGAATATACACTTCTCATGTATTACTTAATATTCATATAAACTGATTTTATGTGTTTTAGAAATGTCTTATTGAATGTAGTTAAGTGAATCAGTGCAGGTTCGGCAAGTTATATTTTTTTGTTAAATTTCTGAAAAATTTAGTGAACAAAAAAAAACCGGTTAAAAAATCTCCATATAAAAAAGTGAGTGAGGCAGATGAAAATGGTACTTCTTCTTTTTAAAATGGCAACACGTGTACGCACACAATTTCGCCATTGTCAGAGCCATTAAGAATTGTGATTGCGTCAGATAAGAAAAAAAAAAATTTTTTTTTAAATGATATTTTATTACATTATATCGCACCTTCAATAAAAAAAAGCAGTAACTCCAAAAATTAATTTTGTGGGAAAATGGTTTTACCATGTTTATACATTGCGCTTATATTTATCATAATTTTAAATGGAAGGGCTTTAAGACATTTCTAAAAGTTGGCATAATACTTTTTTTCATTGAAGGTGCGGTATATTTACATTAGTAATGTTGACTATATCTTATAATACAGTACCTAATAATAATACCTACATCAAACTAACGTAATACAGAGATGTAAATCTTAAAGATGTCTATAGATATTTCGGAATCATCTTTATGTAGTTCGGTGAAGCTGTGAAGGCCTAGTAGCGGCAATAGCGTAGTAAGTTCGAGAAAAAAAAAATCTTTATGTATTATTAAAACATAATTTGGTATTTCAGGACGTTATTTTGATTTATGTAGCAATTCAGCATATTTTTAATTACTTTGTACGTTTAGTATTGATCAAGATTGCCCTTTAGGACATATTATTTCAACAATTTAAATGATAGTTTTAATATTGTGCGCAAAAAAAATTGAAATTCTCGTGTGCAGAATAATTTACGATTTTGATAAATCGTAAATAACAAAGCGCCAAAAAATAGATCGCGTAGACATTTATGATAATATATTATTAATACATTGCACCCATTATAAATTTGAATTTCTGGCAACATCATTTCGTACGTAATACTTACGAATGACGTCATTCTAAAGCAATTCTTTGTATAATAAAAAATGATTTTATATATTCCGTTATATCAATTCCGAGTTTCAAGGGTGACCTTGTTAACATCACTTTGTATGATAAACTTATTAATGATGTCACAAAACAATTTTACAATAATTATAGTTGAGTTTTTATGTTGTATAAGAGTTTTGGTCAAATCGGGTTCAATATCCTTAATTTACTGTACTTTTTCTTGTTTGTAGCATGTTAAGATGTCGAATGGCATAGTTTCATAATATACAACAAAGTCGTCTGCCACGTCTGTCTGTTTGTTCGTGATAAACTCAAAAACTACTGAACGAATTATCCTTTGCTTTCGCTAGAAAAAAAAAGGCCTGCTAGTATTACTATAAGCTTTTGGGTTGATATAATTTTTATGTACACGTTTACATATATGTGTAAAAGTGTAGTAAATGAGTTTATATAGTAATCAGCTTGATAGTTTTGTGATTAAGGTTTGCCGAATAAGATATTTGAGACAGTGTCAAAGCTACTGCGTGTATGAATTACTTTTTTGACGTGTTTTTAATTTGATTCTCTTAAACCATTGTTTTTCAACGTGTGGGTCGTGACCGTCTATGGGGTTGCAAAAACTTAGTTATAAAGAAAAAGGTCAAGGAAGATCGAACATTTTTTTTTTTATTTCGTCAAAGGGCATTTATACATGAATATAAAACAATTAAAAAAAACGAGGCACCTGAATTACATCTCATTTGTCTGAATTACATTTCATTGATGTAATCTAATCATGAAAATAAAAATGTGATACAGATGTCATCATATTTATATAAGACAAACACAGGCAAGAAACCGCGAAGGGTATAGGGGTCGCGAAATAATTTTACATACTAAGGAGGTCGTGTCATGAAAAAGGTTGAAAAACATTATCTTAAACTATTCTAGAACTCTGTTAGTTGGCAATTTGGACTTGTTTTTACGAATTTTATAATATTGAATAGGTAGTCTTGGTTTTATGGTTATACCGTGTACCCTCTTCGAGTGGGACATTTTACTGGCGGCTAATTGTGACAGTTTGTCTGTATGTTTTCCTTTTAACAAATCTTGATAAAACTTTACAGTAATATAGCTCAATCATCAGAATTAATTCAGTCGGTTACACGAACATAACGTATGTTGTTATCATTGGTATACGCGGGTAGTCACAGGCGGCAACTATCCAGTGTCATGATATGTGTCCACGATGAATTCAGAAACTACTCAGCCTATCTTCATGAAAGTTGGAATTTACGTATAATTTGATCCAACTTACCAGATAGGATTTAATATATTTCGATTAATTACTTCAATATTTACATTAATTACGCATTAAATGATTGTCAATGTTGATTATTGTTATTAATTCGACCATGTAATGACTGAACCACAGCAACGCGTGGCCGGATCAGCTAGTTATAAAATGTTTTTTTTTAACTCGTAGATTTCTTACCATCATGGCTTGTCGCGTCCTATAGAAATAATGTCGTGTCAGTGACATTTATTTACCTTATCGTTTGGGCGCCTAACAGGAAGCCAGACTTATCGCTTAGGTTAATATAAGTTATCTTATGGAATAGGTATAATTAGTTGAAACTACACGATTCGCCATTTTTGTTATATTCAAGTCACGGAATAATCTTATACTAAAAGAAAAATACGTCTTGTAAAATTGGTACTTCGCACATATATTCGTTTTATTTTAAGTATGTAAAGTTGTTTTTTTTTTTGTATTCACATTTTTCATTGGCGTAAAATAGTACGTAAAGTTTCCTCTTTCCAGAACATTTTTAATTTATAAGGTGTAAAAACACAATCACTATAAATAATCTGTTTGCATTATAAAATTACCTATAGGGAAAAAGTACTTGATTATTAATTCATTTTGTAAATACTTTTCCCGTAAGATTCACAATATTAAATGTAGAAACTATTATGCCATTTGTTATCTTTTAAATATTAAACATTTGTTTATAAAAAAACGACTTCAAAGTTTAATGTTATACACCTTTTGTGTAACAGAGATACTTCTATATTAATATTTTTTTTTTTCGAAATGACTACGCTATTGATCCAGCAAGGTCTTAACAGCTTCACCGGACTACTAAGGTGAGCGCTTAAGGCACTCCGCCGACTTTATTTTGGCAACCTGCTCAAGGGTGCACGCACACCTCGGGTTGGCTGTTGCCTGTTGCATGCAAAATCGTGACCTATCTTAGCTAACCTAGCTAACTATTCATATATGTATGAGTTGTTGAAACGTATATGTGTACCAAGCATACACGCCTCAACAACTCCTCCATATATTTATTATCGGAAAATTGAGAGTTTTTCAGTTCGATAAGGGGGAAAAAAAAAGTAAACCCTTCCACTTTCATGTAATAAGCGTGTAGCGTGCACGTGTGTGGGGGTGATCGTGTAGTGTTGTAGCGGTGATGTATATTTGTGTGTTACCGTATCGCGCAACCAACGCACTCAAGAGCTCCCTACCGAGGGATCGAACCTAGGCTTGAGCCGCTGCCGTGGGAGGCCTAATCGGGTATTAATATTATAAAAAGGTCAAGTTTGTGACGTAGGTGGTATCTCAAGAACTATTGGACCGATTTGAAAAATTCTTTCAGTGCTATGTAGCTCATATATTGAGGAAGGTTTTTGGCTATATATCATCACGCTAAAACCAATAGGAGCGGAGCACCAATGAAGAGTGTTTCAAAATAGTTTTCTTTTTCCTCTTAAGAACTTCCGCTGCGTGTTATTGTTAGTCTAAAGTAACTATTCCACGCGAATGAAGTTGCAGGCAGATGCTAGTCGTTGTATATATTTGTTTACCTCCCATATTTATGTATGTATAAGTTTTGCATCGTTAGTCTTGTTTAGCGTTTAATTTTAAAGTGAACGTTATTTGCGAAGAGCGAATTAAAATCGTACCATTATTATGAAAGTACATTCCGTGAACTGGGAGATAAACATGATGCACCCTATTAAATGCAACAATCACGATATAACTACATATGTAAATTAGTTGGTTTAAAGTATAATATCCATATTTTACTGGTATTTGATTTGACATGTCGTGGTGTAGTGTGTGTATACATTCATCCCCTATTTCCTATTATTATTTTACACCCCTGAGGGTAAAACTTTTACAAACTTTGAATGTCATATTTCTATATATAGAATCAACAGCCTAAAGAATAATTTTCTAGCTTTTAAAATTACGATATTTCCAAAAAACCTTTCCTCCCCCTTACAACCCTTTTATCGCATTAAAAAGTAGCCTATGTCTTTTTTCAGGTGCTAGACTATTTTTGTACCAAATTTCATTTAAATCGGTTCAGTAGATTTGCCGTGAAAGTGCGACAGACAGACGACAGAATTATATCTAGTAATGATAAAACGCGATACATGTACGAATATTGAAAACTGATGTTTATCGTCACGTGTTATTGCGATGTATTTTTATTTCTACTATCTATAAAACTGATATTGATTCGTCACGTAACAAAACAATAATAATGTATTCATTTATACGACTTTGTCATTTTTATTGTATAAAGCGATTACAAACGTCACAAGGTAAATCGTTCATTCGAACATAACTCTAGATAATATACACGACTGTCGAATTATTTACGGCAATGAGTCATTCATAAATTCCCCGAATGATGATAGCCTGCGATTGAAAGAACCAGTCTTGTTTGATATACCGTAAACTGGGGCACGTTTATCAAGTCACTATATTTATCTTTGATATACAGCTGAACATCCAACATATTTGGTATAAATATTCGCTATTATATAGAGTATCTCGGTTTTATATATCATCCGTAGAGTTCCTTCTAAAATATATATTTTTAATTCAATTTCTATTATATGACCTCGTTCAATTTTGTTGTTTATTTAGGTGTTAAAATTCGATCAAATTTCCTAAGAATACGCTTTTTTTTCATTATATTTGATATGTGGGCTCGGCGGACGTTATCCCCGCCATGGTAATAAAAAAAAACCTGGACAAGTTATATATCTAAACCATCCTCATGAATCATTTTATCTACTGGTGAAAATCGCATGAAAAATTGTTCAGTAATTTTTGAGTTTATCATCGCGAACAGACAAATGTGGCAGATGACTTTGTTTGACTATGACAACGCAGCGTTTTTGACAAGTTCCAATTATGTATTAAAATTGATGGCACAGTGAATATGTAAATATTATAAAATAATATTTTAAAAAGTTGATTAAATTTAAAATCTAAAAACGAGAAAGTAGGCCTGATTTTTAATTGACATTAAAAAAGTTGTTGTAATAGAAAACCATGAATAATATTAACATTAATAATATAATCTTTGAATTAATCCAAACTAATCAAAGACAACGAGACATCAATTTCTATGTCTTCACATATTTTTACAAGCTTTTATTCAACTCGCAATGTTTATTAGTTTGTTTAGGTCAAACCTTGCATACTGATTAAGAACCAGTTCGTATTTAGTCGCGATGATAACACACTAAAATGAAATAAAATTAAAATGGCGAATTTAAAAATGGCAGATTTTTAACAAGTTTTATGCTAAAGGTTTTATTAAATAATACCTCGTGCAGACCAAACATAAAACTATGCACCTATAACCAAAGATAGAACTATATACATTTATGCGTTAAGCTATGTATGCGTTAAAGCGTATGTGTTAAGCTATATACATAATGCGTTAATCTTAGGAACTGCAGGTCTGTTCTGAAAAATAATTTTAATGTTAGATAACTCATCGGGGAAGGCTGTAGCCTATAGGCTAAGCCTTATAGGGGTGGAACAGCAATGAAGAATGTTTAAAAATCGGAGTTTACCTAAGTATTATTTAAGAATATTTTCACCTATGTAAACGAAGTCTCGAGGTAAAGTTAGCGTTAGCCCAGAGTAACTAGTCAATGCGAACAAAGTCGTGGGCAGAAGCTAGTTTTAAATATAAGTGGTTGATTAGAATTCACAAATATTAAGGAGTTCAAATTAGGAGGAGACTTTCGGGTAGTCTGGTGAAGCTTTTAAGACCTTGCTGGGTTAATAGCGTAGTCAGTTCGAAAAAAAAGGGAGACTTTCGTATTATTTTAAATGTGCTATTTGTATCTTTACACATGAAGGTCGTCTACCTTTTTTGGCAATCAAAGAACACTTTCTATGAAATATACTGTAGTTACCGAGGACGTCTTACTCTCGTTTGACTTTCAAGAAAGTCGAATTTCGAAAACCTATTCCTCGTTGCTAATGTCTATTTAATTGGCACCCGGCTCCGTATTTTCGTTGACTAATTGTTATTTCTCACGAAGCGTTACATTTTATGAAGTATCTGAATAATTTTACATTATTCATAAATAAAAACACTTGACATGGTTTTAGTAAAAATGTAACTAAAACGTAATAATTTCGTAACCATATTACGTAATACTTGGCCACTTAAATGATTTTTATATGAATACTAGGGGTACCCACGATTTCGTGCGCGTGGAACTTTATTTAAAAAGACAGTGACGAATCAAATCATCTAAATATATTGAGTACATTTACTTATCTACTTTTCTCTCGTCTTACGTCCAGTCGTCATTAAAATTACTATAACTTTTGATAAAGTGAACTGATTTTAATGAAACCAAGACTTAATGTTACTCGAAGATATGCTTTATGGTTCTTTCTGGAGGTTTTATCGTGAACGCAGTCCTTTAACAGTGATGCGTGTTCATACAAACAGACGGACATATTTTTTTTTAATTATTCATTTCCTTTTTATTACATATTCCACTTTGATTTACATTCATATTATATCTATAAAAGATGACAATAATATAATACAATACGTAGTTTTTTGTTAAGTGACGTGACGTGTAAATTAATGCTTTTATTATTTGTTAGTCGCGTTTAAATTGAGGCAAATCAAATCACTCTGGTGTTTTCGATCGAGCAAAAAACCGGTCGGGAAAACGTGACCGTGCCCAATGAACTCATTTGCGAACTCGTGTTTTTGTTAACCCAAAACGTATTTACATTTACTGTGCGACGTCACGGCGCATGCGTCATTTTACCTGTACGTGACACATGGGACAAATATTTTATCTAGAATTCTAAGCGTAATATTGATTTGAGAGTTGATTCATCGCGTTTCGCTATAGTTCTATGTATAGTCTTTTGTTTATCAGATACTAGCCTCTGTCCGCGACTTTGTTCGCGTGGAATAGATACTTTGTGCTAACGCTAACACGCAGTGGAAGTTGTCAAGAGGAAAATACTCCGATTTTTAAACATTTTTCATTGGTGCTCCGCTCCTATTGGTCTTAGCGTGATGACCATCCTCGATAAATTAGCTATATAACATTGAAGGAATTTTTCAAATCGGGCCAGTAGTTCCTGAGATTACCCCCTACAACGTCACAAACGAACTGTACTGGTGAAAACTGCATATAAATCCGCTCAGTAGTTTTTGACTTTATCGCGAACACACAGACAGACGTGGCAGAGGACTTTGTTTTATGTAATGATAATACATCTTCGTTTAAATGTTTTATACTATACCTCTCGTTTATAAAACCACGGCAACACTTATTAATCATTGTGAAATAGATAGAAAATGTTTTAACTTTGTTTACCTCCTAAATTAATTGTAATTGCTAAGTTAATTCCTCTAATAAAAAAGTTATCAACTGGTTACTCCAATATATATTATTTCAATAAACACAGACACTTATTCAAATAAAACTAATACTCCACATATTGTTTAGTGTTTACTTTAATATATTATATGTTTACATAAATGCAAAAGGTATTCATGTTATTTAAAAAAGAAATCATTGTGGCAAACAATAGTCTCACTTTAAAACTACAGTCAGAACCGTTTGGTGACATCGTTTAGAACAACATACGGGTTATATTGGACCCAGAACAAAGGTCGCGGCTGAATCTTGTATCTCGAAAACATCACGGGTTGTTACGATTATCGGTTTTTACGATTAAATATGAGTAGTCTCGTAGTCCTGTGAAGCTGTTAAGACCTTGCTAGGTCAATAGTGTAGTCAGTTCGAAAAAAAAAAAATGAGTAGTCACTTCGACGTTATAACAAATTATGATTCTATATAAAAATCCAATATCATGATATTTCTCATTTCATTATAAATCCAAAATTACTTAACCAATCTTCATAAAAGTTGGCAGCATTTATGTATAACTTGGTCCAACGTGAGAGACGGGACAATTTATATTTCGATTAAAGACCTCAAAATTTTTAAGTACAAATTAAATGATTGTCAATGTTGATTATTGGTATTAACTGTAATTTTCATCATTCTGAAACAGATGGCGCTTTACATTAGTTTGTTGACTGGAAACTGTAGGACAGAATGTTAATTTTGAATTCTTATTCATAGCCACATGGCCCGGTCAACAAGTATACTATATTTTCCCGTATAAGTTTTTTTTTTTAATACTTTATCGGTGATAATACAGAAAAGTTAAATACGTATTAGATACTTGATTTTAAATGGTTTCGGTACTAAATGTACTGAGCTCGCCCGAGGCAAGTTCACATTATTCTTTTTTCGCTAGTTTAACTTAACCTAATCAAAGCAAGACAAAAGAGCAAGATGGCGAATGGTGCATCTAAAACGAAACTTTTTTAAAGCAAGTATTTAATACGTATTTAAAATTTTGGAATAATCTTATATCTTTTAGCATTTGACCACAATGACATTCGATATTAAATGACATTGTTGTTAAAATATGGTAAATCAGCTCGGAAGTGAGGTTGCTAGAACCTAGCAATAGCTGCTCGGAGACATTTTCAAAATGAGGGGGGTAGCTAGTCAGGCGGACTTAGAGAAAACCTAATCACCACATCAACTTTTTGGGTAACGGAGAAATTCACAAGGAATTTGTGTTTTATAGGTATTAGCAGTAAGGTGCGTGTATGGTAACTATCCCTCTCGTTTGTTGGACCTCTGGGACCTGTACGACGAGTGCAAAGGATCTGAGAACGACAACCCGGCCATATTGCCAGCGGATCAGCAGTATTTAGTACTGGAACTGGCCAATGCCGGTCAGGACCTAGAGAGTTACCAGTTTAATAACGCTGAACAGGCACATGCGCTGTTCTTGCAGGTGAGTTTTTATGCCTGTTTTGTTTTTTTAATAACGCAAAGAATAAGTGGGTAGACGTTTTATTTTGCAATGGTGTTTCAATGTTACTTATTTATATTACTGCGAAAAAAAAGAATATATAAATACGCTGTATAGGTTTATTTCTGGTTAAATTTTTGTCAAATAATACATACATCAAAAAATTAATAAATATTCATCTACCCACTTTTAAGAGAGAATCATTAATATTCGTTTTTTTTCCTTTTTTGTATTTTGTTTTCAGTACGCCCCGATCGCATGCATCCTTATGGTATCTTCGGAAGATAAGTGAATATCTATGACAAGTTGTACGTATTATCTTGACTAGATTTTCACTTATCCTCCGCGGATGCCGTCGACGCTTTCGATGTTCCAGATGCGGATTTTTTTGATTTTTGTGTGTCTATTTATTTTTATTTTCTTTATAGCATGTCCATTTTTTTAATATTATCATTCGTATTGTTTTTTTTATGTTCATCTAAAATACATTTTTGCATAATACGCATGAAAAATAATGTCAAACCCTTTGTTATTGTGTGTTGTTAAAAGTAATTTTATTCTTGTATTTGTTTTTAAATATAAATAAATGGAGATATTTATACGATTTTTACCGCAATAATTAAAGTAAACAATGACGAAGCGTGGATTATTTGCACCATTGTGCTAGTTATCGTCGTGTTGACTCACGCTGTGTGTGCATAAAGATATTTATTTACTTATTAATGCTTTATTGGAGTAGTCCCGTGAAGCTGTTAAGACCTTGCTAGGTCAATAGCATAGTCAGATCGAAAATAAAAAAGATTTGATCGTTTTTGCAGGTCGCTTTCGGCCTTGCTGTCGGTGAGGAGGCGTACCAGTTCGAGCATCGCGATCTGCATTGGGGGAACGTTCTCATAGCACCGACTGACCAGAAGGTAGCCTTTGATTTGAGCTTATAGTTTTATGTTATTCGTAACTTGCATATAGGTTTAGAAATTTGTCTTTACGTTTAAGCATTTTGCATATAAAGATTTAGCAATCTGCATAAAAGTTTAGCATTTCGTATATGAGTTTAGTAACCATTTGCATATAAGATTGATGATTTTCTTGAGGTAGGTTTTATCTTTATACTTTCTATAGTACAAAATTATATATAATAGTCAAATTATATGACTAGAAACGATTACACGATAAAGCTACGTTTACACGACAGTTATATATATATATACATATATAATGAAACTGCTTAAAAAATGCAATTATTAAACCAGTATGATTGACTAAACCTTTTTGAAAGGACAGAACCTTGCTCAATGAATATAAGACAGTATCCGGACAGTATTTACTTCAATCGAAATTACATAGATACTGTTTTAGGAACCGCAATCGTTAGCCGATAAAAATTCACGCGAAACTGTGAACATATAATTAGACTTATATTTTTTATTGTACATACCATTGGATATACGCCTTTTAAGTCTAACTTTATACTAAACTCTTATCAAACATCGCTGTAAAAAGATGTTGGGTGCTTGTACTGGAACTGTTGGTTGTAACTTTTAAATGCATATTTCTAGCTATAAGTGGCCTGTAAATAAATTATTTCACTCGAAACACCAACAATATTACTCAGTATGTGACGGTTGAAATCCCTCCAAAATACTCTAAGCGTAGATTATACATATAATGTTGCCACATTAGTGTACAAATACCCTTATATAAGTATGTATATCAAACTGAACTGGAATGCCACAGTATAAATATAAGAAACAGTACGTAAACTATGCTTGAAACGGCACACTCACATAACATGCGCATCGACGAGACCCGCTAAGTGGTTGTCGCGGTGCTGTCGGTAGTGTCTGTTGCGTCAAGACGAGTGGTCACTTATAAGCAGTGTTGGGCAAACTGCATTCAGATTAAGATTACATTTTGTAATTTTCGTGATTACAGATTAACTTAAGTAATCGAAAAAGTAATATTAATATGTCACATAATCTTGATTACTTTTTTAATTAACATCAGAATATTAATTTATGAATAAGACATAGTTTTATAGTGTAAACCAATTTTATCTGTCTTCAACTTTTGTCATCAATCTAAATTTACCCCAATTTTAGACTTTCAGGTATGATTGAAATTATTCATAAGTGAGTACGGTATGAATAGCGGTATAAACTACTACTAAAATATTAAATACAAATAATCACATGTAATCTTGATTACTGATTAATTTAATCACGATTAATGATTACACAACAATCATTGATTACTTTCAATCAGATTAATAATCTAATTACAAAAGTAATCGATTAAGCCCATCTCTGCTTATAAATTTATCTCCGCGACCTTTTTACGTAAGATACAGAGAATACAGTAAAGATTCTAACCAAAGCTTTATTGGTTGTATAACCATTTGTGTGTTAATATTAAACTGTTTTCCGTGTTTTAAATTATCCCCTTTTGCGGAAATTAACCGACACCTATTTGACGATTATTACATATTTAATTTGTATTTGTAAGCTAGTAATTTGAATTCAGTTGATTGATCACAACAGAACAATAATGTTTTAATAATAAAGACAAGCATTATCAAAAACATTAAAAGATACCCTATTGCTTCAATGGCGCGTAGGTAATTATTTCATCAACTAGGCTTAGTTTCCGTACTGTCTATACTTATACTATGGCAATGCAGTTGAATAATAAACCAGGAAGTAACAATCGCACAAAGCGCTGCGTCATAAATAATTGCTATACGTGTGATAAGAATTTAGATAACATTATTCTAACAATAGGAGTGTATCCACGTCTTTGTAAGGGTCGCTTTACGACATTCAATTAATTATATGTTATTACTGTTTGCTTTTCAAAAAAGGGATAAACTTAAAACAAAGCTATTTCTTTATTCTGCAAAAACATGTAGTTTTTTTTTTACATCATAGGAGGCAAACCGACAGGTAGGTCACCTGATGTTAAGTAACAACCACCGTCCATAGACACTAGCAACACCAGGGTAGTGGCAAGTACGTTGCCATCCTGTGTTTTGGAGAGGGAGGGAGGAGTGTGGGTTGGAGGGAGGGAGAGGAGGTAGGTTTTCGGCGCTCTCATTGACTGAACGAAACCCAACGATGTAAGCACTGTTACTTCACGTCAGTGTTCTGTGCGATGGTGGTACTACCCCGGACGAGCCGACCCATTCATTCTGAAACCAGTAATAGCTTCAGCATGGCTCTACCACCTATTTTATTATTTAATTAATTAGCTGTAATAGTTTCATTATGTATATTATTTATATTATGATTAAAAAAAATCATTTCTAAAATTGAATATTCAATGAAATAGGTTCAGGTTAAGGTGGTGTTATTCAAGTAACTAAACCCGTATATTTATTTTATGTTATTTGTCATCATATCATTGTTAGTTATTGACACGTTAAAATGTAGTCAATTAAGATATAATGAATGGAGACCCCTTGAACTAGTATAAGGGAGATAAGTATCTTGATCATTTGGAAATGTTTACTTACGAGTCAATGCACAGGGGTATCATAATCAGAAAGTAAACTCGCTGAAGGTGTTAAGTTTTAAGACTCGAGGTCTGCCATCACAGTTGCCATCATTCGATGCATTTATTTATGGTATGAGTTTGCCAATAAATGACGGTTCTTCTAATTAAGTTCTCCAGTTAATTACTTTTTCAAAATATGAAAACGCCCACAACTGCGTGCTAAGTCATAATACGTTCAGGAACTTTTGAGGACGAAAGTTGGAACGGCTTATGTATTGGTTTGTGTGGCATAGTAGTCAAACTGCAATGCAGCACTTTTGTTGTGAGGCAGAAATAGGTGTGTGATAGTGCTTTGGTAGTTGAACTAGATTTTAGATCACCACACCAGTTTTAGATGTTACAGCTTTTGTAGTGTTTTTATTGTGTATCGGTTCCACCTTCTTTCGCCTTTTGGGGACAAACCGTAAGTGTAATTACCACTGGGACAGTAGAAACAATGCTAATAAATCATATAATGAGTAGATTAAAGAAAATAGTTATTTGAGACCGCAGAGCTAATTACAATTGCGCTGATCCCTCGTGTAAATAATTCTTGACGCTAGCTGCAGTGTCATATGCGTCAGTTTGTTTTCATTATATCAACCCTATATTTTAAATCGAAAGACAGCATAGCTGCTGGTCTAGTCTTTGTGTACTAGTATATTACATTTTTTTAACTTATGCTGCCAGCAGACTGTCGACCAGTGCATTATAGGGTTAGTCTCCATGCGGTTAGTTTTGGACAATCTAGGGGTGGCAACATTATGACCACCTTGACCCTTCCCTCATATACAAGCTAGCACCGAACTTGCGACTCCCCTGGTGTTGCTAGTGCCTATGGCGACGATGATCACTTAACATCAGAATATCCACCTGTTTGTTTGCCTCCTATGATATAAAAAAAGGAGCCGTCACAGGACGTCTGGCAGATGTGAAACATCAAAATTCCTTTGTATAATTTATATGCATAAAAAAACAGATTACGATAGGAATCAGTAATGGCATAATCAAAAGACAAAGCTATAAAAATTACAAATTAGTTCCATAAAATAATCACTTTTGTTAAATATAAAAATTTATCTAAGCGCTGGCGCGGTGTTTGGTTACATTTATCAAAGGGCGCTAGGTCGTCGGCGCGTGCCGCTTAACACTATAGAATAAGTGTCCTACAAGATGGTGTTGCAAATGGTTTTGAGCATTCCGTTAATAGTACACAGGCTTACTCTCCGCCTGTAGATGTTAAAAAAAAAAGAAAGACACATTTGAATGTTCGCTGACGGTGTGTGCAGTTCGCGACGTTCGTACTCCGCGGTCGCGGACACCGCGTGCCGCGTTGCGGAGTCGCCGCGACTATTATCGACTACTCGCTGTCGCGTATCGCGCTGCCGCTCGGCGCCGCCGCCGACTGCGCCGCGCTCTACAACGACTTGGCGACCGACGACGGGCTCTTCGACGCGCTCGGCGACTACCAGTTCGAGGTCTATCGGCTCATGCGAGACAAGTTGGGGTCAGTCGAATTAATCTCATACACTTACTCATTTTACAGGTACACACAGTTAATAACCTTGTTGTATCACGTCGGGGTCACCAAAATGTTGTGGATCACCAACAACAAGGACGCCGGGTAGTCGTAGACGGTTGCAGGAGATTTGGAGAGAATTAAAAAGCGTTATATGCTGATAAATTTCATGACACGCTTGATTGGAGCTGATGATGTGTATAGTTTCATTGTAGGTGGTGACCTCTAGTGCATTGACTGATAGTTCTGTTACATTGTCAACGAGCTTCTTTTGGTGTAGATCAACCAGTAACTTGAAGTGACGTAGAAAATCTGCCCCCAATATTGAGGTAGTGACTCCAGCGACGATAAACATCCACGTGAAAGCATATAATTCAGCATCAGCATATAACGCTCTTTAATTCTCTCCAAATCTCCTGCAACCGTTGGCGACGACCCGACGTGATCAACATTTTGGTGACCCCGACGTGATACAACATTTTGGTGACCCAGACGCGCACTACAACCTCCTTCTCCACCCTACTTCCATACACTCTATGATAATTCAAATAGGCTCT